>CM074733.1:15100575-15625575 GCA_037367245.1 Phrynocephalus guinanensis
TTTTTCCTTGCAGATTTGGAAAGGGGGTGGGGGAGTCATGGGAACAAGCATAGGGATGGGAAAGTGTGACCCACAGACCTCTGGAGTTAGACAAGAACTGCTGTAGATGCGTGGATGCTAGAATGTGTGGGTATGATCTACTTCAGCTGACTCCCCCTCAAACCTACTTTTGTAATTCCATTTTTTCTATACTAGCCAGCTTGTCACCAGTAAACGAGATGCTGTTCTATATCCTGAGATTCAGCCCTCAATTAAATGACTTTCTCACCCAGAAGATCACTGGTCTGTGAAACTCCCTGCCAGAAAAAGTAGTGACAGATGTCAGCCTTGACAGCTTTAAGAAAGGATTGGACAAGTTCATGGAGAACAAGGGTATCGATGGCTATCATTGTGGATGCCTAAGGACAACCTCCGGGTTGGAGAGAGAGGCAGGATATCTCTCCATGCCATTTGTGGGGAATCATAAGCAGGTGAAAACATCTGCTTGAGAATACCCTGAAGCAAATGGTGAGCCACTGTGTGAGACAGAATGCTGGACTGGATGGGCTGTGGCCTGTTCCAGCAAGGCTGTTCTTATGACACTCCCCTGCAAGGATACTGAACCCATTCCTCTTTCTAAGCTAGACTAATACTTGCAAAGGCAGAGAATCAGAGTATTTCTATCTGCATTTTGATCTTTATTGGGGGTGGGGTTGGAGTCCCACATAGGATTTGTTAGAAGATGCATTTTGTATTTCTGTGCACGTGTGACATTAATGGACCTCCTCGAAAGGTATGACTCTTTAGTTTTAATTTAAAGTTCTAGCAGGAATACAGAACAAAAAGGGTTCCTTAGTTGCTACACAGAGCATTCACTAGTTTTAAAGGGGACTCCCCACTCCCCCGACAGACCCCTTTAATTTTGTGTCTTAAATAAAGGTCAAGGTGCATCTGACAATGACTGCGAAGAGATCTACTGCGGACCTTACCCCGAGTCTGAACCGGAAGTAAGAGCTGTGGCTAATTTTCTCCGAAAGCACAAGGATCGCATTAAGGCATATGTGACAATGCACTCTTACTCTCAGATGGTTCTCTTCCCATATTCCTATACTACAAATAGAAGTAAAGATCACGATGAACTGGTAAGAATCCCATTCACATTTTTATCCCACTGTAGAGGCCTATAGTATTCCAGCTCTGGGACAGATAGTGATGGAATTCTTTCCCTGGGATGAAAGGAGAAAATAATTCCTTCCTGAAACAAAAATCTTTAATGTTAGAGTCATCTTTTTATAGGCTCAGTTCAGACATAGTGATCAACCCTAATTTGACATTGTAAGAATGAGCACTCCTACTTCTGGTTTGCTGATCCAATAACAAGCCACAGCTCACCATCCCCATTGGAAGGACCCACAGGATCTGAAGACTGCAACCTTGGTTTTCCAAGGGGTAGAAAACATTAGGTTTCAGTAGTGGAGGAGGTATGTAAGGTAGAACAGTTCCAGGGGAAACTTTTACAGTATTTTCCTGAATAGAAGACGCCCCCCTGTTGCCCAGGGTGCAAGGCAGCCGCAGAGTGACTGCACTGCGGGGCAGGGGAGGGTACTCACCGAGAGGTACGCAACACGCACGCACACAGGGAGGCTGCAGGACTGAAGCTAGAGTCGCAGAGACAGCAATCCCACCCTAACTCCCACCAGAGACTGCAAGGAGGGCGGGGGCTGCCAGAGCTTTTTATGCCCTCTGTGGCTGCCAGACCTGCCCGCCCAGTCTGCAACCTGGGCATGCTATTGGTTGAACATGATCCCATCACATGGCTTGCCTCCATTTTGTGGCTGGTGCGACATCCATTTTAAAGGGGAAAGAAAAATACATCGCGATGGGAGAAGACAAAAACAAACATTTTAAGGACCCCAACCCCCCCCCTGGTAGGTATTATCAGACAATATAAATAATTATCGCTGTGTTTTTACGGATGTCCAGGGCGTTTTTTAACATTTAAAACAACTCATTTGATTGCACGTCGCCATTAACGGAAACGAAACATAACGACCACAATTTTCGTGGTTCTGTTCGTTTCGTTGCATTTTCATCACAATTTTTGTTTGTCGTTTCGTTACGTAACGGAAACGACAAACAGTAACGGAAACGAAAAAATGTTCGTTCCGTGCCCATCTCTAGCTATGAGAATAGCAAACACTAGATATTGCATGCTCTCTGGCTCCTTCTAGTGGCCAATTCAAAAATGCCATCACAGAAATAGGTTTTTTGGGGATTTCTCTCTTAATCTTTTCATTCTGGGTAAGCGAACCAGCGGATACTGATCTGACAGGTAAGTGGATTCATAATAAGGCAACTATAACCTAGTACCTCATTTTAAAAATATGTGCAAAGGAGGGAGGAAATGGTGGTAATGAATGTCAGTGAAGGCGAGGGTGGTGGTGATGGGGGACTATTTACATTCTGCTATCTTCTCGTGGGGATTTGTTTGCTGGATTGTGTTGTTATGGTTTGTGTTTGCTTAGGTGTTCCTCTGAGCATCACAGTTTTGCCTGTTGTGAAATTGATTGTTTTCCTGCTGGGACATGAGTACAGCAAAACCTTGACTTGCGAGTCCCTCGTTCTGCGAGTGTTCCGCAAGGCGAGCAAAAATTTCTGTTAAATGTTGCCTTGATTAACGAGCAATGTCTTGCAATCTGAGTACTGTAGTGATGGAATAGAGGGAGGCACTTACTCGAGGGGGCATCACGTCCTTGCGATTTTTGGGACTCCGGCAGCCTTCTAACCCCACGCACACCCTTGCCTTGCCAGCTGCCCCCCCTCCCACTGCCTGCCCAGTGCCCCCTTCCAGAGCCGGCCAGCTCCTGCAGGACTTGGGAGTGAGCACATACGCACACATCAAGCCCTGCTCCATGCTGAGAGATCAACAAGTTAGCTGCGCTCCAGAGGAGAGCACCTCACCTCCTTCCGCGGCAAGCTCCTTTCAACAGCAGCTCTTTCCCTTGTAAGAGACTGTGAAGCCAGGGGCTGTGTCGGCTGCCTCTGCGTGTCCTCCACATTCCCCACCTTCCCAGACACAACCAAGTGGCCTCTGGCCTGGCCCCTCTGGAGCAGAAAAGAAAGAGAGAATGCAAGGCTTTCTTACTCTTTTGTTCCTTCCCTTGCACTGAAAAAAGTCTTTTGTAGGTCCCTGCATAAAAAGGTTTGTACGTGTATGTGTGGGGCCTTAACCTAGTTCTGCAGCAACAAGTGGTTTTCAAAGGAAAATGCAGGTTTAATTTGTTTTCTTTTTCTTTATTTTTTGTATTATCTTTATTATTTTGTATTATATGACAGTGTTGTAAACATTTTTATATGCCTATTATTGGGCTGTAGAACCAATCATCTGAGTTTCCATTATTTCTTATGGGGAAATTTGCTTTGACATACAAGTGCTTTGGATTACAAGCATGTTTCCGGAACCAATTACGCTCACAATCCAAGGTTTTATTTTATTTTGACAATGAGCCACAACCACCATCAGTCTAAGTCATTTGGTGAGCGTGCAAGCTTGCCCCCTGGCTGCTCACCAATCTCAAAAGTATTAGGGATCTCTTTGCTCCCAGTGGATATTTGTGATAACTTAAATGAAACTATAGCTGAAACAGCAACCCACATTTACCGGTGCCGAGTTTTCAAAGACAACTAATTAACTTTTTGTTTCAGCAATTGTTGGCTGAGAAAATAGCTGGTACTATCAGAATTAAACACCAAAACCGCTATCAGGCAGGCTCCGGCGCACAAACAATATGTAAGTATGCACCTTATTATAATACTAACAACTGAAATTCCTATGTTTCTGAACAAACCCATCACTGAGAGAAGGTATCAAAGCTGGGCATGAATAACAAATGTTTCTGCTTTCCCCCCTTAGATTTAGCTCCAGGAGGTTCGGATGACTGGGCTTACGACCTTGGCATAAAGTATTCTTTCACTTTTGAACTGCAGGACAGAGGAACATACGGATTTTTGCTTCCTCAGCGTCTCATTAAGCCAACTTGCTCCGAAGCACTAACTGGAATCAAAGTAATTGCTTCACATGTGATTAAAAATATGTGAAATACCCATTTTATTTAGAATAGTACAGTACTGCATCAGCAACCTGCCTGATGGCCTAATTAAAGTTTCCTGTTATTTTAATTTCGATAAAAATGATTTTTTTGTTCACCTCTTTTTTATATACAAGACCAATAGCAAGTTTAGCTTCCATATTACTTTGTGAGCAAATCAAAATGCAAACTGCCAGACCCCAAATTTCTTTCTCCATGCCCAATGCTCCACACTTAAGAGAAAACATCATTTTCTTCTGTCTGTTCAGTCATGTCCAACTCTCGGTCACTTTGTGGATCAATGCTCTCCATGCCTTTCTATCTCTTTTGATGCCATCAAAGTCACTCCACAATCCCCTCTGATGGTCTCAAGCCAGTGAGTCCTTGGGTGGCTCCTTCTTTTACCACTTACCAACTGCAGCATAATTGTCTTTTCAAGGTGGTTGGGTTATGGAACATGACTGAAGTAGGGCAGTTTTTGTTTGGTGATCTTGGCTTCCAGAGAAATTTTTGATTTGACTATCTAAGACGTCCTAGTTGGTCATCTTCTCTGTCCATGGGATGCGTAGTTGTCATCTTCGACACTACCATTCAGAAGGCACCTATCATTTTCCTATCTGTCTTCCTCAAAGTCCAAGCTTCACAACCATATGAAGCTATTGGAAATGTGATTTTAACTGAACTAGACTGCATTTGACTGGAAGGCTGATGTCTTTATTGTTCCAGATGTTATACTGATCACAGCTGCTCTTCCATGTACTATACATCTTCTGATCTCCAGGCTGCAGTCACCATTTTGATTAATTTTAGAGCCAAGGACGTTAATCCCATTTACTACTTCAACTACCTTGTTATCGATCTCAACACTGAGGGAAAAACAATGAAGATGCCAATCTGGATAGAGCACATTGCTGTTACGGAAATGCACTGACATCTAGATTAAGAGATACAGAGATTAAAAACACCACAGAACCACCTCATTGTCTGGATGGTTCATTTCCTAAGAGGCCATTTTAGAGGGTTCCTTGAGCAGATGCAAGAACTGCCCCACAGAAGGCAGTAGAGCAACTTAAAGGCCTTAATGTGGCTGTTACTGAACACAAGCATTTTCTACCAACCATAACAAAAGACAACAAACAGACATATTTAGCAGGGCTAGAACACTAGTTGATAAGGGAGACAGAAAACTAGAAAGGTAGCAGCTGGAATCGGACTAGAAGGATCTGCAAACTGCAACATTTTGTTTCAGAGAACCCTAAGATTGTTACTGTACAGTGGTACCTTGTATAAAGGAATTAATTCGTTCCAAATGAAAGTATGTTAAGCAAATTTTCCTTTATACGAATTCCCATAGGAATGCATTGAAAATGGAGTAATCCCATTTTTATGTTGTATGGATTTTCCCCATAGGTGATTATGTTAAGCAAATTTCCCCTATCTCTGGAATTTTTATGTTGTACAAATTTTATGTTATACAAGCTGTTTGTTATACAAGGGTCCACTGTATTTGTTTAGTATCTCAACTTAACTTCCAACTTCCCATAACACCACAATAAACAATGATATTTTAATAAGTGTGATCTCCAGGAATGTCACATACTGTTCTAAGGGAAGGGATGATTCTTGCTCTCTTCACTAGACATGGGCACGACTTGGCGAAATTCTCGTTTCCATTTCCATTCCTCCTTTCTGTTACGGAACGGAAACGGTAACGACAATTACTCTGGCAGAACTCGAACTCGAACCGACTAAAGAAAAATTGGGTCTGATTTGTCGTTGTCGTTCCTGGCATCGCAGCGATTGCGCGATGCCAAGCGGCACAGGAAAAAAGTTTTAAAAATTAAAAAAAAACCATTCCCGGCCAAAAAAGCAGGCGAAAATATGCCTGCGGCCTGCCTCAGTAAGGGCACCTACCAGAGGGGTGGTTTCTGGGGGGCGGGGGGTCCCCGGCCTCCCCCCCTCTCCTCTCCTGGGCTGCGCATCCTCGTCGTCTCGCCAACTCGCCATGCCATGCGGTGCGGGCGGGGGATCCAAAATGGGGCGACCGCAATATTTATTTTGAAATCGTGGTCCAAAAACACACCAAAGCACCACAGAAACATGCGAAAATAGCTATTTTAAAACTGCCTGAATTTTTTCAGTAGCAGCAGTGGGTTTTTCTTGCAACAAAACGTCTCCATTGATTTTATTTTATTTTATTTTTATTTTTTTACACCTGCGCAATGATGGGCTGTCCATGGGAGTGGACCATGCAAATTTTTGGAGCCATTCCACCAATTGCATGGCCACTTGGCCAGGTTTTGACCGAGACTTCTGGGATGTGCCAGTCGGGCATAAAAAGCCACTAACCCTAGCCCGAACCCGAACCCGAACCCATACGCCAGTACACTGTCCTTCTTAGTGGGTCAGAGAGGCACCCAGAGGTGCACCCCAGTAACTCACCCTAACCTTACCATTAACCCTAACCCTAGCCCTTGCGCTAACCCCTAACCCCAAGCCAGATCTGTGTACTCGCATTGCACTACAGCAAATATACTTCCCTTCTTAGTGAGTCACAGCGGGCGCCCGTAGGGGTCCAGTCCTCTCTCACTTCGCTCTCCAGCCCAAGCAGGCAGTGAGTCACAGAGGCACCCGAAAGAGAGGTGCCTCTGCCTGCTGCAACTGCAACTTAATGGTATGCATATCCAATTGGCTATGCATGCCATTTTGTAGTGGGTGAGGAGAGGAGGCACCCACGAGGTGCCTCCAGGAGCCCGCTTTCCCTTCATGGCGGGCCAGAGGAGGCACCCACCCCAGAGAGGTGCCTCCAGGAGCCCCCCCCCCCAAACCAGTACTAATGACAGACGAAAATCCGACAAACGAAACGACAAATTTTTGAAAAATTTCACGAAAAACGGAAACGAGCCGAAACGGGCTGGCTACGACACACGACAACTCAAAACGTAATTTTTCCTGGTCGTGCCCATCTCTACTCTTCACATTCTCTGGACTATGTCTGACACTCGCAGGGAAGGACACCCAGTTATCTAGCAAGGAACTTTCAGCCAGAAAGGTAAAGGCTTTCTTCGAGTATGAAACCAACACCTTCATGGCATAATTAAGGCATAAATGACAACTACAGTACCGTCAAATAAGTATGGTGAGGGTTCCCCCCCCCCAACAAATGTGCTAACCAAAGCCTATGTTAAAATATACAAGATCAAATACTGTTATGGAGGGATCCAAGATATACACGGGAAGTTTCTCAATTCCCCTGCAACCCTTCATGGCATAGAAAATGACCCATCAGAAAAATAGCCTTAAATAAAGATGCTTTTCTTTTTATACCTGAGCTACTTTTAGAGTGACTTCCTTGGATGAAGTACTAGTCACTATGATAACAAAAGGGTTGGGTGGAAACTGGGTCTATTCTCCTTCACATTTCCCCCTACACTGCAGCTGGATTTTACTAACTAAAAGGAATAAACAAAATACATCCTCCAGCAATTATCACCTGTTCACAGCACTTTCAGCCTTTGTGCCAGGGGTCCTCAAAATTTTCAAACAGCGGGCTGATCCACCACACCCCAGACACCACTGGGGGCCGGACCACAGTCCAAACAAACAAACAAACAAAAACAAACAATGCCCGGCATGGAAAAAAAGGGGGGAGGGAGGGGCAAGTGGCCAGAGCCCCCCACGAGCATTGTGTCTTCAGGGCCCCAGCAATGCCTCCTGCTCCAGATCACCACCCTGAGGTGACACTGCTGGGATCCCTCTGCTGCACCTCCTCCAACTCCTCCTACAGTGGCAGTGGCTGGAGCGGCTCTCCTTCCTTCCTTCATTGCATCGGGAAGGAGGTGGCAGCCCAGGCAAACTCAGGCCCCTCATCACCTTCTGGGCGGCCACTCAGGATGAGGAGCAGCAGCCGCAGAAAGGGCAGCAAGGCTGGTGCCACTGCGCACAGATCCAGCCGTGTGCCCTGGCCATCACATCCTCACTGTGCCCTGGAGGGAAAGCTGCCTCCTCTCTCGGCCTGGCCCGGCCCGACTTGGTGCACTGCAAGTGAGGGAGGGAGGGAGGGAGGGAGCAAGGGTTTGGAAAGAGGGAGGGGAGGCAGGAAGGCATGCCCAAAGCCACCTGCAGCCCACTCACTGGCCCAGCCAGGCTGCGGTGCTCTCTTGGCTCACCAGCCCACTGATCACCAACCGGAGACAAATGCAGCCCCGCCAGCCTCCCAGGAACCAGGCCCAGGCCACCATTGGCCTTCTCTTCTTTCTCCACCACCTCCTCCTCACTGGTCTCTAACCCGGTGATGGTGGTGGCAGCTTCACCCTCTGGCCATGGCTGTGCTCCCTCCGCCTGTCGCTCGCTCCACGGAGCAAGGCAACAGCCCAGAGGGGGCTGGGTGGGTGGGAAGTAGCTCCATTTCCCCCTCGGTCACCTGCCGTCCATCCCTCCAGCGGTCCACTGCCATGGCTGCTCTGGCTCAGAAGGCTGGCTGGCGCTGCCCCCGCCTTCTCCCTTCATTCCTCGCAACTACAAACACAGGCGGCAGCCACACAAGGAAGGCAGGTGGGCAGTGGAGGAGGAGCAGGGGTGCAGCCTCAGGGCCATGGATGGAGTGGGAGACCTTGCCGCAGTCCTCCTGTTTTAAATTGCCACGCTCGGCTGCACCTGGTGCCCCAACCTTCTGGGTGGTGAGTGGGGAGAATGGGGGACCTTGCCGTAGCCCGAATGCCCCACTGGCCAGCATGCTGATCATTTGGGCGGTAGTTGGGGGGAGTGGGAGAAGCGACATAGCCCACTGCTTTGAACTGCTTCAGCAATAGAAGCAGCTGTGGAGGCTGGCTTGTTCGCAAAGCAGAGGGTAGGTGGGGGGATTGCAATTGGTCCCGGGGGCCGGATTCAGGACCATGGGGGGGGGGCATCCGGCCCCGGGGCCTTAGGTTGAGGACCTCTGCTTTATGCGGTAAATAAGCCATGTTGTTTTGCATGAGTATTTTAGCATGCGTTTGAACCTATTAGATATAGGCTATCATTAAAAGCAGATTCATGTTGATAACAAATATTAACCACAATTGTATGCTTTTAAAAAGAAATTGACAAAAATGAGAATTGTTTTCTTCTCAAAAATTTAATAGGTGATAAAACAGATCTCCAAAAATGGACATTTTAACACTCGTACACACAAGTGAGTTATTAAATAACCATGGTTAGAACTCAGTTATAAAACATGCAGACAAATGGACAAAACAGTCTTCAAATTTTGGTACACAATACTTTCCTTGATAACTTGTTCCATAATCCACATAGTGGTAAAGGGCTAGTTCAGATGTAATGATAAACCAACATTTGTCGTCCTGGTGTGGCAGGAACCAGCAAATATGCTAGCATGCTGCTGTTCACTTCTGCATGGCTCTTCCTTCCAACAGAAGCAGCTAAATAAATTAAGAATCCACATTCATCATTTGTCTAATCTTTCACCTGATCCAGGTTCACTAGCTTTTGGGTCTCCTACAATCAACCAGAATTGTAACCAAAGAGCAAATGGAACCTTATGACCCCTAGTCTCTTAGGGGACCAAAAAGGCACGGATCTAGTTTAGGTGTAAAATAAATAACCCAAGGAAGGAAGTGTGCTGGCTTTTTGCTCTTGTTAGGAGGTGCCAAGCTCAAGAGACTGAGTAACATGCATTGTCATGCTCGCTCGTTCCTGACAAACCACTGTTGTGAAAAAAACATGGATCACCATTATGTCCAAACTAGGCTAATAAGAAGAAAAGAGTATTTTTATTGGCCAGGAGTGCCCTACTTTTAAAAGGAACTGAGATGGAAACATGAATTTTGTTGAAAAGTGGAAAGACCAAAAGATTTGGCTCAGGAGACGCTGGCTCAGGACATGCAGACTTCTGGAGTATATGGCTGTGAAAGTTTAGCATCCTCTGTCTTTTCTTGCCCAGAACTCTGGTGCATAGTCTTGCGTTTAAACAGTCGTAGACTCAGCCGCAGCAATTCATTGTCCACCACTGGAGGATTCGTGTAGGTTTGCTTTGTTGTACCCTGTGTTGAATTGAACAACTACAGGTTAGTCATGGCAGTAAGGAGGTTTGTTTCAGTTTTTGTTAACTAATAAACCTGATGACATTACACCTCACTGGAATTTGTGAAGCAATGGCTGGAGTCCTGTTGTCACATGTTATGCTGCTTAAGACCAATGAAATCAGCCACTGCAGCATGTATGTATGTATGTATGTATGTATGTATGTATGTATGTATGTATGTATGTATGTATGTATGTATGTATGTATGTATGTATGTATGTATGTATGTATGTATCACACCCTCTAACCTAAGGTCACTGTGGGCAGTTTACAAAGATTTAAAGACAATGCAATAAATAATGCATGCAATATACAACTTATAACTAAATACAAATTAACAGATCAATCATATTTAAATCAAACAGCCAACTAAATGATAATCTAGTAAATTAACATGGTATGAAGGGTTCTGATTCGCTGTGAAGGTCTCAATGCTCCCTTTTGATCCCTTTCATTGTGGGGAAGCCACACAATTTTCACAAAGCAAAGATCCCTCCTGTCCAATGGTCTGCAACAGCATCCTCATGATGAAAGGGATGTTAAGGGTGGCCTTGGACCAAGGAGAGACAATTGGAAATGTTTATTTCCAAAATATCACCATGGCTAATGATGTCATCAGCCTTTTGCAGCACAACTTCTGGCAACAGGATTTTAGACAGTGTTTATCTTTCAGGCTTCAAAATTACATGTCACTCACTTTTGTGAAGGCACTTAATAGAACATTTAGTAATTTATTTGAAATTTAAAAATATCTGTTTAAGTAAGGTAATACAAGAATATTTAATTGCCCCGCCAGAAATGGTATTTTCATAGGATTTTAGACTACATTAAAATACTCTTACTGACATCCTTTTCTCCAAATTACACCTGTGAAAGGCAGATATTATCTTCAGCAGGAGTTATTTTTCAGAAAGAAAAACTTCCTACTTTATCCCCTAGTTCCCGCAGCTCTTGTGTAACCCTTTTATTATTTGGAAGACATGGAATTTTAAAACAGAAGGAATTCTTTAATTCCAAAAACTGCTGCCACTAGGATGACCTTCCCAACAGCAGTGATTTTTATTGATTAAATACGTTTCCCACCCATTCTGTGGCTGCTGCAGCTTCCAAACAATGAAAGGAATGTCATGGGAGTGACGTGACAGGAGTGTTTTGATTTCTGAAATGTCACTCCTGCTGATGACATCATCAGTCTTATGCAGGTGTGGACTGACAAACAGGATTCCAGTCCCTGAATGTTATCTGAGATGACAAATATTTCTTTACAGTGTCGACAGACAAAACCTACTACAGTAGAAGCTTAACTTATGATTTACGAAATATGTTCTAGCTGTGTAGTTGGGAGAATTAAACAGGAACTTGTCTTCAAAATAAGAAATAAAGCCAAGTTAATTTAGATTCACTCCATATTAGACAAGTCTTTCTTTCTTTCTTTCTTTCTTTTTGCACTGGCATGTCACATAAACTTGCCTTTTCATTTTTCACCAGCTGTTTACGGATTGCAGAATCTCTTCTAAAGCACAGCGCTTTGCAACACGGCCCAAGATTACACAACAGCCCAGCCCGCTCTTCTTTTCGTAGGAGGGCAGCCATATTCAGGGCTCCAAACTCATGCTCAAAAAGTTTCTCTGCATCTGTCAAGCAACAACACAGTTGAAATGCATCATTTTCCTCCCCAAATGGTGGAGACATTATACGGCAGTGCTGGCACTTCATAGAGTGGCAACTGGGTACCTAAGTGTGATGACGGTACAGTACTTTACAGAGTAACATACTATAAGCCAGAAGCAATGAGTGCTTGATCCCCAAAGAATTTCACAGCAGACTGCAGGGGGAATGTGCAGAAAAGCTAGTCTCTGCATCCCATCGACAGATGGACACTATTTCCTTTCAGCCAGTGAGTCCCACTTGCCAAGTGCAGCCTGAAGTCTCATTCTGTGCCATACACCTCTTGGGAACTGGAGATGGAAGGCAACACAATCTACTTCGGAAGGAGCCATAGACAGAATTGTTCTCAAAAGGAGAATAAAAATGTCTGCATGAACAGCCTAGCTTTATCCTGAAAGCTGAGGCCAAGAAACAGAAAGCCACTGCAAATTTATTCTCTATGGCAGGCCTGCCCAACAGGTAGACTGGAGGCTACCAGTAGCCCGCAAAGGGTTCAAAAGTAGCCTGCCAGCCATCAATAAAAAAAGTGAGGGGATAAGTTCTCCACCTCTCCCTCCCCCACTCCAAGGACCACCACTGCTCCAGCAAAGTTCTGGGTCTGCCAGCCCAATGTCTCAGCCGAGCGGGGCAGCTCAAAGGCTGTGGCACAGTCCCCTGCTCCCCCTCCTGGCTAGATGATCAGCATGCCACTGTCTCCTTTGCATGGTGATGGCTCCCCTCTTCTCCCCTGGAGAATTCTTTCCTCCCAACTTCCCCCCCTCTTCCTCCCACCCCCATGGCTGCCTCACAGAGACCATGACCCGCTACCTCCACTACTACTACTCCTGCTCCCTTTCTCAGCCATTCCCTCCTTCTTGTGCTGCCGTGGCCATGTGATTGCCACGCTGCTGGCTCAGCCCACCCCAGCTGTGTAGCGAACATGGGAGAGGTGAGTGAGAGCTGTGGGCGGCAGTGGCAGTGGCAGCAAGGGGGCTGGAAGGGAGAAGGGGGAAAAGAGGAGGAGCCCAGAGGGGGAGGAGAGTCGAGTCAGGCCCCAGGCGGGTTGGGAGGAAAAGCGCACCTTTTTTAAAAAGTCTTCCAGCAGCCTGGGCGACCATGCACACGTCTCCCTTGCACCCTCCCACACCTGCTCAAGCGGGTGCATAGGAAGCATGGGAATAGTCCGCCTTCCCATAGGAAAGCATTGAACTATGTTCCCTCCAGAATGGATTAATTGATTTTCAATGCATTTCTATGGGAAACTGCTGCTCTACTTACAATTTTTTTTACTTATGAGCATGTGCTCAGAACGGATAAAATTCGTAAGTAGAGGTTTTAGTGTAGTAGCCCTCAGGCACTTTGGGCCAGAAAAAGTAGACCTCGGCCTGTTCAAAGTTGGACAGCCCTGCTCTATGGAATTCAGAAATAAAGTCAGCTCTTGTGCTTAAGCAGAGAAATCACCAGGTTAAGAGCCTAATTGCAAGGAAACACAATTAAGGAAATAGAAGCATTTAATCAAGCCTTTTCTGCCTGCTTGAGCTGACTGGAAGCAGTCAGCCCAACCTCTATATCACTCCCATGCCAAAACAAAAAGCAACAAAATGAAAAATGCAAAAAAAAATCAAATAGGTGTAGTAATAATTTCCAGGCTGCTGTTTGGTAATAAAATACTCTGTTCTGAGGGCAACAATTTCAATAGCTGATTGGAGCAGATGTAAACCACAGGTGATGAAAATATGATTTTAATTGATGGCTTTATTTTATCAATTGTGCCAAGCTCCCAGTCCTACTGAATCCAAAATATACATTAATACCTTGGTTTAGTGTTCTGCAAGACAAGTTTGCATTTTGTGTGCATAATATGTAGTCTATGGCTCCCTAGAATGAATCATCTGCGTTTCGACTATTTATTATGGCACAGTTTTCTTTGATATACAAGTGATTTGGTCTACAAGCCTGTTTCCAGAACAGATTATGTTCATAAACCAAGGCATTACTTTACAGCATATAATCTGGTAAATGTTAATTGTTCTTGTTGACTCTCTTCCATTTAATTTCACTTGGAACGCAGAAATATGCTTCAATCACTGTTCCTCTGTTATCAAACTACCCTCCATTGAGCTTCACAGAAACTCTGGATTGTTCAAGAGCGTTATAAGACCTCCTTGTTCAAGCTAACTTCTACAGACCTGAGTTAAACAAGCAAAGTAGAATTTGATTTTGTAATACATTTCAATACTTACAAAACAGAAAACAATGCATAAACACAATGGAATAGGAAGTTCTAGGATGTGTATTAGGTGTGTAATCTGGGTGTGTGTGATCAGCACCAGATCAATTGGCCATGTCAGCTTACACATTCCCTCTGTAACTACCAATGGGCTCTCTCTAATAGATAACATTTCTTGACACATCACTGTACTGCCAGCAGACCTACCAACGGGTGTGTCTCACAGTTGACCTGACACAGCTTCCCAAGTGTGGTGCGTGGGTAACAACAATACCAAGTTGAATGTGATCCTTCAACATTTTCTAATAGATTTGCAGGAGGTCCTGGGAAGGAACAAATTACCTTTGGGTTTCTCCAAGGTCTTCTGGCATGTTTCTTTGATTTTGTTGAAAAGCGAAGGGCCGGCCAGCTGCTTGGAAATGCCAACTCTCAGCATAACAGCACCTGGAGTGAATTTTAAGAGAGCAGCTCCAGGCTCTCGAGGCTCTTTGGGCTGCTTGGGCATAAGGCTAGACCAGTCCACGTCAATCACGTCCACGGGATCTGCAAACCCATGAAAGAAGGCATCACCACTTCGCTCAAGGGAATAGTCTGACAAAGTGCCACTCAGCAGACAGTTGTTCATGAATGACTACAGAATGGACAGTAACAATCTAAATCAGGGGTCCTCAACCTAAGGCCCCGGGGCCGGATGCGCCCCCACAAGGTCCTGAATCCGGACCCTGGGACCAATTGCAACCCCCTCACCTACCCCCTGTTTTGTGAGCAAGCCAGCCTCCGCAGCTGCTTTTGGACTGTGATCCGGCCCCCAGTGGTGTCTGGGTGGTGGTGGACCGGCCCACTGTTTGAAAACTTTGAGGACCCCTGATCTAAATGATATACATAATTCCTTCTACATCGGCTCCTAAATTAGCTAAAAGGTGCTTGCTCACTGCAAACACAGCAAGGCAGGAGAAAAGAGCAATATTTTGTGTTTCTTCACTGAGGAGGAGAAGGTGGAGAATTATGCTGCATCAGAAGCAGCAGGATAGTGACAGGTTGATAAAAGGTATAGGAATGCTGGAAGCATGCGTAGAAATGCAGAGGGCATGACAGAAGCCAACATGGTAGGCTGGGCCCCTTCCGACATCCCTGGCTATAAGGCTTATTTGTCAGAACGAAGATAGAGATCCTTGAGCAGTTCTTTTAACGGTGTGACTTTTGAAGAAAATATACGGTATATAGAGAGTGCCCACAAAGGAAGTACATCGTGGCCTCTCTTCTTCTCTGGCTGAACCATGTGGCCACTGTGTAAAAGGTGTTTCCATGAGGCTGCAAAATGTAATTCACACAAAGGACAGCAAACTGAAGGGTACTATGAAAAACAACTGAAGATCAAAGATAGAGGATACTATCTAAGCTCAAATTCTTCCATGATTTCAAAAATCCAGCATTCCCATGAATCTATTTGGACTCAACAAATTCTAAGATGCCATTTCATGGTTTCAAATTTTAATCATTTGAAACAAGGCATTTCCCTTGAAAATTCAGACTGGAAAATGAATCCAACTATAATTCAGTGTTTCCAATTTAAACACTTATGGCATCTTCATGGAAGAGCTGAAAAATTATAAACATTTCTGCTAACAGCATACAGCCTTAAATTTGAAGATATCAGACTTGAATACGGTACACGTCTACAACATTAAACACTTCAAATATAAAAACAGATGCTATCTGCTCATTGTGAGGAGAGATACCAGTATCTCCTTTAAATACAAAAATAGCACAACAAATTTCAGAAAGTGCAATGACCGCATCCTTCTACTTTCTCAGATCAAACAAAGCTCATTCCTCTTGAAGGAAAAGGGAAAACAAGCCATATTGTTTAACTGCAAAGATAAAGATAAAAAGAATGGTAATAATGGGAAGGTTCCCATGGAAAAGTAAGCTAAAATGGATCCAAATCAAACCTGACGTGATGCAGTCAGGACTCACCTATTTTCATCAAACAACTGAATTCTAATAGTCCTGCATATAATATTCTGCTGCCTTCCTGTGGAGTGAGAATCCATAGGTTCACTACCGGAGCATAATTTCTTTCAGGTTCTACGAAACTGCCGAAGCTTTGTGTAACAACCATGGGAGTGTGCTGGGTGCATGGGCCAGCTTGGCTATGTACAGAGAGACACACTGCTAGGCTGGACAAGAGGAGGCAAGCTGGACAAAGCCATTACCAATGGAATACCTATGATCTGGGCTGATGGAAGAGCTACCCTCAGCATTCAAGTAACAGATCTCTAAGTAGGTATTTTAAAACACTGTCTTAGTTCTAAAAATGGACTAAAATGGGAAATCTGGCCAGGTTCAGATGCCATGATCCCCTTCCTGCAAGTTACATTTGCCTGAGCATTCCTTCCTTGTCAATTTCATTGTGTCCAGTTCTGATGTGGATATCCTGGTTTTGTAAAATGTGATATGCAATCATTGTAAAATACGATATACAATCATCCTTATGGTTACCAATCAGGGTCTAAAATTTATTCTCTTCTAATATAAATTGTTTTAAGATTCCCTGAGATAAAAATGCTAAGCTTCAGGACCTATAAAATCTCCTTTCCTTTCCCCACAACCAGACGAAACTGAATTATGCAACATTACCAAACCAAGGTCACCTGGTTTGCATATGTAATCCATGGAGGTTTCTAGGCTAACACTTTTTTTTTATAACAGCAGAAGAGAAATCTGAAATTCTGACAAGCTGTATGAGTTACTTTTTGCACACAAACCTGCAATAACAACAGCAACAAAAGGATCCACCATGCTTACCTGGCATCTTCTCCTCATCTTGCTGATCTTCTCGCTTTTCAGCATCGCCTGCCAAAATTTCATCCAGTTCATCGTCACTGATTGGCTCATATTCTCCAGCACCAGATCCCATTGACTGTATGTCATCTATTTTGGCTTCATCATCTCCACCTACTGGGGGGGGGGGAGAAGTAAAGAAATGTATCTGTTGACACTTTTTCTATATTTACTGTAAATTAAAGAAATTAAGACTCTTCATGACTTAGATGTGGAGGAAAGAAGACAGGTATAGATACTACTCCAGTCTCCCCAGTGTCTTTGGTGTTAATTATACACTGAGATGCAATTTACCCTGTGGAAAAAGTCATGCTTTCCTAGAGGCAACCACACTCCCAAATTTGTGCTAGAGGACACAGTATGGTGAATAATGTGAAGTGTGGAAACCTTTCTTTGAAGGGTGTATTTTGGAGGGGCTGCAGTGATGGGCACATGCTCCTGGTGCCATGTTGCATGCCTGGAAAGGAAGTGACCTTCCATTTCCCCTGACCTTTTGCTTTGAGGCAGGGCCAAAGGGCTTAAAGGGCACCTTCCTCCTATCCAAACCATTGTTTCTGTAAGTGCTCCAATGTCTCGCTTGTGAACATAGATAAGATGAATAAAGCAAGCCGTTTGGGAGGAACGCAGCAGTCTGTGCATGTGTCCCTTCTCTGTCTATTCTTCGTTCTGCGACCAAGATCAACCTGACCTAAAACTCCTCCAGCGAATTCCCAACTGTAGTAGTCCAACTGCAGTAGTCCGAAAGCTGAGAGTCAATCAAGGACAAAATAAATCACTTAGTTCTCTACAGATAAAGTATCTATCTACTGAGGGGCCTCGTGGCACAGTGGTTAAACTGCAGTACTGCTGTCAAGATTCTGGTCATGACCTGAGTTTTTATCCCAATGGGCTCAGGTAGCCAGCTTGAGGTTGACTCAGCCATCCATCTTTCTGAGGTCAGTAAACTGGGGACCCAACTTGCTGAGGTGTGCTTGTGCAATGTGTAGCCTGCTTAATTACACTGACAACCACCCAAACAGTGCTTTAAGTGCTATGGAGTGATATATGAGCAGCACACTCCATTACTTTAAACAGCAGAAACAAAAAGGAAACAACTATATTCCCCCCACCCCACCCCACCCCCAAATTTCACCTTCTGTGTTTTCTGCTTTTTCAGCTTCAAGTCCATCTTCAAAGCCTTGCAAGGCTCCCAGGTCTTTTTCCACTCTTTCCTTCTCTAGGGAGGTTGAGTCCAGGCAGAGGACCTCAAAGTCTTGATGCTCTTTGCCTGGTTTCGTTTCACTGTGCTTGGGTAACTCTGCCTGAGAGGAAATGCTGAGGCCCCTGTCTCTGTCGGGGTTCTCAGGAAGCAGCCTCTCTTTTTCACGGTCCATGTCTCTCCGTTTCTCCCTCTGCCTGTCTCGTTCCCGAATTCTGTCCCGCTCTCGGCTCCTCAACCAATCTTTAGCTGTATCTCGGTCCCAATCTCTTGGCCTCCCATCTCGTCTTTCTCGGTCCCGTTCACGATCGTGTTCGTGCCTGTCTCTGTCCAGGCCTCGCTCTCTGCTGTCAAAGGATCCAGATCTGGAGTGACCTTGTCGATCTGATTCGGGAGAACTTCGCCTTGAACTGTGACTTCTTGAATCTTGTCGATCTGAACAAAGGATTGAGACAGCGTATGTTGATGTTGCACATGGAAGACAGTGACTGACTGTATCAAAATTGACCGGTACTTTTAGACTACTGTTTAGATGTTAAGAACAAATTTTTGCTATGAACACCACATCCTAGGTCAACGGTGGTGATTTGAACCTTTGGCCCTCCAGATGTTTTGGACCACAACTCCCACAGTCCTTGGTCATTGGCAATCTAGGCTCAGAATTCTGGGAGTTGTGGTCCACGACATCTGGAGCACTGAAGGTTCGCCACCACTGTCCAAGGTGGTGTAACAGCCTAACCACAACCTGTAACAGGTTGGTTGCTACAATCATGCAATAATGTACTGTGGTCTAGTGGTCCACAAATGAGCCATGGCTACGTGCCATCCCTTCCTGTCCTTCCCTCCCTCGCTTGTACACTCAGCTCCAGTGCCAATAGTTCTGTTCGTTCAGAATTGCTTGTGATACAAGAACTGGGAAAGCGTGATTTAAATATTACTTCCTAAACCACAACACAATTCCATGTGCAACAGAACAGAAACCAATTCATCCTAGCAGCATATGCCAGAGGTGAGCAGTATTTAAAAACTCACATACATGTTCTTTTTCACTTCCCCTCAACTTTTTGCATCCCTATTTATTCATTCTTTCTTTCTTTCTTCTCTTTCTTTCCCCATTCAATCACTCTCTCACTTCCTCTCCATCCTCTCCCACGATAACAACCAAAGCTTTTGTCAGACCCTTGTTATTGCAATGTAAGGACAATACTCAAAGCATGCAAAATTCAATATTCTGTTCCTAACTACAGCACCCCTAACCTCCACCCTAGGCAGCAAATTGGGTTTTTAAAATAAATCTCCACTGACGTTAACAGAACATTTAAAAAGAAACAAACACTTTACTGAAGCATACAGGATGATGCTGAATGTGTTCCCCACCACTGCTCTAATTATGTACTATGATTAGAAAATATTGCAGAACTGTAGTTTTTAACATGAGTGTTTTTTTTAAATTATAATTTGTCTTTTCTGACTCCCTGAGCATCAAGGAAGACTGACACTGACAACAACAAGTAAACTTTAAGGAGACCCACAGCTACTGTGAAGGTGAACTGTTTACGAGACTGAAGACTGTGGATTTATACCCAAGAAGCACACAAACAAAAGATCACATTTTCCTTCATCATAGCACAATCGTGCCGCCACCTACTGCCTAGTGGTAAGGATACATTCTGGAAAAGTCAGAGACGTAGTAGCTGAAAGCCTGTTGCTCAGCATATTAAGTCACAACTCCTGAATCAATTTGGAAGTTGAGTCATGGCAAGTGGACTTCTTTTTCTTGGGAAACTGAAACGTTTCCCTGCTCATCCAAACAGCTTCATCAGTCTCAGGAAAGCTAGTTGCGAGTCCTCCATTTTATAGTTCACTCTGACCTCATGTCACCCTGGTCTGAAATAGGCTCATAAGATGAAAAATGGCTCCACCTCTGTGCTCAGGCACAGTCTATCTGCAGTGGTTTCAACAATATCCAGACAAATAAAAAATACTTCACGCCTCCACCACCAAGGCCATAGCTAACGAACCATACTTTATGGGTTTCAGCACCTTAGGCCATTATTCACCTACAGGTCTATTGAGACTATTGTCAACCTAACAAGCCTATTCAAGCGATTGTTCATCTTATGAGTCTATTTCAGACCAGGAAGACATGAGGTCAAAGTGGACTATAAAATGGAGAACTTGAAACTAGCTTTCCTCAGAATGACGAAGCTGCTTGGATGAGCAGTGGAACGTTTCAATCTCTCAAGAAAAAGAAGTCCAGTTGCCATGACTCAACTTCCAGATAAACTCACCTGGATAACTGAGAATCTTCACAGACATCCTGAACCAATGGATCTTTCAAAGGAGCTGACTCACCAAATCCCCACTGATTCAACAGGCTTACTCTGGTTGTGACTGCTTACGCTAAGCAACTGAATGTCAGTGGGGATTGTAACAGATGCAAGGGGAGACACTGACACGAGCACAGCAAGTCAACTGGAATTTACCTGAAGAGGTGCTACGACTAGGAACCCCTCGTTTTAGCTGATCAATTCTCGATTTCCGCTCTCCGGACATTTCTAGGCACCTTCTCTCTCTATCACTGGAGCTGCTATGCAAGATCTTCTTCAAGCCCATCTGGTCATCTCCACTGCGGTGGGCAGAATCATTGGAGGGCGAGCGGAGTCGACTGGAAGTATGGCTCCGGTTGCTGCACAGGCTGCTGCTACGCTTCTGTTCAGCAGGCTTGACGTGGGGGGCGTCTTCGACCACGTGCGGTGTTTCCACAGCTTCAGCCCTCGTGCGGTGACTCGTTCTATGGGGTTCCTCGGCACTTCGTTCTACAGGAGGTTCTCCACGCTCGGGGACGTCTTCATCTGACCAGTCGCTAAAAGTCGTCTCTTCTCTTTTGGGGGCAACTTCGACCACCACCACCTTCTCCGGCATGACTTCGACCAGCTCCTCCCTTGCAGTTACAGGGGGCGTCCGTGGGCCTTTCTTCTTCTTCTGGTGCACTCCACTGTCTTCCTCGGAAGCCTCAGAGTCTCCTTTGGATCTCTTCCGTTTCTTTTCTGTGTTTTTCTTCTTCTGGCCCTTTTTGGGAGAAAAAACTTGGGTTTTCTCCACCGTCGTCTCGCTGACGTAGCGTTCCAGCACAACCTCCTCCTCCTTCTTTTTCTTGGTGGCCTTTTTCTGCACTTTAGTTTTTTTCTTGTCTTCATGTACGTGATCGGCAGCCTCACATTCTTCTGTAGCCCGACTGCTTACTACCTCCTGGGCCCTGGCCCTGGAACTTTCACTGAGCTCGCGTGGCTCTCGTGGCTTCTCCCCAGAAGTTCCGCCTCGCTCTTTGAAGTCACTTTCTTCATAATGCCTGGAGCTCTCCTTTCTCTCTGGCTTTCGGTCACTCTCCTTCCATCGGCTCTGCTTATCTTCTGAAAGGTGTGCAGGGCTAAGCGATCGCGATTCTTGAGGTCGGACAACCTGACTCAGCAACCTCCGCTTCTCATCTATAAAAGATGAAAAACCTGCCATGCCATTTCATTTCCAAGTAGGACCTGACATATGGCTAAACCACTTAAATTGCAGCTGATTTGCCTGCATGGACACTCCCCCCACCCCACCCCCGCACACACAGAGACCTAATATTCTGTATTAGGATATATGCTGGCATTCTAGGTATGGAGGGACTCTCTCAAGTTCCATTGTCATGGACAGACCATCATCTAATAGGCTTTGGACTCACTGGAACTCAGTCTTTGCAGGGGTGGGGCAGAAATGTAAGATTACCAGAAACTATGGAGGGAAATTACAAAAAAAAACCCTGTCCTCCTCCCATTTTCCTGGATTTGGAATACAGTACATATCACAGATTTTCATTTAGAGATAAGATGCCTGCACGGAGCCTCTCCCATCTCCAGCTGCAGCTGGGATTCCGCAGTTCCAATCACCCGGTTTGCAAAGAAGCTTCCCCAGTCAAATTTCACCTTGTTTGCAAAGATGTCTCCACGGAGCCTCTGCCCTCCCCTTCTGAAGCCTGGGTTCAACAGCTCCAATTACCTGGTTTGCAAACCTCCCCTTTTGCAGCTTGGATCCCACAGCTCCAGTTACCTCGATTGCAAGCCTCCCTTTTTGCAGCTTGGATTCCACAGCTCCAAGTAGCTTGTTTGCAAGCCTCCCCTTCCCCTGCCACAAAACCTTAGGCTAAACATTTATTCTTGTTTTTCTCCTCTAAACACGATGTGCGTCTTATGGCCCAGTGTGTCTTATAGAACAAAAAATACGGGTAATGCCAGTTTGTATTCTGCCTAAACTGGTGTTGAGCACTTCCCAGGCCCACCTCCTCCAGCAGGTGGCCCACTCAGCCCCCTGGCTTCCCTGCCCTGCCTCCTCTGGGGGCTTCCCTGTGAATGGGTGCCAAATGGAGCAAGCAGGCCTGGGAATCAATGAACACCTGTTCAACTGAAGTACAAATCAACGTGAACTGCCAGTTCAGCAGTTGGTGCCCATCTCTAGTTACAAATACAGTAAACACATTTAAAATGGTATACACGTGGCACTGGGCATGAGACAGACCAGTGGAAACGGGATAGACTAGAACATGTACAATGCAAACTAAATATTTAATAAATAAATATCAAATGTGGTTAAATGCCTGTACTGCAGGTAAAACTGTGCTCACGACCTGGGGTTCAATCCTTGGTAGCAGGCTCAAGGTTCACTGAGCCTTCCATCCTTCCGAGGTCAGTAAATTGAGTACCCAGCTTGCTGGGCGGCGGGGGGGGGGGTGTCGGCAATGTGTAGCATGCACAATTAAACTGTAAACCACCCGGAGACTACTTGAAGTGGTATGGGGTGGTATATAAGCAGAACATTTTGCTTTGTTTTTGCAAAAAAAAAAAAAAAGCAACGGAAACAGCACAGAACAAACAGAATTACAACAGAAGCAGCCTTATTCTGGTCAACCCGTGTCTTTTCTGTTCCAGCTAGTAAAATGATGCACTGTTTCTAACATCTCCTGTAAGACACACAGATGCAGAGCTTCACTTACTTTGATCGTCTCCACTGTTGTAGGCATCACTGTCAGGCGAAAGCTCACGGCGACGCTTGGGTGATTTATGAGGACTGGGACTACTCTCATTTCGGTGCCGTTTTCTATATGGAATCAAATGTATACCATCAATCCCTATGCATTTTAGTTGTCTGCGATCGGACTACATTGTAACAAACCAAAATAGCTAAACTTAATTGTATAGTTAAAACAGAAGAACTTCCTTGAAACTTTGCTAAATTACAAATGAACACTTGTTTTATGTAACTAATTTCTGTTTCACAGAACAGACAATGGAAACATCTGTTCCGTTCCTGCCTTCTGGTACACATATCCAAGCAGGCCATCCTGAACTTTTAATTTAATTATTTGTTTATTTTAAATGTGAACGCACTTTGATTTCCTCTCTTCCCGGTTGTCCCTCGTGGTTCTTTCCTCTCGGACGTCTTCTCTCTTGTCTCTGCGTTCTTCTCTTCCTCTCTCTTTGTCGTCCCACTCTCTGGGACGTTCTCTTTCTTTTTCTCTTTCTCTTTCTCGCGCTCGCTCTCTTTCCCTTTCCCTTTCCCGTTCTCGTTCCCGCTCTCGCTCTCTTTCTCTCTCCCTCTCCCTCTCCCGTTCTCTCTCCCTCTCCCTGTCTCTGTCATGGTCCCGGTCTCTTTCTCGGTCTCGGTCTTTATCCCTCTCCCTCTCTCTCTCACGTTCACGGGCACGATCACGTTCAGCCTCTCTCTCCCTTTCTCGTTCCCTCTCCCGGTCTCTAGTTCTTTCATCTCTCCGGTCTTCACTCCTATCTACCCTTCGTTCTTCTATCCTTTCATCACGTTCAAGGTCGTCGTTTCTTCCCTGGTGTCGGACTGGTGAGCTTGGCCTCTGGTCTGAAAGAGTAAGCAGATTTCATTGCCATATATAAAATATGCTTTTTATCATCTAGTCCGTTGTCAAATTTTGTAAACACTTATTCAGAAGTTGAGGCGGCATGACAATTGGATTTCTTTTCTTGTGAGACTGAAACATTCTGCTACTCATCCATGCAGCTTCTTCATTCTCAGGAAGGTTGGTAGGAGACCTCCTATTTATACTCCACCTTGGTTTCACTTTACCTTTAACCGTGAGACCTTTGGAGCGATGCTGCTAGTAAGAATGCACAAACTAGTCTGATGTGATTGGTATAAGGCACCTTCCTATATTGCTATGCTATGTAAACTCAGTGTACGAATCCTTGGTGTTCCAATGATCTGAAGAACCCTCATGCAGAAAAATCTCACATATTCTGGGATGAATCACAAGATCTCAAGACCCCTTATTTAACATTAGCAGTCTGCTGTGAAGGAGATAAATATTTAGATGAACTTGGGAGCAGTGAGTATAAAACGTGTGTGCTGACAACACCTTCTGCTTCTCTGACTGGAATACTATAGAAAAGATATTCTACACACCACGAGAATAGACTGGTTTTTCCTATGAACAACATTGTTCAAACTAAGACTCATTATTCTGCCCAATGAACAGAAGACAAGTTATTTCTTAAATAAATATAAAGTCACTTTCATTCAAACCCCAACACAGAGACAGATCTTACAATCAGCTTTGTGCACCATAAAGAGTCTTATTTCACTAAGCAAAATACCTACATTCATTACAACAAGTGAGTATTCTGTGAAGGAAGAACTTTAATGCATTACACATGCCTGAGCTTTGGCCTCAAAAAAAAGTTCCAAAGTGCAACTCTACTTCTCCCCATAACAATGTATGCCGAAGTTAGTGTAGAATTTTCTTCCTGCCGTTGGCTGCTGCAGCCAGAGTGTTTAGAGGGGCAGGTTCAAGGGAGCATGTAACTTTCCTGTTGTTTCACCTCCACTAGCTGCTGGCACAAGTCAAAGTGCTGGCTGTGATCTACAAAACCCGATACAGGGTCAGGACCAGGCAATTTGAAGGTTCTTGTCTTACTCACATGAGTTTCCCCCAGGTCTAAAATCTTTGAGAAAGGCCCTTCTTTTAATCTGACTGCCTTCAAAGACACGTATGAGTAACAATGTGCAAAATAACATTTTCAGTGACTGCCACAGGCTGTGCAACCCCCTTCGATGGGAACCTAGGTTGCCCCCCTTCCTTTTGTTGTTCTATAGCAAAGCCCCAGCACAAAGTCTCTTGGAGACATCCAAGATTGAAGCACTGGCATCAGCTCGACCTGATTCTCGTCAGGCACTCCAGCATCTCTAGCGTTACAATCACAAGCAGTTATCAGAGTGCCAATAGTGACACAGACCACTCTCTGGTGTATAGCAAAGTAAAACTGAAAACAAAGAGATTGCACCACCTGAAGAAGGAAAGAAGATCAAAAATTGATACCAGTAAGACCTATAACCAAGGAAAAGTGGAGGAATTCTCCCATGTACTCAAGGAAGCTCTTTCTGGCCCTGCTGAAGATAATGCATCTAAACATTGGGAACATTTTAAGAATGTTGTTTATAACACTGCTTTATCAGTATTCGGCAGGGAGACTCGAAAGACAGCAGATTGGTTTGAAGCCCACTCAGAAGAGCTGATGCCAGCTATTGAGGAAAAGAGGAGAGCCTTGACTGCATATAAAGCTTGTCCCAGTGAGCGCAACCTACAGGCCCTGCGAGATGTTCATAATAAAGTCCAGCAGACTGCCAGAAAATGTGCTAACAATTACTGGCTGCAACTGTGTTCTCGGATTCAGATGGCAGTTGATACAGGTAACATCAAGGGGATGTATGATGGAATTAAACAGGCCTTAGGGCCAATACATAAGAAAACGGCACCCTTAAAGACTGTTTCAGGTGAGATCATCCAGGATCTTCAGCAGCAGATGGCACGCTGGGTGCAGCACTACTCTGAACTAAATACAATAACCGAAGAAGTCTTAAATAATATTGAGTGCTTGTCTGTCTTGGAGGAGCTTCACAATGAACCAACACTAAAAGAACTAAATGTGGCTCTGGATTCACTTGCCTCTGGCAAGGCACCTGGGAAAGATAACATCCCTGCTGAAGTTTTAAAGTGCTGCAGAGATCATTGCCACTGAACTGTACGAAATCCTCTGCCTTTGCTGGAGGGAAGGGGGAGTACCACAGGATATGAAGGACACTAATATTGTTACGCTTTATAAGAACAAAGGTGACAGGAGCGACTGTAACAACTATCGCGGTATCTCTCTTCTTAGGGTTGTCGGGAAGCTGTTTGCACGTGTTATACTGAAGAAGCTCCAGATACTTGCAGAGAGAGTCTACCCAGAATCACAGTGTGGCTTTCGAACCAACAGGTCCACTACTGATATGGTATTTTCCCTCAGGCAGTTGCAGGAGAAATGCAGGGAACAAGGACAGCCACTTTTTGTAGCCTTCATAGATCTTACGAAGGCATTTGATATGGTTAGTAAGGATGGACTCTTTAAAATACTCCTCCGGGTTGGATGCCCACCCAAGCTCCTTAACATCATTAGGTCTTTTCATGAGGATATGAAGGGCAATGTAGTTTTCGATGGCCTGGTGTCAGATCCCTTCGACATCCGAAGCGGCGTGAAGCAGGGCTGTGTCCTTGCGCCAACCTTGTTTGGGATCTTCTTTGCTATCATGCTGAAGTATGCTCTTGGAACTTCAACAGAGGATATCTATCTCCGGACCAGATCAGATGGAAAACTCTTCAATCTCTCTAGATTGAGAGTAAAGTCTAAGGTACAGGTGAAATGTTTGCGGGATCTCCTCTTCGCTGATGACGCCGCCATTACTGCTCACTCTGCTGAAGATCTCCAACAACTCATGGATCATTTTAGTAAAGCTTGCAAAGATTTTGGGCTAGAAATCAGCCTGAAAAAACACACAAATAATGGGCCAGAATGTGCTCTCCTCCTCGCATTACAATTTCTGCAAAAGAACTGGAAGTTGTCCATGACTTTGTGTATCTTGGCTCAACTATCTCAGATACACTCTCACTAGAGTCTGAGCTGAATAAATGTATAGATAAAGCAGCTACTATGTTTTCCAGACTAACAAAGAGAGTATGGCTCAATAAGAAGCTGACAGAACATAAAGATACAAGTCTACAAAGCTTGTGTACTGAGCACACTTTTGTATTGCAGCGAGTCTTGGATCATCCATGCCCGACAGGAAAGAAAGCTTAATACCTTCCATATGCACTGTCTTAGGCGAATATTCAACATTACCTGGCACGACAAAGTTCCAAATAGCATAGTCCTGAATCGAGCTGGAATCCCTAGCATGTACACTTTATTGAAACAGCGACGCCTACGCTGGCTTGGACACGTTGTGAGAATGGATGACGGCCAGATCCCAAAAGATCGTCTATACGGGGAACTACTGCAGGGAAAGCGCCCCAGAGAGAGACCAGAGCTGCGGTATAAGTATATCTGTAAGAGGGACCTGAAGGCCTTGGGAATGGACCTCCACAGATGGGAAACCCTGACCTCCGATTGCACTGTCTGGAGGCAAGAGATACAGCATGGTCTACATAAATTTGAAGAGGCATTTGTCCAACAGGCAGAGGAAAAGAGGCAGGCACGGAAAGAACGAAACTCGAGGACCGGGCAAGAAACAGAATACATCTGTCCCCAGTGCGGTAGAGACTGCCATTCCCGAATTGGTCTATTTAGTCACACTAGGTGTTGTTCTTAGGATCTCTGCTCCAGGCATGATACCATAGTCTTTCGAGACAGAAGGATGCCAATGAATGAGCAATGATATACATTTCTCTTTCATTATGGTTCTGGCTACTACTGGCAGTAGAGCTGCAGAAAATTTCTAACAAGGGACGCTGCACTTCTCTTGAAAATGGATTTGTGTGCGTATTTTGTTGCTGGCTTTGTTTTTAACTTTTATTATTATATGTTTCATAGACTGTTTAATATTTCAATTTATGTCTGCGGGCCATCCCCAGTCATTCTGTAAGCCACTTGGGATCTCTGCATTAAAAGAAAGGCCAGACCTAGATGAAATTAAACAAAATTAAAGGAAGATACAGTCACCCCCCACCATTTCGCGGTTCAGGTACTGCGGTCCCACTATATTGCAGGATCGTAGTACATGCGCCTCGGAGCCGTGCGGGGGGGGGGAGGTATCGCATCGCCCCGCGCTGCCCCCCGGACCCCTCTGAGAAGCCTCGGAGCCGTGCGGGGGGCGGTGGCGGGGAGCGATCCCATTGCCCCACGTCACCCCCGGGCCCCTCCGAGAAGCCTCAGAGCTGCGCGGGGGGGGGGGGGGAGCGGTCACATTGCCCCGCGCCGCCCCCGGGCTCCTCCGAGAAGCCTCGGAGCCATGCAGAGGGGCAGCGGGGAGTGATCGCATCGCCCCGCGCCACCCCCCACGCTCCTCCAAGAAGCCTTGGAGTTGCACAGGAGAGGGGGGCAGGGAGCGATTGCATCGCCCCGTGCCACCCCCGGGCTCCTCCGAGAAGCCTCGGAGCCACGCGGGGGGTGGGGGGGTGGCGAGGAGTGATCGCATCGCCCCGTGCCGCCCCCTGGGCCCCACCAGACCTGCATCCGCATATCATGGATTTTCAAGCATCGCAGGTTGGGTGGGTCCCTAACCCCCGCGATAGGTGGGGGGGGGTTACTGTATGAATGAACTGATAGTCATGTCAGCATGCAATGGATGGGAATAGGTTTTAACAAGTAAGCCTCAGTGTATGTCACTGTATATGTCACACCCCAAATGCCACCAGAAACCCAACTTCTGAGCTAGCAACCAACACAGTTCTTACCCCTCTCCCTGTTGTCACGCTTGTCTCTTTCTCCATGTCTCCTTTCAAAGGAAGAATCTCGCACATGGTCTCGACTTTCATAGCGATCCCTCTCAGGATAACTGCTCCTTGTGTCCCAGCTGTCATGGTAGCTACTGCTCGTGTTGTGGCTATCAACCTGAGATCCCCTTGTTGCTCGACTCCCTAGTAAAAACATACATGCAAAAAACATGGAAGGATCTCTGCTACCCCTATCAAATATTGCAGTGACTAAAAGAATATAATCTAGAATTTTGTTTATAAATAGAAAGATAGACCAATTTATATTCAGGCAGACACCAAAAGTGGATGTTCTTGCTATCGTTCCAAATGATAATCTAATATTGTGCCCTTGAATAACATTTATAAACCCATCTGCCATAAAAGAGAGAACAATAAGAAATAAAGCTGGAAAGGACTGGAAGTTACTCTGGTTTGGTATGTGCCCCAAAATACTTGCTTCTGTGTTTTCCCAGAAGAAAAGTGGGGTAAAGATACTCTAAAAATAAAATAAAATAAAATAAAATAAAATAAATAATAGCCTTCTGCAGATCAGGGAACAAACAAACCAAAAACAAACAAATAAAAAAAAACACCAACCAGCACACACACACACACACACCATTTAAAAGCCAGAATACAACCCAGGCAATTACAGCAACACAGTGACAGGAACCTGAAAACCCTAAGTTTGGCTAATATGAACTCTGGCTGCATTTACACGACCCCTAAAATCCGAGGCAAAGGGCTCCCAGATGCGGAGCTTAAAATTGTTTTCCCACCAGCTCCGGACTTTTTAAAAAATTTAGTACGACCACGTGCACCTAAGCGCTCCCCAGCGCATTTTTCAAGTACCTGGTCTCCGGAGGTAAAAAAATTTCCGATGCGGATTATAAAGCTGTGGATGCCGGGCTCTCCTCGCCTTCTGCTTGTTTTTTTGTCCCCGCTGCCCCTTTAACAGCCTGGAATCCCTACGGGGCTTCTCCAACAGCAGGCGGAGGTGAGCAGAGGTGAGCCTGCATTCTTTTTCCCCTGTTTTTCTCCCTCCCCTCACCGCAGACAGGAGCAATGGAGTGTGAAAGGGTGGGAACACAGGAAGCAGAACAAACGCCCACGATCTCTGGTCCGAATTTAAGCTGCCAGCGGATTTTAGAGGTTGTGTAAAAGCGCCCTCTGTAACTTGAATGCCATTCCTAGGTTCCCCACAGAAATGGCAAAGATAGAGATGGACGAGACATTTAACAGCTTTTTCAACGACTATCCTGAAAGAATAAATGAATACCTCAGGCAAAAACGCTGAAAAATTCATCCTCTTAATATGCAGTATAAGAGACAACAAGTTTCAAAAAGGGAGAAATCCACCTGATTTTTTATTCCCATTATCCCTCTACAGTACTCCTTAGTTTTTCATAACTTTTAGGTTGTCACTCATTAAACAGAACGGCAGCTACAGCTGGGGCTCTCATAAAAGAAAGGAGTAGATCCAGTTTTTGAAATACAATAGGATTCTCTATGCGCTGGATCAGCATCCACTCATTCATGTGCCTGCTGCCTGAAAATACTAAATAAAAAGAAATGGCCACCCAAGTGAGCCGGAGAATTATATACAGTATAGTATTTGCTACTTCTGCATTTTTCAGTATCTGCAGGGTGGATTAGAGCCAATCCCCTAGAGATAGAATGGTACTATTAGATCTACTTGAATGAACTTTCTATTACAGTGGTTTATAGCAGACCTTTGAGCACTGAATCACACAACAATAAACTCATCGTTTCACTTATTGTACCCTTGTCTGATAATTCAGTGGTCCTCCCTCTACTTCTTCCAGACGTTCTGGATTCGTTTCTGGATTCACTTCTTGAATCTGTCCTTGTTTCAGCACGAGAACTCTCTTCTCTGCCATGGGATCTTCCATAGCTACGCGTTTCCTCCAAATATTGTTCTTCCTTTTTGTGAGTGTCTCGACACTCTCTTTCTCGGTAGTCGTGTGCCTCTCTTGTGGAACGCAACTCCCGCTGGTCACGGCTTTCTTTATTGTCTCTGCTACAGTCTCGTGTATCCCTTGAGTCCCGCGTATCTCGCGATTCTCTTTGATCCCTGCGTTCCCGGGTCTCCCTGGTTTCCCTTCGATCCCGTCCATCCCGAGATTCTCGATCATCCCTGTGATCTCTGGGAGTGCTCTGCTCGTGGTCATAGTCACGTTCCTCTCTGTTCTCTCGCTCTCTTCCCCTTTTGCCTCTTGTTTCTGAAAGCGAATTTTCACATACGTGCGGTTAAATGTTCAATTAAGACAACATAATCAGAAGTGAAATGATTATTAAAAGGAGACAACAAATGCATAAGGTTCCTTTCAAATGGAAGTGTTTTTGAGTTTGATTTTCAAATAGATATAATTCTCAACATCCAATGTTGGTGTTTTAAGACCACTTGTGCTTCTTAACTGAAATGCTGTAAGACTTCTCAGTTTTTGCAGGTGGGCAAGAATGAACCACACATTGTGTCAAGCTCCAAACAAAGGCTTCTGGAATCTATTTCCAAAAGGAAATGCTTCATATCAAAAACAGTCATAGTTAGACCTCACACAATCAGACAGTACTGCAGAAAATACTTCATAGTATCTTAGAAAACAAAAACCTGCACCAAGATGAGAAGTATCTTCACTGGAGGCTTTTCATTATGGCCCCAAGATAAATTCTCTGCGCTATCTCCTTCTGTCACTGTTTCGGATAATTCACTTCAAAGTCTGCCATCTGTCGCTCAGAATATAATCTGATTCCATCAGCTTCTAATCTTCAAGCAATTATAAAGCCCACCCCCAAAAAGTTCTCCTTTCATCCCATGCATGTTAAATTTCCCCCAGAAGACTTTCAGAGAAAGAGATGGCAAATGTTTTTTTAAAAATCAAAATCAAGCTTTCTGAAAATCAAGATCTAGCTTATATTGGTCACATTCTAGATGTCATCCCTAACAGATGATGGTGAGGAATTATCTCCTTTTGTGCCACCTGTTCACTCTTCTAGCCAAAGAGTATAAACATGCAGTACAAAAGCATAAGCTTACTTCAGGCTTTAATAACGTTTTCCCTCCATATAGCCAAGACAAGAGTTAAATCAAGAAATTCCTTCGAACTTTTACAACTTTTATAAGAAGCTCAATGATGTTAGTAGTGATGCAATTTTCAAGTTAACCCTATGGACAGTGCTTCCAGAACTGAGTTTAAGCCCCCTGAGGGAAACAGGGCCCAACTTCTCACAGCGTGTTAACACTGCACAAGGTTTGCAAGTATAAAGGACTGCTTTGCCCATACCATCCCTCCTTTCTTGGCGCCGATCATGTGACTGTGAAATCCGCTCACGATCATGCCGGCTTCTCTCTCTCACTGGCGAACGATGTCTTGAAGACGACGTCTGTTTTTGCTGAGAAGGCGACGTTCTGTGAGGATAAGGGGATGAGGAACGACCTGCGGGTGGGGAAGCTGTCCTTTTGTAAGAGGGGGAAGGAGTTCTTTTGTGACGGGGTGAGGGAGAACGTCTCTGTATAGAAGAGCCTGATTGAGAGGAAGAGGAGTGATGTCTCGAAGATACAGGAGAATGACGCTGATTTGGGGGTGAAGCAGACCTGTGGACGAACAAATATATACACGTTTCTTCTATGAGCATTTTGAGCTTTATCGCACCTATCTGATAACCTCTTGCTTAAATCTCTTGCTCAGTAGACTCATACAGTATACATAACTGGAAATCCCCTCAACACCCATTTAAACTTTCAAAGAGAGCAACGAAATCTCATATCTTAGGACCATGGAGGAGAACCTTCAGCACTCCAGATACTTTGAACAATTCCCACAGTCCTTGATCACCAGCAATCTAGGCTTGGAATGCTGTGGTCTAAAACATCTGGAGTGCCAAAGATTCACCACCAATGTCCTAGGATAATTGTATCCGCTTGATGAAGATATAGAACAGTATTTATCTCAGCTTCTGGCTCTAGACCTGAACATGAGTTATTTTCCTTGCATTTAAAACATTCCAGTATTTCTATACTGCCTAATAACAAAAGCCGTTAGACCTCAGGGCTATCAAATTCAGCCTCCTCCTTAGTGTGAGGCAAGAGGCCCTAAATTTGGAATTTTCCAAATTTATTACCACATTTTTTAGCCCATGTCACTTGTTCGCAAGAGAAGAAGACTGTCAACTGCTATTCTCACCAAGGTAGCTCAAAGAGTCAAATTTTGCTTACTTTCAAGCATTCCTCAAGCCAACTTATGTTCGAAAGACAACAGGTAGCAAGACAAGCAGACCAACTGCTTTTATGGACGGGAACATTTATTTTTGTTCCTAACATGGATAGAAAATACTCTCTGCATATTATTCTGCAAAGTGGAATGTCTTGCACGAGATGCATGCCAAATGCCAGCTGTCTTTTTAGAATGAGAATATTCTAAACCTTTTATGATGCATTTAATATGTCCACATTGAGAAAGATAGTAATTCTGCCCCCCCCACTACCTCTGATAGAAATTACTTATCTGCATTCCAGGATTCTAGATTGTGGGGAAGTAATTAAGTTGGACAATTATATCAGGAAGTCAATATTAAGTGTCTTAGAACTTAGAACTGCTGAGCTGTAAAGGAATCCATGGACCATCAAGTCCAGCCTTGCCAAGGAGGCAGAACAGGAATCCAACTCTTTAGTTTTATACACTAAAATATAAAAGTACCACTCTGCCAAGAGGGATATATGTATGCCCCAAACTGCTGGAGCCCAAATCTATCCAAGTATGTGAAAAAGCAGTGGAACTTCATGATATCATTATCTGCTACTTTCTACTACAAGGTAAATATGTTCCTCGCCTCAAATGTTAGAGGTATCATTGTTTCATATTCTGACTTTTTGATTAAGCCGAGTGTCGTGAATTACCTGTTTACCACATTTCACTTTCCTGGATGTACATAAATTCGACCTATTTTAATGGTCCCATCTGTTCGTTTATATGCTGCTTTCCTTCTATATAAAATAGACTGAAGGAGACTTGTGACATTTAAAATCAAGCATGTCCTAAAATGAACACTCGCATACACACACAACCATGCTACCTGCAAGAAGGCGAAAAAGAACGCTTATGGCTGCTAGACTTCGCTGGAGCCCATGATGTCTGCCTTCTCCTTGTGGTAGGGGAATATTCTCTGGAAGGAGAGGAATTGCTGCCAGAATGTTCTTCCGGACTAGGTGAACGTCTCTGTCTATGGGAACTTTCTGAGTGATCCCTGAAGAATACACAAATGGGGACATAACGACAATGATGAAACAGAAAACATGCAGGTAGATTTGATCAGACCACCCTCCTCTAAGATATCTTTGTGCTGGATAATGGGTTAGAAGGCATTTGAAGGTGGCTAGAAGGAATCTTTGTCTTGGGCATAAGCTACCCCTGTTGAGCCCCCCCCCCCCAAGATCCACATGGCCCTCCTCCTATTTGAACAAGCAGGAGACAGACCACCCAAATTAATGCCACCAGTATATTTGCCTCCAGTTCAAGGATCAGAACAAGCTCTGGGACACTGGGTGCTTTTCCAGGGAAGGAGGCCATTCCCTCCTCTCTCCTCTGCTGCCCCCCCCCCCAATGCTCTCAAAGTCTATCTTAGAGCTGGGGAGGGCTCTCCAGGAAGGCTGGGGGGTTAGGATTTCCGGAGAGGAACACTTTTACAAGTGGAAGTCGGACACCACAAAGCTGGCTTTCAGCCTCCCTGTTGGGCAAGAAAGATGGACAATGTTGGAAGAATACCCAATTCTCACTACACAGAAAGTGAAGCAGGAGTACTGGCAAGAAATGCCAGTTTGGTTATAAAGACCAATCAGCATAATTAAAAAATCCTTGGCCAAGCTTGCTGTTTGTTTCTGATAGATAACAATCTTAGAACTGCATAGCTATTCTGAAGCATGGTCTGTTCACAGAATATTTGAAAAAAGCAAGTTGCAGTAATTACAATGACTTGAACTGTGTACGCGTTCATGGAAACGGTACACAGAGAACAAATGTATCCTCTTTACTGGAAAGCAGGTGGCAAGGTGGAAATAAATAAGCCTTAACATTTTTAATAATGGATTACAGATTTATCAGAATAAGAGAACTCAAGAACTACACACAAGCACTGAATATTTTTGCAAGTACCTCTGCTTCTCCTTTTTTTCTTTATTGTGTCTTTCAAAGTCCCGGCCTCTCTCTTTCGTTTCCCTCGGCTTCTCCTCTATCCGCTCCTTAGCTTTATGTTTTTCCTTATGTTTCTTGGCTTGTGCGGCCTCTTCTTGCACTGGAGGTGGCGGACTAGGCGTTCGAGGACCTTTCTTTTTATTGTGGTTGCTTTTCGAACCCCTAAAAACCCACAACGGAAACAAATACTTGATGTCTTTCTACTTGACCACATAGTTCTACCTGAATTATTTTTTTGTTTATTGCAGCAACACAATTTAAATTTTTATGATGCAGTTAATATGCCCATATTGAAGAAGATAGTAATTTCCCCCATGACTACCAGGGGTGAATCAGATTTTCTTTAATAATTTAATTTTTTATAATCACTTTTTAAAAAGTTGAAATCTGGTTTAAATCAGTTTGATTTTAAACACTCTAAATATTTGGGGGAAAGAGATCTTAAACCTGGCCCTTCACAACTGGTTATACTGTCACCTGATGTCTACCATAGCCATTCAAACCAAGTGACTTTGCTTCTGTACAACTGCCCAGTGGAAGCCTCATGGTGTCTCTATGTATGGCTATTCTATAATATTCTTATTATCAACTGATTACAGATAACTAAGGTCAATGTATCTGGTGAATTTGCACTCAAATAAAATCTGCTCATGACTTTCAAATATATTGTACCATTTTAACTTTATCTTGCTCTGTTCTATAACAAAGCTCAAGACCAAGATGCACATTTTGTGCCGCTTTTTGAATGTTATAAAGTTTTATAAACCAATTACCATATTTTTCCATCTATAGGTGCCCCCATATGTATAAGGTGACCCCCCACTTTTCCAACCCAAAATTACAGTTTTGCAATTGTGCGGTTCTCTCATCGGCTTACCTTCATGTATAAAATAACCCAAAAAATTTAGTCTAACAATTCTAGACAAAAATATAGCCTTATACACAGAAAAATACGGCATATAGCTGAATTTAGAGAAGAATAAAACCTCAGCTTACAAGATGAGTATGATATCAAAGAGGTGGAAACCAGCAGAAAACACATATCCTACAATATTTTATGTATTTGTATGGTTAATTATATAAAATTCCACAATTTTAATTATCAAGAATTCTGAACAATTTTTAATTTTCTTATATACCTTATTTAAAAGAAATAATACTACAGTGCCTTAAATATGAAAATAATTTTATATACAGTAATACCTTGGATAACGAATGCCCCGTTAAAGAAAAACTTGGATAACGTAACAAAATTTCCAGGAATATGGATGTTTCAGTTAACATAATTTTCCTATGGGTTGCCTTAGATAACGTAGTTTCCATTACGGTTTGCAAAAGAAGGGTACCCAGGATGCATTGCATCCACCACAGTTTGTGGAGGGGTTGGAGAAGTTCGAGTAGTTTTTTCATCATGTTTTGGAGCCATTCTGACCAATTTTTGCAGTGGGTTTTGGACCTTTTGAACTTGGAAAGGCAGGGAGCGGAGGCTTCCTTGCTTTCTTTTGACCATCTTTGCACTGCTTTCCATTGCACTTTTGGAGGGAACAACCCGGGGTTTGTCTCGCTGCTTTCTTTTGTCCATCTTTACATTGCACTGCGGGGGGGGGGTCCGGCTCAGCATGCATTTAAAGTGCACTTTATAAAGAGGAAAAAAGTGGCTTTTTTGCCTTATTTTGGCAAATGCCAATGGGAACCCACATTTCGGTTAACATAATTTTCACTCAGTGAAACGGCCCACAGAACAAATTACATGATCCAAGGTATTACCGTATTGATGAATGCTTCACAATGGATGGCACAATGCAGGGGTGGGTTATCTTAGTTCTGCTTAAGTATACCATAGTAAAATTATTATTAAATGAATCCTGGCCCAGAATCCTGGAAAATACTCTGTACCACCCATAAGACTGTTTTAGCCACTGTCCTGGTAGCTTAGAAAATTCTTAACAATGGATAATGCAAATTAATTATCTTTTTTTGTTTGTTTGTTTTAGGAGTACAGCGGTCCCTCGCCCTTCCGTGGTTCATACAATGCGGTCCCGCTACATCGCGGGACTGCAGTACTCCAAAAGGGCTTGCAGGGGGGAAGGAGGGAAGGTTTTGGCTCTGCAGCCAGAGCCCTTTTCAAAGATCGCGCACCGCTCGCCAGCACCCCCCTTGGGCGACGCAGGACATTTAAAGGGCTCTGGCTGCAGAGAAAAGCGCTTGTCTCCATAGCCAGAGCCCTTTCTAAAGAATTGTGTGCCGCTGGTCCGCACTCCCCTCGGGGTGCTGGTGAGTGGCACGCGATGTTTAAAGGGCTCTTGGCCGCTGAGAACTCTTTTTAAACATCATGGGCCGCTCGCCCACACCCCCCGAAAAAGCGCACAATGTTTATAATTGTGCCCACCCACCCGACCTTCACCGCATATCGAGGATTTTCAATGATCGCGGGTCGGGTGGATCCCTAACCCCCGCGATAGGCAGGGGGTTACTGTACAACATTACACTTATGTCATGCCCAACATTCATAACCTATACTGCACTATCCAAGGTGTTCAATACTGCAGAGGTTATTGGAAACATTCAGAATTTCAAGTACTGCAAATAAAATACACCCGTGACCCAAACTCTTAATTAAAGGTACTTCAATTTGAGTTTAACACCACATCACCTAAAGCAGTATTGGCAAACCTATGCCCGGAACCCTTTCTGTGGGCACCCAACATCGCCACTTCACAGCCACCTGTATTCAGGTTAAATGGCTGTATTGGCACTTTGCAAAAAATTAGTGGGTTTTGAATCATAGTTTGGGTGCTCGGTCTCTAAAAGGTTCACCATCACTGCCCTAGATCCTTAAGTAATACAAACCAAAAACCAACCAAGGCAGAACCCACAATTGCTTTTGCACAAAATCACATCTAATTGCTAACCTCTGCTGGTCCAAGAGGGGTGAAGCAACTGCTGGTGTTTTCTTTTCCCTCTTACTGGTGGAGGAGGTCAATTTAGGGCTCACTCTTAATTTTGGTGATTTGCTAGATTTTCTTGGTGAAGGTGAGGATGATAATTTCGATCCCACTGCCTCTGGAGATATCTAAGAATGAATGAATCAGTATTTTTCACCCCCAACTGTCTGCTTAATATTGATACAGACATCCTACAAACCTATACACCAACATTACATGCAAGCTGGGAACATACTAATCAAGCCAAAAATTATGGTTAACCTACTACCCAAACAAGTAACATCTATAATAGATTTACAAAAGTGGAACTTCTAAGTACAACAAACCTGCCAAAAGAAGGAGCCTCAAATTAACAGTAGGAAAATCTTGGGGGAGAGGGGGCACAGGTAATATCAGGGGGCACAGGTGCACATCTCACATCAAGGACATGGCCACACTCCAGTGTATCATCACAGCTCAAGAAAAAACACAGATAGAAAACAACCATTTTGCCCAGGGACCCAACCTCCTTCCTAAACGGTGCACTTGAGTGTTAGCATTCAACTACTACGAGCAGACACCTGCCCAGTTAATGGAGGAGCAATGTACTGTACTGTTCATACTGTGGCCCCATGACTTTGACTAATCCTAAACTATGGTAAATGGCCAGACTGGAAGGCCCCTGTTAAAATATTTTATATACTGCCATGAAATTGTAAACACATTTGGGGAGAATGTGTAAGCCTAACACTTAATTGGATTTTTAAAACCACCACCACCACCCAAATGATAAAGGCTAACTGCTGTCACTCTGTTGTTTATGGAAGAAAAAAGAAGCTTAAATAGTCACTGCTCGCTATTATCAACAAAAGGAACATTACCAATAATTCTGAACATCAGTGGTTATTCTTCTTCACTTTTTATCACTATCCAGTTTTTTTGGTGTTCAAAATACAAACCTCTTTTTTAATTACAATTTCTTCCCGTTTCTCCATATTTTCTTCTTCAAGCTTCATTAACTCTCTCTGGATCTTCTGGCGCCTCATTTCCAAAGAAAGCTCGTGATCATAATCGTAGTTGGCGTCTCCGTTATCAGAATCTTCATTTAATAAAAAAAAGAATACAGGCATGAGAATTATAATATATGGGATACAAATATTTGAGTTCAGGCTAATTTACTTAACACTGATAAAAGAGAGTATATTTTTCTTACAGCTTATGTAATTCAGCAAATAATTCAGTGCCCAAAATTTAAGGTACCGATAAAGTATTCCATGTTTTATCTAGGGGTTCAGAACAGGTTGCATTCTTCTTCTCTCTCCTTTTATATTTTTTCTCTTCCAGTTTTATCTGATATTAGTCATACAAGAACGGTGCATCTAATACCCATAAAGAGAGAAGAGCCAGGACAAAAAAATTGCATGGAGGGCAGGGAGATAAAGCAATATCGGAATTGGGAGAAGGTCGATAGAAAAAGAAGAGCCCCAGCATTGCGCATTGCATTTCAGCTCCCAACCATTCCAGCCAAAGAGGGCTTTTGCAGTAACAGAGCTTGCAAGACAGAACGGTCTATTTGGCCTCTGCGAGACAGTTCCTTCTGATATCCTCAACAATGCCCAATCCACTTCCATTTCTTCTTCCAGTTAATAACGGGCTTTTTTCATATCCTTCAAATGCCATGAAGGCACTCTCTCTTGCACCATCAGACCTGTCCCCACCTGTGGCTCTTCCCTTTTCCTCTTTCTCCATCAATATCTCCCTCTGCACTCTTATCCCATAAAAATCTACCGGTCAATGGTATAACATGTGCCTTGCAGGCAAAAGGTCTTATGTACAAAATTAGAAATTCATAGAAAAATATTAAAAATTGGATTTAGTTATTATCAAACCACTTTGGGGTTGTTGTTTTTTATTGTTTTTTAAAGCCTTGAAATGTGTTCTAGCTCAAATATCTCATTATGGAAAAGAGATCAGAAATTCTAATTCTACATTATGAGACATTAGCTGAAATTCTTGTTCGGGCAGTTTGTAAGGCTAATGGTACAATCAGCTGCAATCTTTCAGAAATAGACTATTTCCAGTCCCCACTTCTGAAACTCTTGAGCCTCCCACGGAAAACCCATTCTCATGGGGAAGGTACCGTGTAAGATGGCATGGGATAGGATAAGGGACTTCATCTTAACAGCACCAATTTCTGAGATTAGAGACCCCACCGCCACCCCGCAGCCCCCATCTTCATGGGAACTTCATGGGAACCTCAGGATCTGTGGGGAGGGAGATTAGAAATTTTTATTTCCAACTGCTGATGACATCATTTGCCTTGCATGGCTTAATTTAAGCAACAAGATTTCAACCTATGGATTGTATCAGTTGTGTTAAAATCTTTGTGGTAAATACACTGCAGTCCAAACGTTCTTGAATTGGGCCTTGGGTTTATTGGCTGGTATAGGTTTTCTGTACAGATTTAGAGTACCCTTTCTATCTTCTCAAGCACTCATTCTACAAGATAACATTTTTAAAAATGTGGGTTTCAATTTCTCTATTTCTCACATAGATATGAGAAATAACAGACTGGATTAGCCCAACAGTTATATACAGCAGAACTGTGGTATCAGTGGTTCTAGGATGTGCCCCCATGGATGCCAGAAACTATGGATAATAGCAAGCATTGTCTATAATGCCCTCTAGTGGCCAGAGGGAATTACTTCATGGAAATACATATTTCTGGTTTGGTCTCTATGTGGGGCTGCCCTTGAGGTTAATGCAGAGATTGCAGCTTGACTTCAAGGTTTTGACGTTAACATACAAGGCCCTAGGCCCAGGCATGTCCAAACTTCGGTCCCCCTGAAGTTTTGGACCACAACTCCCAGAATTCTAAGCTTAGACTGCCAATGACAAACGACTGTGGGAGTTGCGGTCCAAAACATCTGGAGGGCCGAAGTCTGGACATGCCTCACACCTACACGGTTTGGGATCTCAGTATCTGACAGAGCATCTTCCTCCTAAGAAGAACTGCCCGGATCACCCGTGCTAGCCAGGCAGGACATCTGGGAGTTCCAACCCCGAGAGAGGCCCGGAAAGTTGTAACAAGGAGTAGGCCGCAGTGGTGGTGAACCTTTGGCACTCCAGATGTTTTGGACCGCAACTCCCAGAATTCCGAGCCTAATTGCCAATGACAAAGGACTGTGGGAGTTGTAGGCCAAAACATCTGGAGTGCTGAAGGTTCGCCACCACCGGAGTAGGGCCTTCTCAGTGGTTGGTCCCCAGTTATGGAATCATCTACCTCCAGAAATTTACCTGACAACCTCACTTCAAACTTTAAAAAAATTATTAACAAAAGGAAGAAGACAAAGGACAAGAGAAACATTAAAATAACATAGTGACATACATTGTATTCTTACTTATTAATTCATTAACCACCTTAGGCACCTGCCATTTACACAATTTAACAGGGTTACATTTAGTCTCCCACTTCCATCCTAGAAAATAGGAGAGACCAATAATCTAGATTATTTCCTAAAACATGTTTCTTCTCAATTAAGTCATTCATATAATTTAGTACAGGTTTCCAGGTTTCCATGAATTGACCATACTTTATTTCTCCTTTATATATTCTAATATTATTAGTCAATTTCTCCATCAGCACTGTTTGCCACGTCCTGTTCATAAATGTCTCTAGCGAAAGATCCTGTGCGTTTCTCCAACGTTTAGCAATCACACACCCTGTTGTCCCTACTAGGTTCGCAATTAGCTCTTTATTAGTCAACTTCTCATTTCCCCCAGGAAATAATGAAAATAATAGCAATGTTTCATTCATAATTATTTTTTGATTAATCTGGATCTCTAGCCAATTAATTACTTCATGCCAATATGCTTCTATTTTGGAACAGAAAATCCACATAAGTTTCAATGTCCCCCTTTGTCCATAATTCCTCCAACACTTATCAGATATTTTACTAAATTGATGTGACTTTGTAGGACACAAATACCATCTATTAACAACCTTCAAAACCATTTCTTTCATTTTTTGCTGAAATTAACTTGTATGGATATTTGTTCCATATTCGCATCCATACCTCCCCAGGTATATTAATATTTAAATTTGTTTCCCAAGCTATTTTAGCTCCTCTACCTTTACTATGCTCTTTCTCTATGATACAGTTATATATTAATGTAGTCAATCTTCTTTTATTTTTTATTTTTGAAAACAGTATTGTTTGAATTCTGTTAATAATCTTCTAGGGTAGGATTTTTGACATAATTTAACTACAAAACTTCTTGTTTTATTTGTAACCAATTGGTTCATATTTGACTTGGTTTTTTCTTCAATTTTTCTTAGTGTGATTGACTCAAATAAATCCTTAATTCTATATAATCCAATTTGTCTCCAATGTTTAATTTGTACATATTTCTCCTGAGATGTTAAATCGCATAAAGGGGGATACAGGAGGAGCAAATGTTTTCACATATTTTCGCCATATCCTTAATGTTTCACAAACGAAAGGCTTTTGCATTTGTTCTCTCCTTCTAAACGGTTTTGTTGTTGTTGTTGTTGTTGTTGTTGTTGTGTGTGTGTGTGTGTGTGTGTGTGTGTGTGTGTGTGTGTGTGTGTGTGTGTGTGTGTGTGTGTACACACTACGTCCTTTTTTCCATTACCTTCCAGTTCAATCCAATCAGGGTTTTCTTCTGTTTGCATAAATTTATAAATTTAGTTATTTGATTTATTTGTAAAACTTCGTAATATTTTTCCAAACGTGGTATTCCTAGTCCTTCTTTTTCACCTTGTCCATGCTTAATGCTGTTTAGGAACCTTATGTTCTTTCCCTTTCCTGCAATAAACTTTTCTAAATGTGCTTGCCATAATTTTATTTTTTTGATTTCTGGTTGGAGAGGTATATTTTGGAATAAAAATAGAAATGTTGGTAAGATATTAACCTTAAGTAAAGCTATTCTCCCCAACATTGCTAATTTCAAACTGGCCCAATTCACCATTTTTCTTGTATATAATTAAATATATTTTAATAATTTCTATAAGTCAGGGCTGTCCATGGGCTCTCCCCACCCACCGCACGTCCCCCTGGACTCGCCATCTAGTGTAGGTACGTGCATGCGTGCGCGTACTCCCCGCCGCCTCTCTGTGCCCCCCACCCCCAAGGCCCATGGCGTGGCGGCAGCAGGTCTGTGTGCATGCAGCGGAAGACCCAGGCGGGCGGGGCACCCCCACTCCCAAAAGTCCACCACGGTGGTGGCAGTGGCAGCAGCAGCGGAACACTGTCCACCCACCTAGGTCTCCTGCGCTGTGTGTGTGCAGTCCCCGCCACCACTCTGTGGCCCCACCCCCAAAGTCCACAGTGCTGGCAGTAGCAGAAGCAGAGGAGTCCCACCAGCCCAGATCCCCCACACTGTACACACACAGTCTTCACCGCCACTCCTCACCCCCACGCCCCATAGTGCACGGCGCTGGTGGCAGTGAAGCCCCACCAGCCCACCCAGGTCCCCCGCGCTGCACACATGCAGTCCCCACCACCACTCCGCACCCTCCACCCCCCAGGTACCCAGTGTGATGGCTGCAGCAGCAGCGGCGAAGCCCCAGCCACCTGACCAGCCTCCCACCAAGGTCCCCCACTCTGAGCGTGTACACTCCCTGTCGTTGTTCCGTCCCCCACCCCCCAAGGTCCCTGGTGCTGGCAGCAGCAGCGAAGCCCCGGCTGGCTGGCCTCCCACCCATCAAGGTCCCCCACGCTGCAAGCGCACACTCCCTCCTTTATCGCTACCCTCCAAGGTCCCCGGCACTGGTGGCAGAGGCAGCAAAGCCTTGGCCACCCGTCCACACACCAAGTCCCCAATGTAACCCCCCCGCAAAAATGGCGGCGGGTTGGGAGGCGGGAGGGGACCTGTGCAGGCCTGATATAAGTTAATTGATTTACAGTATATTTTTTGTAACCCATATCCCTAAATATTTAAAGCCTTAATAGCATAATTCTAAATGAGACTTTCTTTTAGTTTCATTTTGTTCTGCTTTAGGCATATTTAAACATAATAACTTAGATTCTTGTAAAATTTGATACATTCTAATGGATCTTCCAAAAACAGAAGCATATCATCAGCATAAAGGTTTATTCTGAGATACCTGTTTTTAAGTATCAGCCCTTTAATCGTCGCACCAGCATCCTTCTGGTGCAGCACAAAATTCAAAAGCTTCCTCCACTCTTCGGTTCTGAGCCAGGATCACAGCCATCGCCACCCCTCCTTCGCCCACAGAGACCCAGGAAAGGAGGGGAAGCGGCGGCTGCAATCCTGGCCTTCCGGATCGAGCTAGCCAGCTGGCTTCCCCGGAGGTCAGGGAGGGGGCCCGTTAGCCCTCCTACCAGCCGCTCTCCTGTTGCAGCCACTGCCACCCTGCTGGTTATTTTGACAGGTTGGGCCCCTCCCCGCAGCCGAACCTGTCAAAAGAAACCAGCTGGGTGGCGCTGGCAGTGGCTGAAACAGGAGAACAGCTGGTGGGAGGGCTAGCGGGCCCCCTTCTTAGCTGGCTGGCTGGCTGCCTGGCTGGTGAGCTAGCCAGCTGGCTTCCCCTAGGCCAGGGAGGGGGCTGCTAGCCCTCCCACCAGCTGCTCTCCTGTTGCAGCCACTGGCACCGGCACCCAACTGTTTGTGGGTTTTTTTGGACAGGTTGGGCTGTAGGATGGCTCCTAAAATAAATGTTATTTACGAAACAAAACAAAACACTATTTTTCATTTTGTGCCCATCTCTAATACTGATCCCACAGATATGGGGGTTCCACTGTGAAATATGTATGTGCATTAAGGTGAAAAAGAACACACTTGTATTAAGTTGAAAAAGAGCACACTTTTCCAGGGCAGGGTTTCACAATTAAACCAAGTCTCCCTGCATAGCAATTTAAATTGTGATTTTAATCATTTTGATTTAAATGAAATCTACCCTGGCTCAAAACCCAGCACCTTCACCTAGTAAACAAAGCTGGGGAGGTCAACCAACATCATTACGGAACAATCCTATGGGTGCTTCTTCAGAGTTAGTCTTCCATTCCATGAGGCCTACTCCCTAAATAAGTGTTTTAAGCTTACCATCTCAATGGACTAATGATTTCCCATGGAGATATGTACATACTGTCATCTCTCACCTATGAATCCCAAGAGACATCTCCTGTTAAAACAGCCCTCTTTCCCCCTTTTTTTGGAGGCTGAGAAATCCCCTTCTCCTGTACAAACTCTGTTGATCTTAAAACACGAGATTAGGGCCAGGACTTGCTTGAACAGCTCCCCTTCCATTGTGCCAGCCATCTTATGAAATGATTTCTCCATGAAGATTGGGCAGGCCCAAGAATTAAAGAACATTTTGTTTGCCCAGATGTTTTCCTGATTGTTTTTCATGCTAACGTGTTAATATCTTGTGGAGGTTTTTTTTTTACAAAATTAATTGTTCTTAACATATTTTAACTGCTTTATTCTTTCTTTTTAATGTTTCATTAGTTGTTGTTTTGACTGTGCCTACTTTAACTGTAGATACCTTTTTTAAAAAGAAAAGCAGCACAGAAATGCATATTTAATGAACAGGTATGTAAAAATGCTCCCAGACAGAGGTGCAAAAGTGCTGCAAAAATGAGCATTTGTACTTCCTCTGAAAGTTGCAGGAGTTAATGTAGCAGTTGCTATGGGTCCTGAAACGCATGCATCATACAAGTTATTATTTATATACCTAATAGTTTGAATTCTATATAAATTTTTTGATATCTTCCTGATTATTCCTTTGAGCAAGATAAAGTACTGTATATACTCGAATATAAGCCTAGTTTTTCAGCTCTAATTTTGGGCTGAAAAAAGGGGTCCTCAGCTTATATTCAGGTCAATACTTTTAGCCACTGAGGCAAGTTTGGGTCGGTGGCTAAAAGTCATTTTAAACATTGTGTGCCGCTTCTCATGACCCCCCCATGTTTAAAATGACTTTTAGCCACCAACTCAAGCACTTGCCTCGGTGGCTAAAAGTCATTTTAAACATCACACACACACCCAGCTCACAAAGGAGGAGTTGCCAGGCCCTGCTGCATTTCCCACCCTAGGCTTATACTTGAGTCAATAAATTTTCCCAGTTTTTTGGGTTTAAATTAGGGGCCCCGACTTATACTCGGGTCGACTTATACTCGAGTATAAGTCGGTAATTTGGGCCTCCCAAGAGTGACGGTTAATACCCACACTAATTTACCAGTGAACATCCCGTGTTGGGGCTCTGGGAGACATAGGATAAAACATTTGGAAGGCCACACGTTGCCCACTCTGTTGACTTTTATTGTGTACCAGGCATATTATTTTGGAAGGCATACAGCAATACATTCCCACTTCCTTTTCTAGCTCATCCACTCCCATTTTTTTTTTTCATTTTGAATGTACTCGCGTATTTCACCTACCGTCTCTATTCCCTTCCCAGTCAGGATTTTCTTCTTCGCTTTCTGGGGTCCTCTCTTTTATAATTTTAATATCTTCCTTCCCCCTGTGCCTTCCTCTGGAAGACTCTTTCTATAGAAGAAAAAAATAATATAAGCCAACTGCTTTTAAACATGGAAGAGTAAAATAAGCACCATCAAGTTACCAATATTGTGGCAATTTTAGTTCACGAGAACACAATGCAGAAACATTTAAATGGCTTTTTTTCCTAATTCTGTCTATATACTCAAAATCAGTAAGGGTGAAAACTTGGAGACTATCAAAACAGGTGTCTCATTTCAGTATTCCAAGAGATATGTGCATAACAAATGCAGTATTCAAGGAAGAAAAAGACCTGATTGAAATATAAAGCGAAAGGATGGGTTTGGAATTATGACAGATGGGTGCATATGTGGTATGGCCTTGCACATTCCTCCTCTTTTGAACACTAGGTGATGCAGTGGCAAATTTCTGACCACATTTTAAAACCATCCAGCTTCCCCTTTCATTCAAATACAAGGTTTACTAAATCTGGACAATTAAATCCTGGAATCAAAAGCTGACTTCTGAATCCTGGCTTATTTAAAAGCAAACAACCCCCTAGTGCAAGTTCACGTGTAACAAGCGACTGGTGGTTACATACAATTTCAATGAGTTTTTTTTTTTTTTAACACAAAACGGGGTAAGAAGCAAGTAGCAAAAGGGTAACGTAAGGATACAGAGGTTGTGTATTTTCTGGCTTATTAAGCTAATGCTTACATGTTCAAATATCAGTTTATTTACAAAGAAAGCTAGAAAATTATGTGCTGAACAAGTCTCTGTTCCTTATTTGGCCATGAGTGAAAACTGCTGCTTGTTCACAAGTCCACAGGAAAACTTTAAAGTTCACTCTTTTGTAAAGTAACAAGAATGGAGAGAGGAAGAATGCAAGCTTAAGATTTGAACTTGCTCATCCTTGTAAAAGTAAACCTATGGTTTCACTACTTCTGAAGTGAGCCTACAGCTTCATTTATAATCAATTACTATTTTAACACATTTTAAAGGCTTAAAAGCAGAAGCTACCAAACAGAATTGATTTAAAGTCAGAGATAATTCATTATCCAGAATAATTCAATCAATCCAGTCCTTACAGTTCACATCTCAGTGATTCTGACACTGATCCCCAAATCTTTGTTCTTAGGAGTAAAAAACATACGGACTATGGACTACAATGTCCTGCAAGACAGTTATTTCAGCTCATTTTTATTTCTGCTCACCTGTGTACACTGGTACCCCTTTCTAGTATGGGTGTGAGTAGCTGACCTCTTCCTGCCTCTAATCAGAGGGAAGTAAATTACTGAAGCAGCAGATATGGAAAGTTCAGACCTGGACTTCCAACACGGTTTCCCACAGAAGATTAAAGCATAAAGCTTAGTCCTTAGAGTGGCATAGGACATAAAGGCAAGATTGGCTCAAATTATTTGAAAGATCTGCGGCTTCTCATAGGTGTGATCCTTGCAAGGAAGAGGCACAAAAGCAATGGTGGTCACTGAATCAAGCTGGAGGTTAGATAGCTGGGAGGCATTCCTAAAGGATCCCGACTAGAGATGGGCACGAAACGAACAATTTTTCGTTTCCGTTTTTGCTTTTTCATTTTGTTACGCAACAAAACGACAAATGAATTTTGTCTCCAAAATGAAACGAAACGAACAGAAACACCAGAAATTTTGTCGTGCGTTTCGTTTCTGTTACTGCAATACAGTGAACTGCTTTAAATGCTAAAAAAAAATCACAAAAAATTGAAATAAATGGTAATGAAACGGTAACAAACGAACGAAAACGAAAATGATTTTTTTCAAAAATTCACGAAAAACGGAAACGAACTAAAACAGACCCTCCAAATGACAAATGAAACGTCATTTTTTTTATTCGTGCCCATCTCTAATCCCGACTTTGAGAGACGTGGAGCGACAGGGCAACCTTGCTTAAAAACCTTAATGGACATGCTTGCTCTTGTGTTTTACCTCTGTACAGACAACACGTAAATAGTTGACACAAGACAGTTTAATGAATGTCTTTAGTTACAAGCATATCTATTTGTACTGAAGGGAAGTTCTCAGAAATTTGAGTGCATTAACAGACTGTATGATGGGCCCCTTACATTAATACACAACAGATGTGGCAATCCTTCCCTCTCAACCAAGTGGGAAAAGAAAGGAGGGGGGAAGATACATTTCTACAAATGTTAACTTTCCTAAATTATTCTGGCATCGAAATCCAGCTCCTTAGAAAGGAAAAAAAGAGGAAATTCCTCGGGAGAACTCAGAAATGTCCTCCGACATGCCTAGAAAGGTCCTTGGAGGCCTGAAAAGTGCTTTCAAGTGATCTGGAAGTCACTTCCTGTTTTCCAGAAGTCACTTCCGCTTCGCAAGGAAGCCCTTTTTGGAGTCTCTGATGGGCCCAGGAAGGCCCTCACAGGCCCGTTCTCAGCAGCACCGAGCCTGAGGTAAATACAAGAGCCGCCAGCTAGGCCCCCCAGGCCTGACCCAACCTGCATCCGCATATCGTGGATTTTCAATTATAGTGGGCCGGGTTGGGTCCCTAACCTCCGAGATAGGCAGGGTGGGGGTGGGGGTACTGAATAAGTGATATAAATAAACCACCAACAAGTCTGGAAGCCTCCAATAAAAAGTTTTCTTGTAGAATCAGGCAGTTATTCCATCCAAAATACAAGGACTCAATGCAACATCTACTGTTTGTACACCAAACAGGCCAAACTGCCATTGTTATTTATTCCCGTCATTTTTTTTAAAAAAAAGATTAACAAATTGTAATGTGATTGGTAGTTTGAATAATAGCTATTATTTTGTCTGATGAAAAATGATAGGTCATTAGACATAAAATGAAAAAGAAGCACAGAAGCCTTTACTTTTCCAGGCCAATGTCCTGTTTGGATTCCTCCATGCAGAATGTGAGTTGCAGATGCAGCCATGACTATTTGGGAATGAAATGGGCATCTCTCCAAATAAGCCAGAGCCATCTCCATACATTGGATTCCACACATATAATCCAACTGGATACTGACTCCAGTCTCTCAAAAGGCTTGGAATCATGACATTTGGGGAAAGTGTGGAAAATTTTATGTCATTTTGCTTCCCCACACTATATTTTGGGACATCAAAAAGCACATTTTGCTCAACAAGAATCTTAATTTTTAAAAGAGAGAGAGAGAGAGAGAGAGAGAGAGAGAGAGAGAGAGAGAGAGAGAGAGAGAGAACCTGAGGTGAGATCAAAAGCTGAACAAAAGACCACAGAGCATTGCAACAGGAAAGAGAGTCAAAAAGTTCTGTTGAACGCACAGACCAGGTCATGATACTGTAGCAGACTCTACTCCTTATGGCATGTAATCAATAAATTACATTGAGAAATTACTCCTAAGATAAAAAAAATACCTATCTAAGTTACATCCTGTGACTATAGCATGTTACTTGGATTTTTTTTTCTCCTTTGGACAGCAGACTCTCACACTGCATTACAAACGGTTTTTGAAACTCCCCCGTTTCAAAAACAGGTTGCTATGGGACATGGATTGGAGAGTGGGATTGAATGACTGTTGTTGCAAAAACACACAAATCCCAAACCCAATTTGGTACCAGGAACTTCTGAACATTGTTTAAGGTATTTCCAGCACGTTTTAATTAACTGGTCTTAAAGGCACAAGACACTGGAGGGCTTCTTATTATACTGGAGGAAGCAGGGCATCAATTTTTGCCAACTTCTTCCATGTCCAGTCTGCTCTCTGTGCCCTCCTGAATGCTGTTTTAGAGGAAGGATGCATGCCCTGGAACATCGTGGGAAGCAGCCGAAGAGACTGCAGTGGGGAAAAATGAACTGGCAAAAATCACCCTACATATCGGTTCCTCCAGAAGGGTGTTTCCACTTTCACAGTTTCCTCCTCTACGAACTGATGGAGTTTCACCCAGAGACACGGGCAAGTATGGACCCCATCTACCATGCTCTGCTGTTTGCCACAGAAGGGCAACCTCCACTGAAATACTACTGAAGTAATCTGAAAAACAGATGAATCCCAGCCTTACCCTAACAGGAGAAGACTGTTCTTCTGTACTATGTTTCTGTGCTTCTGTTTCAATGTCTTGACGCTTATTCTTCATTCTCTCCCGAAGATCCCCTGTAGGCCTTTCTGGTGACCTGTACAAAGCAGATAAAAAGTACAACTGCTTCTACAGAATTTATTTTCAAAACAAATATGCTATAGCTTCTATTCCTGCTTTCTTAATGTTCAGATGTGTCCAATCTTCATATTTCCTGTCTGTTTATCCCAGACCCACTCTGTAATAAAGATGATGTAGAGCAATTACTACCCACTCATACTAAATGGCAATTGAATCTGCCTTGGTTGAAGGAAATTTGTCTAGCTTTTTAAACCAAGTTTTGCAACTGCTGAAGAATGGCAAAAATAATCCAAGTAAGCTCTCGAAAAAAGTATTGACCATAATAGCAAAGCCCTATATCCCATCCCAGATTAAGAAAGGAAAGATCACTCTCAGATATTTATTAGAGTCCTTAATTGTAGACACTATGAAAAAATTGTTCATCTCAGACCAAACATACTGATCTGATATTCAAATTAAAGGCATATCTCGGTTTGCAAAATTAATGAGTTCTCTAAGACATTTTGTATTCTGGAAAATTTGTAAACCGGGAATGAACGGGGGTGCAATGCATCCTGGGTACTTTTTTCTCAGTGGTTTTTTAAAAAATCAAAAACTAGGGTATTGTGAAAAAAAATGTGTGCTGAGCCATTATTTACAGTGGATTTTCTTTCGTAAACTGAAAATTATGTTAACAGAGGCTTTCGTAAACCAAGGTATATTTATATTAAATTCTAATGCCACTTGATAGCTTGCTGGATATCTCAAAGGTTTAGAAATCTGGCTGTGTAGCCAGAGGTCAGGAGTTCAATTCCCCATTGTGCCTCCAGGGAGAAAAGCCAGCCTGTGTGGCCTTGGGCAAGCTTCAGAGTTCCAAGACATTCCCAGAAGAAGGGAATGGGAAACCACTTCTGATTATTCTCTACCTGAAAAACCTTGAAAATTGTCAGAACTGACTAGAAGACAGGGCAGATAAAAATCAGTGATTTTTCCTGTATCAAACTGATTTAAACAGAATTTAAATTGCAATTTTAAAAATTTGATTTTTTTAAAAAAAATAACTGATTAAAAAAATCTATTTTAAAATATTTAAATAAAACTGATTTTAAATCAAATCCACCCTGCTTGACAGCACACAATTATTATTGTCATTTGAGGTCTCCACCTTTTAAATGTCTTTATTTTGACCATTTTATTTAAATAAATAAATAAATTCCCAACATTCTCCCTATTTACCTCTGAACAATCTACGAAGAGGAAATCAAAATGACTTAAGTTTAGAGAAAAACCAGAGCTGCTCTCAACTACAGAAAGCCCTTCATTTTAAAGCTCTGAACAGAAACGATCCACTTGGGAGTTGGATCTCTGGACTTAGCCACACCCCAGTGTACCAATATGAGAGCTGATGCTCAGGTCCCATTATTTCACTGTAAACTTTGATTGAATTAAGCCCAACAGATGGCAATATGTCCATTCTAAGTTTGAGTCGCTCATTCATGATGTTCCCTTAAGTCAGGGACAACATAACAGCAAGAAGTATGACTAAGTATTTACAATTTGGCTAGGATGGTTCTGATTGTTTATTTTCATGTAATGAGTTTTTTCTTTTAAGATTAGAATATGCCCATTATTATTCAGCCATTCCTTTCTGTAGCAATGAAATGAGCCACCATTCCATTATGTGAAATCAAGTCATTAATTGTGCTTTAAGCTCCATGTATACTCATATCCACAAAAGTTCAATGATAGGGGTAAAGTAGCACCCATACTGTAACCTGCTTCTTTCCACTCAGTTCGCCTTATATTATCTCATACATACTGTATTATTATTGTGTGATTTGTTGTACTATGCTTGCAGAAACCCAACTGAATTGACAACCGCCGAAAGAGTGGCTTTCTTAGCTGTCTTACTATTTGTTAAAAGACAGTTAATGAACAAGGAGACAGAAAAAACTAAAATTGTGCACCCTCTTTCAACCAAGATCTCCTTTCTGGACCTTTGAAATTATGAGTTAATGGATCCAATACAGTTAAAAGTGCTTTGATATTTGTCAGCCATTCAAAGACAAAAGTTTCACTATACGAACCAAAGCTTTGGGCATGTCTAAATCCCCACAAACACTATTAGAATTCTGACCATTTATATTTACCATATTCTCCAAAACTGGATTAAGTTCCCAGGCTTAGTGTCAATGCAATACATAGTTCAATCTCTCTTAACCCTGAGTTAGTTCAGTTCAGTTTAGTTGTTCACCCTAACTTGCTTTTTTCAAGACAATAAGTAACAGATATGCATATAATTATTCAACAAAGTAAAGCTGCTAATCCTGACAAACTAATTAATTTGTGAAGACAAATCCCAGACCAAAACTCATCTCTATCTCACTAAAATTTACGAGACATTGTTTACTATCACTCAAATGCAGTGGGGTTTTGGACAGAGGGAAAGCCATCATATTGCATTACAAAAGCAAGTTTTATTGGTATAAATAACTCCAACTGGAGTGCTCAGTGAGTTAGGTGTCCAGCCATATAGTCAGAGGCCATGATTTTGATCCCTCAAGTGTGCCTCCCAGAGAATAACCAGTCCGTATAGCCCTGGACAAGATGTACAGTCCCAGAAGAAAGGAATTGTAAACCACTTGGTTACAGCACTCTACATTAGAAAACTCTGGATAAGTATGCCATAACCTGGAATTGATCTGACAACGTGCAATTATCATGATAATTATATTATTGGGTCAAATTAGTGGGGAAATTCTGTGAAGCTACTTTTCACTAAGAAAGTCTTCACCCATAATTCTTTTGAGTGGACACTATAATTACATTGTTAAAAATATGTAAGGTGAATGTAAAAAATAGATGCTTTTAAAAAAGTGTACTGCACCCAGAGATAAAAATGATGATTGAACTAATACTGATATTAAATATAAGCAATCTGACACTGGTTTATCAAGAAGTGAAAAATCCTGAACACTCCTACAAATATGTAAAATAATTCTATTTTGCATTAAGACAAAACCTCATCAAGGCAGTTCACACACAAAAAAGATTAACATACAGAATGCAATAACATACACATCCAGTGAAAGTAAGGTATATCTAACAAATTGCTACGATAATAAAAATCAGTAATACAAAAGATGGGATTAAGTTACATTAAAGGTAGCCTGTGATTAATAGGCCTTTAAGAAATACTTCAAAACCGTCAAGCAGGGAGCAACATACACATCCCATGGAAGACTGGGATGTACAGATGGAGTAATCACAGAAAAATACCTCACTGGTTATACCCGTCAAACTAGCAGATCTTACTGGTGGGACTATAAACTAGCAATGGCCCCATGGCTAATCCTAGGGCCAAGCAGTGTTCATTGCTGATACTTCTCCACACATAAACTATAGAGTCAAAGAAGTGTACTGTTTAAGCCATATGCTCAAACAGTATTTTATATCTTGAAAACAATTGCTTTAGACACCTAAAATTAGGTACTCTGACTATTCTCTGGGATATTTTAAAAAGCAGCATGCTCCTGCAGAGCAGTTCATCAATTTGCATCCAGACAGAAAAGAAATCCAGTATATGAAATAATTCCTCTTAGGATATTAATATACATCATTTAGCATACTCTCTTGATGAACAACTGTATGAAATATCAGATTTACAAACGTAAGATAATGCAGCTTATCTACAGGTTAATGCCACCACAAACAGGAAAAACTGTTACTACCCAGCAGTGTCCCCAAACAACATGTTCATTTTCTGAAACAAAACTAAATGGCTTCTTCTAGGTTTGTTTCAGTTTCTCACACTGGTTTGGAGCATGATTCTACACAAGCAAAAGCAGTCGATTTTTCTTCTAAGTAACTGGTCATTAATTAGGAACTGGGAATGCTTGTATAACTATTTACAAGCAGAATTGTAACACAGTTGCTCACAATTTGAGGGACATTTTTCCTAAAACATGTTGATGGAAACAATACTCTGCATCAGGGATGAAACATGTGTCCTCAAGAGCTATGGTACTATAAATTCCAACACCATGATTATGGACCAGTTGGCAGAAACCGTTCAATGTTGAATCCAACATCTAGAAGGCCACGTGTTTTACTCTCCTATCCTTGCCTGCACCTTGCAAATAAAACGACCGAGAATTCAATTCATCTCTCTTCCTTCTAATTTGAGCATTGACATAAATGTACAATACGGCTCTACTTTATACAGCTTATGTGACAATGTGAGTATGAGGAAATGCATGCTGTAGAAGACAGTGTAACCTACAGTAATGTCTATACAAACAAAACAGAACTCCATTTGTTTCAAAGGTTTTCTCTCTACATCTGCATATAAAATAAAGAAAACATTACAATGCAGAAAACTCAAATCTTGTGCATGTCTGTTCAAAATAAAGCCACATCCAGTTATATGGGGTTTATTTCTGGGTTGATGTGGGACTGAAGTTTTAATCAGTGATGTAAATTGATTTTGATCACTGATTCAACCCGCTTTTAAGAGCAATCCACTACTATCAGAATACATGGCTACAGCAGCTCAGATTTTTAAAAAATCTTACAATTCTGCAGTCAAGAATCAATTTGCTTTAGTAAAGGGCACACCTGATCATCTTCACTCAAGAGCTACCAACAGGCAACCATAAACTAAAAGTTCCTCTGTTGAGTCAGATGATTCATCAGTTTATCAACAGACTTATATGATTTTTACCTCTTCCGAATGGGAAAAATATTTCTGATAATTGTGCAAGACAAAAGTAGTAAATTCAGCATATATTTAAAATATGTTTTAGGACCATGTAAATAAATAAAAGCACGTTCCATAATACATTGCTTGGACTAATGGGAGAATCTAGTGCCCTGTACAACACTTCCCCAGTACCTCTCTTGCCTTCCTCCACATGTCTGTCTATTCTAGGTCCCCACTTCCTCACACCTCTCCTCCTTTCAGACTCCTCTACCCTCCTGCACACCTCTTCACTTCTCCTTCATTGCTCAGGCTGTCCTCCAGCAATCTGGTTTCCTTCCTCCTTCTTCTCTTTACTGCTTGTGTTCCTATCCCCCAACATCCCTCTTGCATCCGTTCCTCATCCTTTGTCTCTCTTCTCTGCTCCCATCATCTCTCTTGCTACCTCTGTCTAGCTCTCTGCATTTCTTGTCTCTTCATTCAACACTCTCCACTGTATCCATCAGCTGCTTTTCTCTTGATGTCTTTCTTCTTTCATACTCTCCCATCCCATTACAGTAGGACCCCCATATCCGGTGAGGATTGGTTTAAAGGTCTGTCCCTCCGCCCAGCAAATACTGAAAACCACAGATAACCTATATCCTTTAGATAGATAGATAGATAGATAGATAGATAGATAGATAGATAGATAGATAGATAGATAGATAGATAGATAGATAGATAGATAGATAGATAGCATCATAAAAGGAAAACAACAACCAGCTCTGACTACTGGAGGTGCTAGAGGCCATGCTATGCATTCTTCAATTAGAAGTATTCATAACACTGTCTCTATCTAGTGGCTGGTTCTGTTAATACACATGAAAAAAAGTTTTTTCTGGATATTTTTCTTTTGCTATTTTGAATATTTCAAGCCATGGACATGTGAAACCGTAAATACTGATCTGTGGAAATGAGGGTGCTATAATACATTGTTTTAATTGTTCATGGGACACAATGATCCCCCTATGGGAGAAAGGCAGACTATTAAATAAATGAATTTCTGTTCTAACAGAACCTCAGTTTTTCCTCCTTCCATACATCTGTACCTATATGTAGAGTTCCTCTTTTCAAGGATTATGGACTTCCCAAGGTTTTATTATATGTTATCTGGAAACCCCAGGACTCATTGCACCATACAGAAACCTTCCTCATGTGAGCCAGTGCCCTGATATATCTACAAAGTTGGTTACATACTAAGACTGAGCTCAGCAGAGTTATTGCATGGAATCTGAAACCGGTAAACAAATTAATATGAAATCATGTATTATAGAATCAGGCAACAATCTTTATGTGGTGTTGAGTTTTATTTTATCTTCACAGGTGGTCCCCTGAATCTAGTCAATGTCTGGCAATACCAGGACTGACTAATAATTGCTCTGAACTGGTATGAGGCAGTTTCAAAAGGTCACAAAAACATATAGTGAGGTTGTTAGTAGCTTACGCCTTAGCGTATTATATTTCAGAATCAACAAGTGTATATTTTTAACCAAAGCAGATAATTGCAATTCCATGGTCAAATGATAATCAGAAATGTAAGCCAGTGCTTCATATCACAGTTGACCTTCAACTTTTGTGCCATTCTAAAGTAATAAATATCCCTTTTATGAAAATTCTATGGGTCATATTTAACATTTTTCAACTGTAGATAACTTTACACATGTCTGTCCACATGTCAGTGCAACAGAATTTATTCTCAGGTAACTGCAATTTAGGCCTCTGAGAAACAAGACTGAATTTGACATTATTAAATCTTAATTATAAAATAAATGCATTTGCAAGATATTTAATCTGTATTAACTGCATAAAATGAAGACACATTAGACTAGAGCTATTCCATGGGTAACAAACCAAAATAATTGTCTTACTTCAAGACATATTTTAACATTGCTTATGATGATGAAAACAACTACAGAAAGTGTTTTGGCACAAAGGTATACTGTGTTATGAAAGCACAATATGTAATTTTATTGTTGAGCTAATCACAGTGGTAGTGGCAAAATCATGAGGATATAAGCTGAGATTTTTAGTGTTGTCTTAAGCAGCTACAAGACAAAATTTGAGCAAAACAAGCTGTAGGAAGTTCGAGTGACAATCAATTTATTATGTTTTAACTTCCAATTTGACATCAGGCGAAACTGTTCAAAAATAAATTAAAATGTAACAAGAACTTTTTTTACTTCCTCAAACTGCATTCTCAATAAGCCATATCACTACACTGAAATTTTAAAAAGTCTACAAGAAAACAGCTTTCGTAAGCATGTGAATATAAGCTGAGTTCTTCATTTACCTTCTGTAACTGCTGCTAAAGCCTTTACCTCGTGGTGAAGGGCCATGTACGAATCTACATGTGTTCCCATAGAGGCAGTTGCCAGTCTTCAGCCAGTTACGGCACTGTGTCTAAGAGACAGACATTACTGGGTGAATTTCAGACTAATTGTGAAAGTACTGTTTGAGTGAATAGTCACAGCACAAATAATTCCACAGATTATTCCCTCCCAATAGTAATTTAACACAAACTGAGAGTCTTAGATCCAACAATGCTCCTTGCAGAGTTTGGATAACACAAGACATTTCAGAATATATTTTCATAAATATTTACTCTCTCTTCTCCTTCCTTGATAAACCTACAGCCAATCCTCCCATTAACATTGGTGTACAATGCATGTGTGCCACCTGAGATGGGATGTATTTTTAATGCTCCCCTTTTCTGATCACTAGGCATGGGATGCTCAGATTTTTTTTTCACTATGGAAGTTTCTTTTTAGAGATGCTCTTATAAATGATGCCTTTCAAAAACAAACAGGAAAAATTCCCCAATCCTCTGCTGTTCCCATGGAGTTTAAAAAGTTCTACTCATGTTCATGCTTTAAAGACGGCCTATGAAAGAGTCTTGGCAAGGAACAAGTTGAGATCTTGAAACTTCTCTGAGAGCTTAAAAGATTTGGGTTCAAACTAACAGAATTCTAGCTGGGAGGATTCCTGCGGAATTCTGACAGCTAAAGTGACTGGAGAAAAATCAAGAGAATTCCATGCCTATTGATCACCAATCAGATGACTATAAATTTGAAGGAGAAAGCACTTAACAATTCAACCACATACATATCCCAGCTCACAGGGTATGGACACGTTTTATTAAAAAAAAAAAAACAGATTCCATATTTTATAGCACTTAGTTTAGTGAGTCAAAACTGGAAGAAAAACACACAGATCATCTGTTGTGCTCAATGGAAGAACCCTTCATATATTAATTCCCTAAAAATTAACACAGGTAATCCACATCAGTATAGGTCACATCCCAAGACCAAGATATCATTTCAACAATGGTATCTGAGAAAGAACAGTGTCTAGATGGCTCCAACTCCAGCTAAGCTACAATGGTTCAAGGCAAAACAAAAAGAAAAATACTGTCATTATTTGATCTGACCTAGAAAAAAATTATTCCCCCCACCCCAAATAGAATTATCACATTGTGAGTGTAAAGGTTATCTACAGAGTTCCCAAGCGGAAGCTAGGTTGTGGGTTAATTTTGATAAAATGTTCCTGGCTTAAAATAACAATAATAAGCCAAGGACCAGTATTAGGCCTACAGTTTTCCCTTCAACTCCTCCTCCTACATGAAATCCTTATAGACTAACAACTCTCTGTACTAGAAAGAGCACAGAAAGGTTTCATGCATTTGCTGAAATACCATGAAACCAAAGAAGATATTTAATTCTGAGATATTCAAAAGTAACCCTGCACTCCTTATGAAGCAAAAAATACTGTGTTTGTTTTCTTAGTCTTATCAAGCAATTAACCCTATTCTGCTGTAGTTTTGTGCTGTCTAAGGATGTGGATTCATCCATGAATGCTCTCTTTAAAATATAGCAGTTAGTCTTTAAGGTGACAGTGTTTCGGTCTTCTTTATTTTTTTAATTTTTCTTTTGTTTTTGCCTGATATCCTATTTTACTGATTACACTCCATCAGCAGCACAAAAATAGAAAACTGTCTCCCCATTGTGTCTGTCCAACAAGAACTGCTACATTAAGAACAAATAATGTATTCCAACTCACCTCTGCGGTACTTCCAGTGCTGGGTCCAAGTCTTTCAAATACACTGGGTCTTCTGGATGTGCTATCGGATATGGTCTTGGTATTTTCCACTGTGACCTTCCTTCTAATTTTTGACATTTTGTACTACTTCAACCAAAAAAAAAGCAACACTGTAAAATTCTCAAGTTGAGCTACAACTGAACTCATAGGAAAAATAAGTTATAATATTGATCTTTAGGTACTTCTGAAAAAAAAAATAAAGTAGCATATACAGTATTAGGTTTAAAGAGGACATTTATTTCATACTACTAAGAACATGATGTTCTATGCCCTGCTTTGGTTTCCTCATCCATTTTTGGCCATTACATCAGGTAGAATCACCTAGACAGACGTAAGAGTCTGTTTCCCCTTTCCTTTAGAACAGCAAGTAGAACTCTATTTTAAACTGATAACTTATGAAAGTTCATATTCGTAAATCTGGACTGTATTCAGGAGTTGCACAAATAAGGCAGATCAAGCAGCATCACTCTCTCTTCCCATCCTCAGCACTAGAGCTCCAAATACCTCTTGAAAATCCTCTTCTGGTTTAAAAAAGAGTCCTAAACCATGAAGGGCTGTCTTCTGTTGGTCTGGTTGAATGAACTCCTTTACACTTACATAAACAGTGGAAGGAACCTCATTATACTAAGTGCTACAGTATTTTTTTCTGAACCAGTCAGTAATTCTATAAAACAAGACCAAGATAGGGAACATATAAGCTATGCTGTTGCAGTGTGCTCTCTACCAGACATAAACTATGGCAATCTATTTGGCCAATCTTTGAGTCAGGTGGTCCACTGCCAGCAGCAATTCAGTGAAGAAACTGTCTGATTCCAGTCAATCACACAAAAGTGAACCCTACAGAATTTCAGTTCAGATATATCCCATTGATACTGCGCAGGAGCCACGAGAGATTAATGAAGTTTGAAATGCTGTTCCACACAACCTCATCCCTTTCTTGCTGGAAATGTGGCTTTTTTATTTATGTAACTTATGCTGATTAGAATTTACAAAATTCCAGGTGGATTTTTATATCCAAGTCCCTGTTAAACCTATTAAATGTCCGAAAGAAAGTATGTTTATTTCAAAGTTGAAGGTAATGTCCTGCAAATACATTTGTTTCTCATTAAGCCTACCTCATTCAGCATGCTAGTTTATAGGATGTTAAGTCTTCAAAAGATTTTTCCTTTTATTCCATAACTTTAAAAACTTCACATAAGAAGCCTATTTATCTTCCCCATGGGAAATCATAAGCCACAGAAGAGGAGTATAGAAGCAAACAGAATTCTCTGAATGAGAACTCTGTAATAGAAGTGTATTGCCAATTCTGCATTAAAAGGCAGAGATAATAAATGACCATTTCAACAAGAACACCTCCTACCTGGGCATTCCTTATATTGTAGTATATAATTTAATGTCATTTTAAGCACAACCCTTTAAAAGCTGCATCATATGCAACAGTTACAAAAAGGCAGTTTTCATTGTGCCTTCTGTATTCCACCCTATTCCAGCTATTGCTGAAATAACACAGAATCTTAAGCTGCAATATGAACAGTAAACAAATTCTAACTCATTTCAAAGTAGCCAACAATGTTTTCCCTATTAACATGGGTCCTCAAGCCCTGGGCCATGGACTGTAAAGTTCCAGGCCGCCTAGTAACTCAATGGCTAGCAAAGTTTAAGGCAGATGCCTGCAAGGGCATGCATACTTCTTCCCCACCCCACACCCCTACACGTTTTCTGGTGACAAAAAGGTTGGGGACTGTTGCTGCCTGTTAGGCCAAAATGGAAAGTTGTAGTACATTAACAATGTTCTGGTATAATATGTTTTGCATGACAACAGGATTCTGAATGCAGGTGAAAGGTTTATCCCTATCTCAGGTTAATAAACTGAGATTACTATCGCATAAACTAAACCACTCTGTACTTTTTAATTTTTCTTATTGCCACTGATAATTTCAGTTTGAAATGTAGAATTGAGCTATCTACATATCTACCATCCTCCACTCAAATCAATGTTGCAACATAATATTTACTACATTATTGTGCTATCAAGTTGTCAAACAATCCTGGGATGGAAAAAAATAACTAAATTGAATTGTTTGACCAGAAGAATATATAAATACTATGAACCTATAGAAAATATATTAAGAACACTATATAAAAAATCTATCACCCCAGGAGCAGATTCCCACGTAAAACAGAATTTTATCTACTGACAAGAGGAGTTAACTAAATTAACAGGCTGTGTATGTTTATACGTGAGGTACAAATAACGTAAAAGCCTTATTTGCAAATTATTTTATTGTAAATGTTTTAAGAAGTGAAAACTCAGTAACATATATCTCTTTTACATTATTTAGACTCAAAGAGAGAAAACTGAAGGCATTGCAAATACTAATATACTAATTTGAACATGCTTGAAAAGCTGTGCATATAACTAGATTCTGTTTCTGGACCATTATGCACAAGACCTCAGGAATCTGCTACAATGAATTTAAGCTCTGATTTCTTCTTTCTTTCTGTAATGTGGGAGAAGAAGAGAAAGACATACATTCCAATTTGGTGCTTTGCAACGACATTTCCTTCTATCGTAAAATCCTAAAAATACATGAAAACCAAGCCAATGTACAACATTCTCTGTAGTACCAAGGCCTTAACCAGTAGAAAGTTCAACACTGGAATTTTAATGTCTTTCAGCCATGTGCCGCAAACAAATACAAGCCAATAGTTAGAAGTTTCCTCTGAGATATGTTTGAGGCCATCAGACATTCAGACCTTGATTTGCCACCAACACTGGATCAAGCCTTTAAGTGAAACTATTTGACATTCTGTACTTCAGAATTGTCTTCTTGGTCAGAACTTTGTTGTTTGTGACTTGTGAGAGTTTATTTATGCGTATACTGTACATCACTGAATAGGTGTGTCTATGTGGTTATGAAATACAGGTTCATTCTATAAAACAGCATTTCCTAGCTGAAATCATGTTGCTTTGGGTACTAAGTTGCAACTAACATAGGGCCAATAAATCAATGAAACTTATAGAAGAGCTGGCTCACCAAATCTACACGGATTCAATGGCCCTGCTTTCATTGAGACTTGCTAAACTAAACAACAGAATTTTACCCATTAACATCAACATACAGCATGGAAACATTTATAGCATATCAAGTCACTTGGGTTTTGAAACCAAAACACGGGAAAGTCTTCAGCTCTTATCACTGAAATGGTACTAAAGCAGGTGCTAGGTAAGCTTCACTGAGAAACTGATTCTAGAGCTGGGGCATCTCCTAATGCCCACCACCACAGCCCGAGTGCCATACAGCTTATTATTTGACCCTTTTGACCATCCAGTAGCTTGGAGCAATTATGACAGCACAAAAACCTATGTAGATTTTACAAACAAATAATACAAGATTTAAAATATTTTCCTTGCTATGGAGAGCCAAAATTCAGTGTCATAATACAAAATATATATTATGCCTGCCAAATACCTTCTGTTGCTAGGATCAAGAATACTTAAAACGTGACTGATTCATACGACTATTGAAACTACTGCAACATACCCATGAGTCCTAATCTGATTTGGATATATGCATCTTCACAGGTTCCTTTAAAGTTCAGACATCTGTATATATTTTAATAAAACATGGAATACGAAAGGTAGCCAAATGTGTTCCAAAGTACTTTTACATTACTGAACTAGACTGAATTTGAGATGTATATGGCTCTCTATATAGGCTAATTAAGATGGGCATAAATTACATTCCTGAAATGTTAGTCTGCTTCTAAACAACACACACACACACACACACACACTTATTTTGATCCAAATACTTCAAGACACACTGATTTGTAACGCAAATAGGAAGTGAGATATTTGTATATTTCACCCTAGAAACAGGAGATGTGGCAATTATACCCTAATATAGCAGTATAGTATTATGTTTAGAGAGTGAGACTAAGCATGCCAGATGAGCTCCAATGTCCCCCTCACCAGCCTGGCCATGAAGTTCACTTAGATTACCTAGACAACCACTATCTCAGAAGACAAACTACCTCAAAAGATTGTTGTAAAAGAGGAAGAAAAGCAAGTGTCCCTTGAACACAATCTGAAGGCAGGGGTGGGTGACACCTTCACTGGACCACTGAAAAATAACAGAGAGAAGAATCATAGAATCATAGAGTTGGAAGAGACCTCAAGGGCCATTTAGTCCAACCCCCTGCCATGCAGAAACCCCATCATAATATTTCCAACAGATGGCCATCCAGCCTCTGCTTAAAAACCTCCAAAGAAGGAGATTCCACCACCCTCCCTGGCAGCATATTCCACGGCCAAACAGCTCTAACTGTCATGAAGTTCTTCCTAATGTTCAAATGGAATCTCTTTTCCTGTAGTTTGAAACCACTGCCCCGAGTCCTAGTCTCTGAAGCCATGGAAAACAAACCTGTTCCCTCTTCAATATGATCGCAGTGTGGGAGAGAACACTCTCAGGATGCTGATATGGAAGTTTATTAAAAGTTTATTAAAATAGCCCAACGCGTTTCGGCCCAAATGGCCTTCTTCAGGGACTTTTTCACTGTGCTCAAAGAAACTCTGGAGACGGTTTAATGTCTTGCTTCTCAGTCTCCAGAGTTTCTTTGAGCACAGTGAAAAAGTCCCTGAAGAAGGCCATTTGGGCCGAAACGCTTTGGGCTATTTTAATAAACTTTTAATAAACTTCCATTTCAGCATCCTGAGAGTGTTCTCTCCCACACTGCGATTGTCTGTGGATGCTCCAGTCCTTTCACCTTGGCCCTCTTCAATATGACATCCTTTCAAATATTTAAACATAGCTATCATATCCCCCCTCAGCCTTCTTTTAGAGAGGCTAAACATTCCCAGTTCCCTAAGCCGTTCCTCATAAGACATTTCCTCCAGACCTTCAACCATCCTGGTCGCGCTCCTCTGCACCCGCTCGAGGTTGTCAACATCCTTTTTAAACTGAGGCGCACAGAACTGGACACAGTACTCCAGGTGGGGTCTGACCAGAGCAGAATAGAGTGGTACTATCACTTCCCTTGATCTAGACACTATGGTTCTGTTGATGCAACCAAGAATCACATTGGATTTCCTGGCCACCGCATCACACTGCTGACTCATGTTCAATTTGTGGTCCACCAAGACTCCCCGATCCCTTTCACAGGTACTATTCTCCACTCAGATGTCTCCCATCCTATATCTGTGCAATTCATTCTTTTTACCTAGATGTTGAAATCCATTCTTTTTACCCTCTGTTGAAATCCATTCCGTTAGCTTTGGCCCAGCACTCTAATCTGTCAAGGTCCTTTTGGATTTTCATCCTATCCTCTACGGAATTAGCAACCCCTCACAATTTGGTATCATCTGCAAATTTAATTAGCATACTCTCTATTCCTTCCTCCAAGGCATTAATAAAGATATTGAACAGCACTGGACCCAGACCAGAACCCTGGGGCACCCCACTAGTCATGTCTCTCCAAGCTGATGAGAGGCCATTTATGATCACCCTTTGGGTGCGATCAGTCAACCAATTAGAAATCCACCTAACAGTAGCACTATCTGTCCCACTTTCCACTAACTTCTTAGCAAGAATGACTTTTTGTAATGACAACATTGTTTGTTAAATAATTGCAGATTGCCTGTTTAATAATCTGCTCTAGGATCTTTCCAGGAATTGAAGTCAAGCTGACTGGGCAGTAATTATTTGGGTCCTCTTTTTCCCCCCTTTTTTAAGATGGGGACATTAGCCCTCCTCCAATCGATGGGGACTTCCCCTGTTCTCCAGGACTTCTCAAAAATTATCGCCAATGGTTCTGAAATTATTTTTGCCAGTTCTTTTAATATCGTTGGGTGTAATTCATCTGGCCCATGAAACTTAAATTCATTTAATGTTTCCAGGTGTTCCTGTACTAGCTCTCTACCTATTCTATGTTGCAATTCCCCAAGAAGCTAGATTTTGACCCAGTATGGGTCTTCAACTGAGCACCATAGAACTGGTGGTGGCACAGAAGAAACACCATAGCCAGATGTGCTGGACATGCTTCTCTTTTTAGAATACGTTTCAAGATGGAGCCTGCAGGCTCAGGTGAGAGGTGCAGGTTTCATTTCACCTCTAGTAATGTGGAGTGGGAAGGTGTCTTCTTCTGCACCACCTAAAGCATTGTAGTCCCAAGTCCAATGAAGATCCACATGCAAAGGGTAGTAGTTTTTAGTAGTCTAATAAAGGTACTACAGTATCCACCCTTGCCTTTGGCCAAGACTGATGAATAGGCAATATTGGGGAAGCCCCATATTCTATCTGGAAACGCTTAGAGGGAAAATGGGATATAAATGAAGTAAATAAACTTTCTATGGCAATGGTACTTCAACCATGGCCTTTTCCACTGCTTTGTGTGTGTGTGTGATGTGTCGTTACAGTCGTGACCGACTCTTCGTGACTCCATGTACATGGAGTTTTCTTGGCAGGAATACTGGAATGGTTTGGCAGTTCATACTCCAGGCGCCTACAGCACCTGGTATTCCCTGGTGGTCTCCCATCCAAGTACTAACCAAGGCTGACCCTGCTTAGCTTCGAAAATCAGGCGAGAGCGGATGTGCTTAGGGCATCTAGGCAGCTCTTTCCACTGCTTTAAGAGTAACTAATCTTTCTCTGCCTAAAAGTACAGTACAGTGCATCAATATATAAGCTAACTGCTGAGGATTAGTTAAGGTTACAGTGCATGTCCAAACTGCAACTGTATAAAGTAGATGTGGGTAAAGTATAACTCCCAAGCCTCCAGTAAAAAATGGAGAAGGGGCAAATTTTAATTTCTGGAGTAGCTGTATCACTATAAAAGAGTAGAAAACACCACCTCCACAAATTTCCCAAGCCCTTCTAACTGCCAATAACAAAATTAAAAGATGGATTCCAGAAACTCCCCAACAAGCTGCCCAGGCCATGGTAGGTTCCCGGGCCGAAAACTGACCCCTAAAGCCTTTGAAATTGCCCACCTTCCCCAGTGCAAGAATTAATAAATCAAGCTCAAAGTTACAAAGAACACATAGGCTGCTTCCATAGTAGATATTTAACATAAGCCTTGTCTTATTTTTAAATAAATCCTGAAAAATCACACATGTAAGTAGGAGAATGGCTAACAACACAATTAATACAACATTTCATTCTTCCATCAAAGTTTTGCACAAAATATTCCTCCTTATATCCTGCCTTCCCACTGTCTTTTGCCAGAACGGACTGCTTGTTTTGGAATAGTAGATATGATTCCTGAAACTAAATACAAATTCATAGCTACTGGCACACTGACACTTTGTATTTAGTACTCTCTGAAGACCTGTTTGCCAGAAATTTAAGCAAAAGCTAGATGGTATTCTCACATAAACTACTATCCACCGTTTTTAAAAAAACTTAGCAGAGTTAAGAACACTTTGTTTGGTGAATGGATCCTCAGTTGAATCCAGCTAATATCATCAATCAGGATATACAGGTTTCCACACATAGCACTTGTTAAGAACTGTAGGGACCTATTGTGTGCGCACCCAAACACAGGTGCCAGCTATTTTCACCACCTGACTTTTCACCTCCATTCAAATCTGACGGAAAGACCTGCACAATAATATTTAGAAGTACAATAAAAGTTGATTCATTCCACTGGTTTTCTGGAAAATTGTACCTAGTGGTCTAACAATTTTGAACACTTTTGATAAATACAGCTTCCATTCCCAGAATTCTTTGGGCAAGGTATAACATTTAAAATACCAATTAACTTTGCAATGCGGATATGCTAAAAAAAAATCCCACCTCTCCTCTGACAGCTGAGGCAGAGCGTGGGGCTAAAGACTTTAAAATAATTCAACATGTTCGGTACAAGTATCAAGTTTTTAAGACTTTGGATAACTAAATGCATATTTTACTTCCTCCTCAGAACATGGAAATGCTTTTACACTTATTTCCATTCCAATGGAAGTTGCAACATGCCAGCCATAAGGCACAGAATTTTCAGATCTCCTAAATCAGGGCTGTTCAACTTTGAAAAGGCCAAGGTCTACTTTTTCTGGCCCAAAGTGCCTGAGGGCTACTACACTAAAACCTCTACTTACAAATTTTTCCCATTCCAAGCACATGCTCATATGTAAAAACTTTCGTAAGTAGAGCAGCAGTTTCCCATAGGAATGCATTGAAAACCAATTAATCTGTTCTGGAGGGTACAGATTTCAATGAACTGCCCCGCTCAGCTGAGACAGTGGGCTGGCAGACCCAGAACTTTGCTGGGGGCACTGGTGGTCCTTGGGATGGGGGAGGGAGGGGTGGAGAACTTATCCCCTCACTTTTTTTATTGATGGACGGTGGGGTACTTTTGAACCCTTCACGGGCTACCAGTAGCCCGCGGGCTACCTGTTGGACAGGCCTGTCCTAAATTAAAGGACACTTGCCAATTTGTCTAAGAGTGGCCCTGCATGTGATGAATGGCTCTGGAAACATTTGGGATTCATTCTCAATTCACACAAGACGCCAGGACATGCCAACACACAGGTTGTCAGGGAAAATTGAAAAGAGTGGGTCAACTGAACTTCAGACAACTCACACACTACTACTGAACTTCTTCCTTAAGACCCCTAGACACAGTTTGAAAATCAATGCTTGCAGACTCACTTTCCCTGCCACATTCTCATTCACTTTATGCCACACCAGCAAAGCAGTTCTCCAAAAGTCGAGTCATGGATTTTTCTTGTGAGATGTACATTGTACATCTAATGAGTCTATGCAGGCCATTGTATATGCAGCTATATAAATAATAAATTGTTCACTTAATGAGCCTATTCAGACCAGGGTGGCATGAAAGCAGAGTGATTTATAAATTGGAGGCCTCACTACCAACTTTTCTCAGACTGACAAAGCTGCTTGAATGAGGAGTGAAACATTTTAATCTCACAAGAAAATAAGTCCAATTGCCATGACTCAACTTTTGGATAACCTCACCTGGATGACTGAGAATCTTCACAGATATACCAAAGCAATTATCTCCCAGCTTTTGAATTTAAAATGAAATTTCACACTATTTCATTAGCTTTTTACCACCTTTTCCTGTTTACAGATGTCACAAGGTAAATTACTTCCTCAAGTTCTCTTGAGTGCATAAACTTAGAATATTATTCAAATGAACACTACTGAATAATTTTGATTGTTAGTATTCTGGCTTCAGTATTGGAATAGACTATTGGATCCCAAATCTAATGGTTGAGATATTTTTTAAAAAGTCCTAGTTTCAAAAAACAAGATGGATTTGGGTGATTAATGGGATCATTAGCCAAATTTCTTTTAAAACAATGACAGCCACTTGACAAATGTCAGTGATGTACATCAGTGTAGAAACAAGCTACCAAAGCCTTTCCCACTAGTTAGAATCAACTGATTAAGAACACAAAAACAACTGCCTTGAAAACGTTCTACTGCACTAAATAGGATCTAGAGGGGATCAGACTAGAAGCCTGTTATATTGTGGAAACTACCTCTCTGAATACAAGGAAACGTCTACAAAGGTGCACTTTACCTGCCCAACAATGAACATTTATTTATCTGCAGTTCTGACCATACTAACCAATGCTGCAATTCTATGCCTATAGTTCTATTCTGCATCTGGTGATACTGCCAACAGATGATTCCTCAACTGACCAGAAATGCCAAAGGAATATTCACAGCTCTATTTTGTCATAAGTACGCTACCTGCTGTTACGCATGCTTAGAAAACCAACCCCCACTGCAGAAAACAGAGCTTTTCCGACAAGGTCAGGCTGCAAGCTTTCAATGGGTTAAGATAAACCTATCCCAACCCCTTCAGTGTTACTGTGATTTGCAAAAAGCAACAACAGTTTCAGGGTGCAACCCAACATTGCCCAGAAGACTCCCCGCACACTTTTCAGAAACGCCAGGAGGTGGCGGGGGGGAGAAGAATGGTCTTAAAAGAAGGGAGCAGCAACCACGATGCTGAGAAAGTCGAGGAGCATGACTGCACTCTCAGGAAGGATGCTCCCTTGACGTGTGTCTATGCTTTGCCTCAACGTTTTGAATTATTAATATTTAATTACAGTATTAAAAAAGTAATAGGTTTTTTGTGGGGGGAGGGGGAACCAGTAAAATAAGACTGCCTGCCGGTTCGTTTGCCATGTATTTTTATTATTGTGAATATTGCTGGGTTTACACTTAATGTTGTGCTTGGTATTGTGTGTATACTGATTCTTTTAGATTTATTCCTTTCCTGCATTGTTGTAAAACCACCCGGGGTTCTGGTTGGAAAACAGGGCCAGAGGTGCCCCAACTTAAGAGCAATTCGACTTAAGAGCAGAAAACTGTTGGCCTTACAAATTTTAGATACGGTCTGCTCGACTTACAAATATTTTTTTAATTTTTTTAAACTGGTTTTCCCCCCAATTTTTTTAGATAGGTACCCTGACTTAAGAGTAGGTCGACTTAAGAGCATGCGTTCGGAACAGATTAAATTCGTAAATTGAGGTACCACTGTACCACTTACGTATTTAATCTGTCTGGAATGCATGCTCTTAAGCCGAATTACTCTTAAGTCAGGGTACCTATCTTAAAAAATGAAAAAAAAATTGTAAGTCGAGCAGACCATATCTAAAATTTGTAAGGCGGCAGTTAAAACACCCAACAGGTTTCCACTCTTAAGTCGAGCTGCTCTTAAATGGGAGGGTACCACTGTATATATTATAACGGATCCCCTGGGTTGGGTTGGGGGTAAGCGGGGCTGTCAATCCAGTGACTCCTCCTCCTCCCCGTCTGCTCCCTCCCCCCTTATCGCGGCCGCCACTGTTTCGGAAAGCGAGCGACCGGCGTCCGTGAAAGAGCGAAGGCAGAGCTGAGAGGTTCTTGCCCCTCCCACGCGCCGCCACCGCCCCTCCCCCCGCCTCCTCCTCCACCCAGCCCCTCCCCATTCCCCCCTCCCCCTCCCCCTCCGAGGCCGTGTTGGGGGTGGGGGGAGGGGGGGCGGGCGCGGGCCAAGCGACTCACCTGATCCCTCCGCCCGCGACCTGCTCCTCCCCGCCGCCGCCGCCGCCGCCGCCCCCTCCCAGGGCGGAGAGGGGGGGAGAGGGCGAGGGGGGAGTCCGTCCTCCCGGGCCTAAGAGCCGCGCCGCAGGGGGAGGAAAGTGAGGAGCGCGGCCCGCTCCCACCGCGACGCCGAGCCCTCACGAGCGGCGGCGGCGGCGGCGGCGGCCACGACGCCCTGAGGCGGCGGCCGCCGTCCCCTTCTCCTCCGCCTGCCTCCCCTTCTTCTTCCTTTTCCCCTCACGCCGCGCGAGACCACCGAAGGGAGGGAGGGGGGGCCGTAAAGGAGCACGAACCGCCTCCGCTAGCCCCCTCCCCACCGCCAGTGTCCTTTCCAACTGCGCCTGCGTGACCAACCGCCCTTCACTCTCTGTGCCCCCACCCAGCTCGCGTCGTCCCCCCGGGAAACGTCACTTCCGGCACAGGGATGGCACTCGGGCGTCCATTGAGGTTCCGGGCGAACCCGCGGGTCACGCACGGCCTCTGGCTCCCATAAAAAAGGTCCGAGAAGAGATTTTCATCGACCTGCTTTAGAAAAAGCGACGACTCTTTTTAGATGCTTCTATGTGCGCATGAGAGAAAGATAAAAGAAGCTCCCAAGCGAAAGGAAAAGAAATGAAAGCCTTCAATTACAGATCCAAGCCACAGTCATTCCACAGAGACCGAAACAAAAAAAAAAGTTGATTAAAAAAAATTACATGTTACAATGTGGTTGTGTTTGCGGCCGGCTTTTTGTGTATTATTGTCTTCTTTTTGGTTTTCGACGGTAAATAATTTTAGTACAGTACTATATATATTTTTAAAGACCCATGGCTCCCTTTCACAATCCCGGAATTTCCGGGATTTAATTGTAAACCGCTCTAGTCCTTAACTCTCTGTGAACATTGGGGGGGGGGTGAGGCATCACTCTAGCACTTGACACCTCTATGGCAACATCAGTGCTTTGGAAATTATTATTATTATTATTATTATATTATTATTATTATTATTATTATTATTATTATTATTATTATTATTAATAATAATAATAATAATAATAATAATAATAATAATAATAATAATAATAATAATAATAATAATAATAATAATAATAATAATAATAATAATAAGCGTTCGACTAGTGATTTGTATTACAAAATCCAGCGTAGTTAGCTGTGTGGTTAATAATACATAATAAATAGGTTCGGAGCAGAAATTGGGCCAATAGATCTGTCGGCGTGGATGCTGGTGTTAAAGGTACTGGCATTAATATGCATATTAAAATGTACTGTATTTGTGTTGGTTCTCATTCTTCATCATCATGTAACTCCCCCGCCTCTTAAGAAGGCGGCTTGTTCCGGACGAGCGACGGTGGTGATGGGGGCCTGGGGTGGGGTAGGGAGGGGAGGGTATCCCGCTTATCCGCGCAAACTACAACATCCAGGTTCCTGTGTGGTGGGGATTAGTGCATCACGTGAACTAGACTCGCTGCTGCTGCTGCTGCTTCTCGCCGGTCCTCCGGCTCAAGCGCAGATGGAAAATGGCAGTGTTGACTCCAGGGGAGCGGTGGACTGAAGGTAACGCTTCCTGCTGCTGCTGCTGCTGCTGCTGCTGATGATGATGATGGCAGAGCCTGGGAGAAACTATCCCCTTGGCTAGGAGTTATGTCGCATGTGGGAAGCGGGGAGGGCGTCCCTGTACCGGCTGAAAACTCTCTTGTGATGAAATCTTGCCTTAGAGATATTCGGCAGATGCCTAGAAGGTTAGCTTCAATTCACTGAGAACACCATTCTTAAATATTGCATTGCCCCTAGGGTTATTTATACCTAAACAGCCATGGCCCAGGAAATAAAAGAACCTCTTTACTCTGAGCTGAATGCTGCCTGGAGCTTTCACGGGCTGGTGGTTTTATTGTTTCCACTATTTTGCACTGCCTGCGAAGGTAAGGAAAGAGGTAGCGGTTAGGTCCCTCTCTTCCTTCCGGTGATCGACCACTTGGCAACGGACCTAGAGCAGCATTGACCAATATCCTTTTGCTTAGCATAGTCATGGATGTGATCTGTGGTCACATACCTTGCATTCTGGACTCCTTGTGGTGTGCTCCAGTGCAACCTACTTCCCAGCGATCATACAATGTACAAGAGATGGTGTTCCAGGCTGAACATCATTGATGTCAAAGTAGTGCTAGGGCTGCTATTTTAAGAAAATTTTCCTTTGTACAAATTTCCCAAAGGAATGCATTGAAAACGGATTAATCCCCAATTGCGACCCTTTTTCTGTTGTACGGATTCACCCCATAGGCGATTCTGTTCAGCGATTTCCCCCTATCTCCCAAAAATTTTTTTTCCTTTAACTGGATTTTCTATTAAACAAACCACTTGTTATACGAGGGTTCACTGTACATTGTTTATATAGGAGCCCATAAAATCAGGTAATACCGGGCCAAATTATATGAGACATATTAACCATTGTTGAGCCAGCTGGCTCTTCTAGCCATAGAAATTAAGACAAATATTCTGTGTTAACCAGCAGCATTAAAATGTGTAAACTTTTACAACATTACAAGCATCACATAATATAAAATGAAATTGAGAGGCACTTATAGCCATCAGTATATCACTACCACCCTCCAAGAAAATGAAATTAACAAGAATTCTGTAACAAGGGTGGGGCTCCCAACCCCTTTCGAGAGAGGACTGTGCCCACGCTTTTTGAAATGTGGAGTTACACATCCCACCATGGAAATATAGAAACGAGAGGCCTATCTTTCTTTGCAGCATTAATTGATGAGCTCATGCGGAATCCGCATCCATCAGAGGAAATGCGAGACAGATTTGACTACTGTGGCTGTACTGACTGTCTGAGGATGAAGGAGCCTGTGGCTGACAGTGGGAGGAATCAGTCTGTGCCCGGGGAAGGGACCAGAACTTACACAAAGGAGCAGTTACTAGGGGTGCAAAGGTAAGTAGGAAACCTTTTGGACTAAACCAGCTTTTCACAAGTTGGTGCCCTCTCTAGATGTTTTGAACCACCCTTCCCCAAAGCCGCCTGGGGATGGGGGAGATCCAAGTCCGAAAACCACTCAAAAGCGCCAAGAATGCATTCGTGGGTTGAGCCTCTAATTCATAATTCAGGGGGATCAAAATATTTGCGGTTAAAAGTTAGGCTGATATCAGGCACTGGTTTCAGTCATTGTTTGGAAATTAATGATGCAGTTTAAAGCAAAAGAAATCAAGCCCAAGTGTTTTACTGTACTAGATACTCAGAAACAAGAGATGTGTATTTTATTTCTCAAATGATCTGTGTAGGTTCTCAGTCATCCAGCTGAGGTTATCCAGAAGTTGAGTCGTGGCAACTGGACTTCTTTCCTTATGGGATTGAAGCATTTTGCTACTCATCCAAGTAGTTTATTCAGTCTGAGGGAGTTACTTGGAGGAGTGGTGAAATCTTGATCCCACAAACAAAGAAGTCCAATTGCTATGACTTAATTGCCAGATTTCTCAAATGGTACATCTTTTTGATACTACCTGTAAGTAAAGGTACTTACTAATCAGGTTTATAGCATGAAATTTTATTTCATTCTATTTAATCAGTCAAGAGACCAGTCAGTAATTTGATTCTCTTAGAATTAATTGTTGATAGCTTTAGCATTTTTAGTAAATGAATTTTTTTTAAAAAAAATAGAAAGCCAGCTTGCAAAATGAAAGGATATTGCTTAATGACTCCACTTTCACAGCCTGCTGTTTGAAGTTGTTGGGTGGCACCTTGCTGAATCTCACAACTATAGGAGAAGTTGTAGGTCAGCTCTTCCGAGTGCGCAACATCCAAATATCAATTTCATAAAAGGGTCCTGTAACTGATACTTTGAGCATCTTCTTAAATTATAGATTTTAAGGTGTACATTTAAAATGTACATATAAAAGAATGTATGATTAAAAACCACTGTAAGAAAGGAGATACAAAGGCCAAAATAATGCAATAACCTATTCCGTATGGCAGGGAGAGGGGTTCCCTTCTGTTTCCCAGCTCCACAGTTGGAATAAAGGCTGTGAAGTTTCTCTTATTGCATTTAAGTGTTACCTTATTGAGGGCAACAGATTTCGGACATGAAGGTGGAATAGCAGACTCTTTTGTACAGGATTTAAAAAGTAAGTCCCATTATTTTAATTTCGACCCTTCAAGATATTTTGGACTGCCAGAAGTTCTGCTCCATGTGTTCAATCGTCAGGAATGATGAGGGTTCTTGCCCAAAGCACCAGGTTAGGAGAGGCTGGGCTGAACCTTTCCCTTCTAATTTCTAAATTGTTCAAGAAAAAGAGTACATGCTATTTATTTTTAATTGCCTTCTCTTCCAATGAACAACAACCTCTCTAATGACACAACTAGCTTTCTAGGTTCCCTTCTCTCTGTCACAGCAGTGAGGTCAAGAAATGTCAGGACTGGCATCCATCATTTTCTGGCCTGTATAAGTCAAAAGAAACTCTCTTTTTGAAAGCTCAGAATCACAGTCATCTTTGGCCTTTTCCGATACCTAGAAACTCTCATATGCTTGCTGTCAACCAAGTACAAAGGATTAGAATAGCTTCTTAATTAATGGAGAACTTGCAACAGGAGTTTCATTTTCTTTACCATAATTGAAAACACCCCTGAGGATCTGCTATGGACTTTCCTTCCAGTGTTATTTAGAAAAAGACAAACAATTCAATGATTGCTTTCTCGTTACAGAATAAAGAACAGTCAGAATTACTATGAGATTTTAGGTGTAGGAAGAGACGCAAAAGATGAAGACCTGAAGAAAGCTTACCGAAAACTTGCTCTGAAATTTCACCCTGATAAGAACTGTGCTCCAGGGGCAACAGATGCCTTCAAAGGTATGTGAAAAGGACTGGATGAGGCCATTGCTGAGCATAGGGTGGGCATTTCGTTTCGGAACCAGTAGGTTATGAAATGAACCACGCGAGCCCTTTACCTTTCTCTGTCTCGTGCAGGGTTAAAACGCTTCCAAACAAGGAAGCACGCTGCGATGTCATCTTTCCTCCTTTGTGCTGCTGGCCAATCAGAGAGGGAGGCGGGATGATGCATGTCCCTGCACAGCTCCTGATTGGTCAGCATCACAGATCTAGCACAGATGATGTTGCAGCATGCTTCCTCATTGGATTTTAACCCTGTGCGAGACAGAGAAAGGTAAAGCAATTGGATCTGCATGTATCAGCCGGTTCTGAGGACCACCTGGGCTGATGTGGTTCGCTTCGTAACCTACTGATTCCGAAATGAAATGCCCATCCCTAAAATAAGGTTCAGCAGGTCAACTGAATAATGGTTGTTTATTTGCTCTTTTTTAAGACAACAGTGAGAAATTTTGTGGACAAAAGCTGAAAAAGTTCTCCCTGGCCGAACCCTTTTTTCCATTTTTGTGCCTTAGTTATAAAGGCAGCGCAAAAGCAAAGCTGTTACTCCACTGTGCTATGTAGCCCTGTGATGTTTGCAACCAACAAGCATGACAGATCTCTTCACTATTTGGCTTGCTTCAGTGTCTTTCTCATGACATGCAGGATGCAGAGTTGTAAACCGCTGATTGCCCTCCACACTCAGGGCATTGGTTCTAGTACTTGGTTAGTAAGAAATACCCATTTATTTATTGTCTTGTGCCTTCATTCACTTTCCACCAAACAAACAAAAAATCTCCCAAACCTCAAAGTACCTAGAAATAAATAACAACATTAACCAAGTTGTTATTAAAACCTTAAAATGCAACAATAAAAAGTCAATCCAGTAAAATGCATCAATTTAATGGGATGAAACTGCTGTACTGCAGCCACAACTGTGTTCACAACCCAAGGTACAATCCCAGGAAGCCAGCTCAATGCTGACTTAGACTTCTATCCTAGATTGGAAATACAGTAAACCCCCCCCCGCCTATCGCGGGGGTTAGGGACCCACCCAACCCGTGATGGCTGAAAATCCGCAATATGCAGATGAGGGTCGGGTGGGGTCGGGAGCGATCAGATCCCCCGCAGCGCTCACTCAGGTTGCTCCAAAACTTTATGGGGGATCTGATTCCCCACCGCTGGGAGACATCTCGCAGCAGCGCGGTCGGGCAGCGGCGTTGGGGGATCTGAGCCCCAGCTGCCGCCCGAGCGCGCCGCCGCGAGACATCTGGCAGCTAAATACCCTTTAAAGCCCCAGTGCTTCTCTTCCGGCTCCCATTGGGAGGGGGAGAGAAGCGGTGTGGGTTTAAAGGATCCTTAGCCGACAAAGCAAGTGGTTACCTCGTCTGCTAAAGACCCTTTAAACCCGCCGGGGCTTCTCTCCCGGCTCCCATTGGGAGGGGGAGAGAAGCGGTGGTGGTTTAAATGTTCTGTACTGCTTCTCCCGAGCCCCCACAGGGGTTTGGGAGAAGTTGTGCACCCTTTTAAAAATCCCCTTCCATTCACGGAGGCAGACTTGCCTCCGTGAATGGAAAGGATTTAAACACTGCGCGTGGCTTCCCTGCCCCCCCCCCTGGAGAAACTGTGTTCCAGTTTTGATATCCCTTCCATTCTCGCAGTTGGGCAGCGTTGGGCAGTCCGATCCCCCAACACCGCCCGAGCGCGCTGCCAGGAGACTTCTCGCCCGGGCAGGTACTGCAATCCCGCAATATGGTGGGACCGCAGTACCTGAACCGTGAAATGACGGGGGCTGACTGTAACATGTTCCCCCTGCCACTGTTGCTTCTGGTAAATAAGCATAGCACCATCCTAATAGGTCCTGTTGTTCTCTACCATTTTGCAGCTATTTGTTTTAATGCTGCTACAGTCCTTCCTAGGCTTTCCTTATATAGTATGATCTGTTAATGTTTCTGGAGCACTTAGTATGTTGCAATCCTGTGTTAGTCGTGCATTAAATGAGAGTTCGGTTTTCTTGATTAGTGACAATTATGCAATTACTGTAATTATCTTTCTTTCTGTTCCACGTGGCAGCCATAGGCACAGCATTTGCAGTTTTGAGTAACCCTGAAAAGAGACTACAGTACGATCAATTTGGAGAGGAAGAGGAGATTTGTTACACCACTGTACCCAAGCACTATAGTTATTACCGAGAGTTTGAAACAGATATTACACCAGAAGAAATATTTAATATGTTTTTTGGAGGAAACTTTCCAACAGGTGAGTGCTCCTTTTCTGCTTTTGCTATGAGGTGCAGCAAAGGCTGCTAAATTTTGTTCATTAAAATGTTTATATCTCAGCCTATATCCCCTTTTTTCAGGGGTGTTGCCAGGTACTTCTTAAGACTCTCACAACCCCTGCCTGTGGTAAAGGTTTGCAATGACAATTGAAGCATCTATTATTGTCTCCTCCTCCTCGTTTACCAATAACAAGTAGCACTCAAGAAATTCAGGTTTGTGCACTTGTGTTCACTTCTAGGAAGCTCTGAAACTATTTAGCCACATTTCTGTGGTAACTGGTACAAGTATAAAGAATAGATCCCATTGTATCTGAGAAGGAAAACAATTAAGCTGTCTCTCCTAAAATATGTGGATTGGCTTCACTTTTGAAGACTTTCTGCATTATAGTTGACTCACCATAATCAGTCCAGACCAAGGAGGGGGACTTTGTGGCTTCAGTCCAATCTATCTCACCAATATGATCTGTGCCAAAGGATTTGTGAGAGCTGAAGTCCCGAACTTCTACAGACGCAAAGCTTCCCCATATTTGGATTAAGACCAGATCCTGCCATCTGGGAGATGTATGGATGATACTTGGATTAGTCCTTCCGTAATGACCATCTGAAGTCTTTGTGACCCCCCATCTGAGCATGTAAAAATGAAGAAAGGAATTATAAACAAAAACTCATCCAGCATCACCATAAGATTTGGTATACATCAAAATGTTTAAATGCATATCCCTCTTTTCTTTTCTTCCAATGCTGGGCCTCAAGATAATGCATTGTACAATTAAATGACATCTAAAAAGTTATTGTATCAAAATACATTCATGTTAATTATATTATTGAATCAACTTAAAGATACATTAGCTAAAAAGGATTAGTAGAAGTATAGCAGCATCTAATTAAGTGCCTTCCTGAAGTCAGTAGCCGAAAGGCCACCAAGAGAGAAAGGCCTTTGCCTCCTGACAGAGGGCCAACAGGAAGAGGGCCTGGCCACGGTCCCATGGAAGGGAGGTCGACAGCTTGGCAGCAGCCACTAGGGCTGTGCCCTTCCTTTTTTCTTTTTCCTTTTATAACTTCAGATCGCAAAATTCTCCGAGAATTCCCCCCGGCAGAATTGTGGCTGTCCTACCTGACCTATAATTACAGACACATTAATTCCACTCGCCTGGATGGACAAGGCCTCTGAGGCTGCATTGTGTTCTAGGCCTCATTCTTGCTGCAGGGAGATGTCACAATGCCTCCTGGGCACAGTAGTCTTCCTGCCCTTCCGGCTGTGTTGCTTGTGCCTCCCAAAGAAACTACCATTTCCAGGAAGCATGGCAGGTAGCTTCTTTTTCAGGAGGCATTGGAACACAAAGTGCAGCCTAGAATGCTCTATAGCAGTGGTGGCGAACCTTTGGCACTCCAGATGTTTTGGACCACAACTCCCACAGTCCTTTGTCATTGGCCATCTAGGCTCAGAATTCTGGGAGTGGTGGTCCAAAACATCCGGGGTGATGAAGGTTCACCGCCACGGCTCTATAGCCTCAGGGGCCTTGGCATTCCCCAGGTGTGTGGAATTAAGTTCTGTGCAGATACAGGATGTGAAGACCAAACAAACAAACAAACCACACACACAAATGGCATACCTAGAAAGACCTCTTCCATTCTTAAAAGGACAGTCAAGATCCAGACCATTCTGTTAGTTCATTCTACAACCTATAAAGGCTGGAATGTAACTTTCTGAAATTGTTATGAAGACAGGAAGAATCTATCTTTTCTACGTGGATGAAATATTTACTACTAATTTTAAAAAGATCATCTTTTTCTCTTTTTTTAAAAAAACCAGGTAATATACACATGTTTTCACATTCATCCATGGACCCTCCATGTTATCCACAGAGGAATAGACACGAGAGAACCTGGACACAAGAAGAGGAGGAGGAGGAAACAAGACCTCAGGTACTTGATCGGAAACAAAATCTACATGTTGCCTATTCTTAGCAAATAAGCTGGTGTGGGCTGTAATATCCTAACTTTAAAAAAAAAAAGATGGAGTCTTTATATTTGGATATTTGTGAATCACAGAACCAGAGAGTGGGTCAAACAGAAAAATAACTTCATCTCATGGACATACTTCATTTTATAAGCTATTCCTTAATGGAAATGTATGATACAAATACAGTGGTACCTCAGATAACGACGGTAATTCGTTCTCCGAGGTTAGTCGTTATCTGAAACATGTCGTTATCCAAAATGCGGTTTCCCATAGGAATGAATGGGAAACCGTTTAATCTGTTCCGGAGCCTAGGAAACAGGCACAGACACCTGTTTTTTTGCTCAAAACTCTTTATAAAGTGCACTTTAAAGGTAGAGATGCAATGCCACCTTGGATAACTCTTTTTTTACTGATGCATGCTGGACATTCGTTATCCGAGGCAGTCCATAGGGAAAATTTGTTATCCGAGGCAGCCCATAGGAAAATTTGTTATCTAAGGCAGCCCATAGAGAAAATTCATTATCCGAGGTAGATCTATACCTAGAAATTGCGATTCGTTATCCGAAGCAGCCCATAGGGAAAATTCGTTATCAGAGGCAGTCCTATACCTAGAAATTTGCAGCCGTTATCCGAAAAAATTCGTTATCCGGGGCAGTCGTTATCCGAGGTACCACTGTATAAGATTTCACTCAATAATTTGGTGGGTAAACCCAATAGAGATGAGTATAACATCCTCTCTGAACCTCCTGGGTTCTTAAAGAGCTGCCGTACCTGTATCTCTTGACAATGACCTTGCAGTGTCCTTCTAAAGCTGCCACTCTTTTCCTGACTTGGCAGCACATTATTATTATTTATTAACACAACACACCTTGTTTTAGAAGGAAGTTGTGCTTTGTACAGGCTTCGTTTTTGTGCACCAACACGTGTAAACTACTTTTGGCTACATGACGTTGTGGGGTTGTCATGTGCTCAGGACACTGGAAGAAACAGTGGGGAAAGCAAACAGCTCATTGCAAGACCATGCAATAATTCACAGGTAGATAATTTGGAAAGTTCTTCGTACTGCTTTACTGACATGACAAAAATGCACGACACATCATACCAGTACAGTAAAACTGAACAGCTCTTTTGCATAGTTGAGAACAGTAGAAGGAACTAATTTAAAAAGACACACACACATGAAATCAAAAGGGGCAAGTAAGCATCCTTTTCTGGGGCCTTGCAAAGCTTTATGAAAGCAGCAATGTTCTAGTCGTGTCTTTTGGATTAACCTAAAGAGCCTTGGTCAGGCAGTAGTAAAATTCCATCAGCATACAGTATGTTCATTTGTCATAACTAGTCTCCTGTAAGTATGCTGGTTAATAAGGTCCAACCTGAGAGCTATATTTCTGCCCTTAGCATCCCTACCATATATGCTTCACTAACCCTTTCTTTTCATTTTCAGAATTCCTATTCAGCATTTATCCAGTTACTGCCCGTCTTTATTATCATAATTGTGTCGATAGTAACCCAGCTGATGGCTACAAATCCACCTTACAGCCTTTTCTTCAAATCGTAAGTCCAGAAATATAATTTTCCTTGTCCGTCTTGGCTAACCTAGTTTTTAAGTCTCCGAGGGGCTTTTTCTCATTGCCCTTTTGGGCACAGAGGTTCATCCTGGGTGTCAGAGAAGGCGCCATTGATTCTTGTATTCAAACGGCGGCTCAACTGGAAATCTGATTAAAGCCTCTTGGATTGCCAGAGGCACTGCCAGGACACCTTTTCTCTCTCCCAAGGGGGAAATTATAAGATTTGTGAGGGAAGCAGCCTTGCTAGATACTGATTGCAGATGTAAAATAAGAGCAAAAGACGAGTGTACCCAGATCTCGTCATGCCGGGACACGATGAAATCTATGGAACTTAACATTAGTCCTCCCTACCTTGCCCCAGTGATTTCACTCAAATCTTCTCTCACCTTGAAGAAAGAAAGAATCCAACCCCAGATCTTTCTGTTAATATTCAATAAAGAGCAATTATAATTCTTGTCTAAAACATACAAGCAAACAACAACATCCAGTAATAATTTTTTTGGAAGTAGCCTGAATGCTTGTAAAGCCTGGGATTCTCAACCCCAGACACTAAACAGGTACAAAAATCCATTTATACATTGGAACATTTTAGTATTTTCATGCAGTATTTAGACATGCAGAACTCAGAACGAGGAAGGTGCCACAATGACAGACATCTTGTCATGTCTCTATGACAACATCTAGAGTTGGGGCTCTAAGCTGACATACATTTTTAATACAATCCTGGCTTTAGATGCTAAAAGACAGTCACATAATTATTATTAGATATGGACATGAAATGAATTTTTAATTCGTTTTGTTATTCGTTATTCATTTCGTTCCCTAACGAAATGAATAACGAACCCCACTCTGGAAGAGAAAGGAAACGAAATGAAACAGAAATTTCTGTTTTGTTCCATTTCGTTTCATTTCTCCATAGGAATACATCAGCCCATTCCTATGGGGAAAACCTGTTCTCCCCATGCCCCAGCGATCAGCTGTAGCGCAGACTGGGGCCACCGTACAGCTGATCAGGGCTTTTTTTTAAAAAAGCTGTAGTGCAGGCCGCCTGCTGGGCGCTTGCAGCCCCAGTCAGCACGGTAGTGCAGGTTGGGAAAGCCTGCTGTAGTGCAGCCCCCTGCTGGGCTTGCAGGGAAAAAAATATTAAAAGCGCTGAGCACGGACACACTAGAGCTGGTTGGGGCTTTTTCTAAAAAGCCCCAGTCAGCTGTAGTGCGGCCCCCCCCCTGCTGGGTGCTTTGCAATAATAAAAAATAAAAATAAAAATTATAGAAATAAAAAAGCACCAATGGGGCTGTGGAAAGTCCAAAAAACAAACAAAAAAACCCAAAATGAAACAAATTATGAAATGAAATTGTTTTTTTTAAAAATGTTTCATAATAATCAAAATGAACTTGGGCAAGGAGAAACGAAAAACGAAACAAATGCCATTTTGCCATTTTGTACCCATCTGTGATTATTTTTAGTGGATTGACTTTTCCATTATCCTTATGCCATGCAAGATGCAAATAAAACAAAAATAGGAAAAATGCTCTGGGTTCACCTGGAGATTACATACTTCAAACAATATATACTGGTGGGTTGTTGTTTTTAAGAAGATGTAGCATCTACATTAAAGATGGTTGCTTATTTTACTTGGAAAGGTGGCATATATGTTTAAGAACAACAACAAGTGCTAAAGAGCTGGTGGAATTCATTGAAGATTTCAAACATTGAATGGCTTCAATGCAGTATACTTACTTCAAGGGCCAGATGCAGGGGAGTGGTATCAGGAGATAGATATCTAGTCTCGCGCACTCCCAGAGGCATTTGGTGGGGCCACTGTGAGATACTGGAAGCTGGACTAGATGGGCCCTCGGCCTGATCCAGCATGGCTCTTCTTATGTACTAATATCCCATGAAATCCTGCCCGCTCCATAAAATCAGAATGTGAGGTCTTTCTTTGTGTCTTGCCTAGGGTGGACTAACAGTTTATGACAATAAGAAAAAAGGGCCTTGTTGGGGCTCCTCCAGTCCTATAAAATATATGACCTTCTTGGGAAGCAGCTGTATGATAAAGCAATTTTTATTCAACCAACTTTTGTTTGTCAAGTGTCATCTCTTTTATGTCAAGCTTCTATTTTATGCGTAGTTTTCTGATTTTAATGTGTTTTCCACATATTTGTATTGTATTTTATTTTATTATAAATCCATTTTATTGTGTGTTTTGCATTTGGTCTGGATCCAACAACACAGCACAGTTTCCCCTTTCTCTCTCCCCCTCCCCCCACCCCATCCCTGCCTCAAGTTCTTGGAGTTACCTGAGAACTCTACCCTCTTGGGCAGCTTTTAAGGGTGCCGGAGGGGCTGTAAAGCAAAGGGGAGATTACACCTTCCTGGTTTGGCACATAGTATCCTCCCCCCCCCCCCCGCTGCCAGTGTGGGGTTTGTGTTTATCAAGTGAGCTGCTGGATAGCTCAGTGGTTTAGGCATCTGGTTGAGGGCCCAGAGGTTGGGAGTTTGTGACGGGTCCATGTCTTTGACAACCCGGCCCGCACTTAAACTTTGTGAAAACACCTTCTTCTTTATGTTGCTGCCACCATTCACCATCTTATGCAGTACTTCTGTTCATAAGAAGTGGGACTGACATCGATGTTAACATTTCCAAAACACACTTGAAGTTTATTGAAGTAATTGAAATACATAAATAAATGACTTCTTTCATGTTCTGTATCTAAACTTATTCTTAACACTTGTTAACTGACCTGTGGGCTGGCGCAGTGCAGGGTGCAATAAGACTGAGTGGTTGCTAGTGGGATGGGGGTGGGATGGCAGTGGGGGGGGGCAAGGGAGACTCAGCCAATTTCATTGTGCACATGTTGTACATTGACAATAAAAGTATTATTATTATTATTATTATTATTATTATTATTATTATTATTATTATTATTATTATATTAATAATAATAATAATAATAATTATTATTATTATTATTACTATTACTACTACTACTACTACTACTACTACTACTACTACTACTACTACTTATATATAAGCAGTCCCTAACTCCCTTAACCGAGCCCCTGACCAGACCCTCTCTCACAAACACTTTGCCCTGATGCCAACTACTCTCTATGTTGCTTGCTCTCTGGCTCGACATCTCTGTCTTTTACAGTTTAACTGTCACTCCTTTTATAGGACCTAACCCCGCCCACCTTCTGGGATTGGCCTTCCATTAGCATATTCATGGGTCTCACTCCATGGGGTCCGTCACAGAGTTCAGTTCCCCGTTGGGCCTCCTTGACAAGGCTTGGACTTGATGGTCCATCGGGTTCCTTCTAGCTCTGCAGTTCTCAGATTATTTTCATATACATTGGTACCTCAGTTTACTAATTTAATCCGTTCCGAATGCATGCTCTTAAGTCGAACTACTCTTAAGTCAGGGTACCTATCTAAACAATTGAAAAAAATAAGTTAAAAAAATAAAAAAATAAAAAAAATGTAAGTCGAACAGACCATATCTAAAATTGGTAAGGCGGCAGTTAAAACACCAACAGTTTTCCACTCTAAAGTCGAATTGCTCTTAAGTCAAGCTGCTCTTAAGTTGGGGTACCACTGTATAAAGCCATCCTATCTTAAAGAGAGGAAAACATATACTGTTCCTATGTAAATAAGAAAAACTTCAAATAATCATAAGCTTTATTTCAAGTAATATTATTTCAGTGTTACTTAAAGGCATTAACATTACAGGGGTATCTCGGATAACGAAATTAATTCGTTCTGCGGGTCATTTTGCTAATTGAAATATGGTTTTCCCATAGGAATCAATGGGAAACCAATTAATCCATTCTGGAGGTCTGACAAAAGGCAAAAAGCTGCCCCCGACCTCTTTATAAAGTGCAATTTAAAGGCAGGCAGAACCGGAACACACACACACACACACACACACACAGTGCTATGCAAACATGGACAAAAATGCAGGAAGAAGAAGCCCAGCCTGTTCCTGCCCAAAGTGCATTGAAAAGCACTGCAAAGTGGACCAAAGAAAGCAGCAAGAGGGACCCCAGCCTGTTCATGCCCAAAGTGCAACGAAAAGCAGTGCAAGGATTAACTAAAGAAAGCTCCAAGATAAACCCCAGGTTGTTCACACCCAAAGTGCAATAGAAGGCAGTGCAAAAACACAAAAAAACAAGGAAACCTCAGCTCCCTACCTTTCCAAGTTTGAAAGGTCCAAATCCCTCAGCAAAAATATCCAGAATGGCTCCAAAACACAATGAAAAAACTGCTCCAACTCCTCCTACCGGGGGGGGGAGTACATCCTGGGAAACCCTCTTTTGCAAAGCATAATGGAAATTTCATTATCAGAGTAGAGATGTAAAATTTCTGGAAATTCTGAAGCTTGGGGAAAAAACCTGGTTTCTTTCAAAGATGCCTTCAGAACAGATTAAAGCCGTACGTTGAGGTAGCACTGTATACAGTACTACCTTATAAGACGAATGCCCCTTAATATGAAAAACTTGTAAGACAAATAAAATTTCCAGGAATAAGAAAACCTTGGTAAGTCGAATTTTTCCTATGGGATGCCTCGCAAGACAAATGCAATGCATTCATATGCAAACCACGTTAAACTGCATTTCATAGGATGAAATTTCCGTCAAACAAATTAAATTTGTCTTAATAGGCACTATTGTACTGTAATCTGCTTTGGTTATACATTCATTTTTTAAGAAGACAAATGAAACCCCTTTTTGTTTGCTTATCAATGCAGGAATCTAGGGCACACAATTGTTAGAGAAACACAGAATCTGCAGGTCCCTTACTATGTTGATAAGAACTTTGAAAATAACTATAAGGGGGAAGACCTTGAAGAGCTTGAAAAACAAATTGAAAAAGATTACATTGACCATATCCAGACTACCTGCAGGAAAGAAAGGCAACAAAGTAAGTATTTTGTTTATTCTTAAGTATTCTACAGAGGTAACTCCATCCTGCTCCTGGCTCCACTGAGAAGGTGAAGTCAATTAATTTCACCAGTGATGTCCTCTTAGCAGAAATATATCACAGATGGTATTTGATTTGAGGGGGTTGATGGTGTGGAATACAGGTGAAACTAAAAAAAATTAGAATATTGTGCAAAGGTTCATTTATTTCAGTAAGTCAACTCAAAAGATGAAATTAGGTCTTGGTTTTGATTTTCAAAGCCCTCCACGGCTTGGGACCAGAGTACTTGGCGGAGCGTATCTCCCAAAGGACAACTGGGTCCAGACCCGCTAGGCTGGCGCAGGCGCGCTCACTGAGGTTGCCCACACCCAGAGAGGTGCGGAAGTCGTGTACGCGAGACCGCGCCTTCTCTGTGGTGGGTCCTGCACTCTGGAATCATCTCCCCAGTGAGTTGCGCCTGTTGGAATCCCTGCCCGCCTTTAAGAAGGCTTTGAAGACCTACCTCTTTAGAGAGGCTTTTGGCGACTCCCTTTGTTAGTCTGGTGTTTTTTTTTTTTTTCGCCCTGGGTTTTGCCGCCATCTTGATTCATCGCCTCCTTTTTTTGTTTGTTGTCTATATCTGTTTTTTATTGCTGTAAGCCGTCCAGAGTTCCCTTGGGAAAATGGGTGGGATACAAGTCTAATAAATAAATAAATAAATAGTATATGAGATAGACTTCTTACATGCTAAGCGATATATGTCAAGTCTTACTTTGGTATAATTGTGATTATTATAGTGTGCAGCTTATGAAAACCCCAAATTCACCCTCACTGGTGGGGGGGGGGGGGTTACTGGTGTGGCTTTTGCCCCTGGCACCTCCAAACACTGGGCAGCACGAACGGCCTCTGACCTGCTCAGCGGGAGTGGTGGGGTACCAGCGCAGCTTTTGCCCCCGGCAGTAACCCACTCGTACTGGGCAGGTCAGCGTGACTTCCTCCCCATGCACCTCGCCAGCCTGCCCACTAACCCACTCTTGCTGGGCAGGTTGGCAAACCGGGCGGAGGGAGACTGCACCTTCACTCCACCCAGTCCGCTGAGCTGCTGCACTTTGGGCAGACCAGGTGGCAAAAAGGTGCTCTCTCCTGCCACCTAGTCTTCCCGAAGGTGCAGCAGCTTGGCATACTGGGTAGAATGAAGACGCTCTCTCCTGTCACCCTGTCCACCGACCAGCAGGAGTGATGGTGAGTTGGGGGCAAAAGCACCGCCCAGGCAGCGCAACACAGCTTTTGACTCCGACACCCCACTATCCCCACTGCCCACTGATTGCCAGCCGTGGATAACTGAACCCACAGATAGTGAATCAGCAGATACAGGGGTGGTACTGTACAGTATTTAAAGATAAATCCCAGAAATATGTATTCTATTATGTAGTTACCTCATCTGGGCACTAGAGGGAGGTAGAGCCAATGGTTCCCAACCTTGGGTCCCCAGAGGTTCTTGGACTACAACTCCCAGAAGCCTTCACCATTAGCTATGGTGGCCAGGATTTCTGGGAGTTGTAGGCTGAGAACATCTGGGTTACCCAAGGTTGGGAACCTCTGATCTACAGTATAGTGTTTGTTGTTATTCACCGTTTTTGGCATCCACAGGATGGATTCTTGGAACGAATCCCTCATGGATACAGGGGTTGTTCTTTACTGACAGTTCAGAAATCATGACATTAACAAGGGCGGAGGCAACACGCACTGTAAAACAAGGGCCTGAAGGAAGAGGATTGAGAAAGTTATAACTATGAATGGCACATTGAATAAGTGGAAGTTACAGAGTTGACACACCAAATTTCCAATGATTCAATGAGCCTACTGTAGTCGTGACTTTCTACACTAAACAAGATTTCAGCCAGTCTGACATTCATTAAATCCCTTAACTCAATTTACTAACTATCCTGTCATTCACCAGGCACTAGTAGACCTCCAGATTTGCTGATAGATCTTAAGAGTTATTCACAGTTCCAATTTCTTTTTGTACATCCTGCTCAATTACCAGTTAAGGCCTTGTAAAGACCTATTGGAGACATTTTCCTGTTGTCTCCTTCCTTTCATATCCCACCAGGCTTTATAATAATAATAATAATAATAATAATAATAATAATAATAATAATAATAATAATAATAATAATAACTTTATTTTTATGCTGCCTTTCTCCCCAAAGGGGAGAGGAATAATAGGAATATGCAGGCAGTAACATTGTAATCACCACCACTGCTCCACTTTGGGTTTCATTGGCCTGCGATCACCACAGGCTTGGTCAGCTATAGTCATAGAATTCCCAGAGATGAGTGTATTTTCTAATAACCAAGTCTGACTTCGACTGTGCTAAAAAGCAGGTAAATAGAAAATAGAGGGTTATTTGCTGTTCAAAATTACCCGGAAATCTGTGTACTATATTTATAATTAAACATGTTACAGCCATATAAGGATGTAACTTCCCCTCAATGGATATAAATTTCCCTTTTATTGCCCTAGCTTGAGTGTCAACACATACTGTATGTACTAAAACAAAAGTTGCTTACAGAGATTCTGTAATGCTGAGGCCTTGTGACAGGGAAGGAAGGAAGGAAGGAAGGAAGAGCTTGCATTTCAATTAAGACATCTCATATTTCAAACTGTACCTCCCCCTTCCCGCAATATTTCCATTAGCCTTCAATACCTCTTAAAAGGTAGTCCAGTTTGGAACAATCATGTTAGATTGGGGGGAGGGTCTTCAGCATAACTACTTTCATCATTATTTTTCATCTTTCAGAATCAGAGTTATCGAATTTGGCAAAGCTCTACAGAGATGAACGCCTGAAACAGAAAGCGGAATCCTTAAAACTCGAAAACTGTGAAAAGCTCTCCAATCTCATAGGAATACAAAGGAGTCCCTAATTCACATCAGACACATTAGGAGGAGCAAGCGGTACGATCAAGTCCTGTATGCTCTTGGTAGGAATTTCAACTTGGCTCTGTGTTCCTTCTGCAATTGAGAAGGAAACCGTACTATTGAGACATATAGAGACTTAGTACTGTATTATGTAGCCAGAGCTGTATGAACGGAGCCAACAAGGCAGCACTTGCTGTAATATAAAACAGTATATTTGGTCCGAGACCCAGTAAGTATTCAAACATTTAGTGATTCTTGGGAGGTTTAACCATGTTTGGCAGCAGCCTTCGTGGGATCCTTTCCTGCCGTTCAAAGTGCCAAACATGCTTCCTACAAACACAGCGATCATGCTCGGTGTTCTTGCCATGAGCACAGAGCTTGCTCCATTTAGCTTCCATCACTCATCATAACCTTACCCTGTCATTTCAATAGATATCCAGAGTCACTGTTCAGCCTGCCTTGTGATGGATGTTTAGACAGAAGGGGGCATGATTTGCTCCACTCTTAGTTCATATGACTGTCAGTGCTTTAAGCGCTATGGGGTGGTACGGTATGTAAGTGGCACACTTAGCTATCGCCATTCTGTTTGAATAGAATTTGTAAAGAAAAGGCATTGAAGAAACAGGCACTGAAGAAATGTTTTTGTTCACTTATTACTATTTATTTGTTCATTATTTATCTCTTCTGAAGCACTTGCAATTTCTCTTTGTGGTCTCTTTGTGGTCTCTGATTCACAATAGCATGTTTGTTTCCTTGTGCAGAATGTTCCAGAACCTTCTGGAGGTGCACTGATGCATCTTGGCTCAAACCTCACGGATTGTACTATGCATATTAATACCTATTCCCTCCAATTTCATTCAGTTCTTCATTTTGGCTGAGCATCTTTGTTACTGTAAATAGTCCTTAACTTTTTCCTGTTCCTTTTGTTTGTTTTTTAACGCTAAAATGTGAACACTTAGATTCAACTTGGGGGGGGTTGCCTGGTGCAGGCATTTCTCTTCAAACTACGTATGGTCCATATCACATGAAGTCCCACTTTGGCAAACAGGCTACCTACAGAGACGAACTAGCTTAACAGACAGAAGCCTGAAGGGCTTATTTTGTCCAAGTGAATTCCATAATAAAATACGGAATCTTGTAAACATTGCTGAGCATATACTCTGCCAAGTGGTGGATCATTACACCAGACTCAGCATTTTAATTTGCAATGACCAAGGAACAGACACTTAAATGCAGTCTGTAAATGCCCACCACCTTATTTGAAACACTCTGCTGTGTAGATGGATGCAGCAGTTTCACTCACAGGGACCGAATTTGAAAAACTGTGGATGTGTATTTTCTTGGTGGTTTAGTTGCATCCTGAGTCGACTGAAGCACTGCTGCAAGAGACTATGGATCAGGAGATGGATGCAGTTTGCCATTGGAACTTGTGCCTCTCCTTTTGCAGTACTACTTTTCAACTCCTGTACTTATTTGGGTGTCATTGCTTCCCGATATACCTTAGTAACAGAAACAGAACTGAGAGAATAAGCCTTGACATGCATAATGCAATGCGTGGGATTTCTTCCAAATCACATCAGCTCAACTGTAGAAGGTTCTGGAATGTTGTGCACAAAAAAACTCATTAGCCTGAATTGAGAGATGACCACTTGAGAAACTTGTTACATGTTAGCAACCTACTTTCTTCTGAGAACTGTATAGGTAAGTCTTAAAAACGCAAGTCAGTTTCACTAACGGCTCATCGGCTCATAGTCTGAAAATCGTGATTGGTCCCTCATCCCCAGGAAAGTCACCTAGGCCTTGTTATCAAATATACCCCCCCCAAAAAAATCATGCCCCAAATATCATGGTCCCGCTAATATTCTGAGATCCACCACCACCCCTCCTCTTTGGCGATGGCGGCCACAGTGGAGACCTCCTGAACCAGCTGTGGCTGCAGAGGAGGCTTCCAGACCCACCCATGAACCCAGCAGAGGCCTCCCAACCTGGGTCCAGAAGTCTCAACTGGGGCCGCTGCTGGGGCCGGAGACCTCCGCGGCCAGGACCTCCACTGGGCCCGGAGGCCTCTGCAAGGGCTAGAGGCTTCCGCACCCGGGTCAGGAGGCCTCCACTGGGAGGGACAGATTGATGGACAGATGGAGAAGCAGCCACAGCCAGCCAGGCCACCGGCAGCCTTTCCCCTCTTCCACTTGCTGGCTGGTTGGCCCCTTCCCCTCCGTCACTCTCTGGCCGGTTCCTTCCTTCACCCTTCCTTCCTTTTGCCTCAGCCAACTGAGGGAATGGAGTCCATTCCTGGCCGTGCTGTCACACCGGAAAGCTGTTAAGCAAGTGCTCGGATGGGCAAAGGGAAAGGCAGGTGGGGGTGGGGTGGCTGAGAACAGACCCCTTTCCCTCAGGCAGCTGAGGTGAAAGAATGAAGGGCGAGGGAAGGATAGCCTCTGGACCAAGCCGTGGCCACAGCAGAGACCCCCAGACCCAACCTGATATGCGGACAGCATCACCACGATAAACGGGAGACTACTGTATATCTGTCTAGGTCACAGTTGGGGAAACCTTTGGCCTTTCAGATGTTTTGGACCACAACTCCCACAGTCCTTTACCATTGGCAATGTAAGCTCAGAATTCTGGGATCTGCAGTACAAAACATCTGGAGGTTCCCCACCCCTGGTCTAGGATGTGAACTAGGCTTCACCTTTTAAGGCCCAAAGATCTGAATGTTTAAAGCAGGGATGGACAAAATGTGGCCTATGATCCACAAGGCGCCTAATCATACCCCGTCCATGCCCCAAATATTTTTACTTTTTAAACAGAGAGCAAATGGCCAAGTTGTCCTCCTTGTTCCCTCGATGGCATGGGGCCCTTTTTGCTACTGTATACAGTAGCACCCCCATATTTGCTGATTCACCACCCACAGATTCATTTATCCATGGTTGTTGATCAGTGGGGTGGGAGTGGGGTGCCTGTAGCCGTTCAAGCTTTCCAGGTGGTGGATCACCTGCACCGCCCTGCAAGTTTGAATGGCCAGGGGTGTCCCAGGCTGTTTGATCTTCCCAGGCAGCGGACCAGGCAATGCAGTAGTGTGCCTTGATGGCTAGGCTACCTGCTCTCTCCCGCCTGGGTGCAAACCCCACCCATGCTCTTGTCTTTCGGTTGCTGCTGCAGGAGGGAGAGAGCAGGTAGCTGAGAGTGAGCGAGCAAAAGCCAGGCAGGTGCTGCCGGCCAACAGCATGAGGCAGGCAGGGTGCTGGGGCCCCTGGTTGTCACGAGAGGCGCCCGTGGGAGGGGAAGGGAGGGGAAAGAGAGTCGAGAGGTAGGGCTGCTTACTAGCAAGCCAGGCAGGCAGGCAAGCAAGCATGAAAAAAGAAAGGCAGGAGGATCGAGGCGGAGCGGGTGAGTTTTGCTGCCCACCACCGCGGCTGCTGTTTCGGCGGATGCCAAGAGGGATCTCTGTGACTCTCCGCCAAGGTGCACTACTGCATTGCTCGGTCTGCCACCCGGGAAGCTGAAACAGCTGGGGACACCCCTGGCCATTCAAGTTTACCAGATGGTGCAGCAGCATGAATTTGAGCCACGCAGTCCGCCGTGGTGCCCAGCAGAGGTAGTGGGGTGTCCAGGCCAAAAGCTTTCACCCCTGGCACGCTACCACCGCTGTTGCCACTGTCACCCTTAGATAAGACTGTTTGCTCTTATCCCTGGATTTCAGTATCCGTGGGGCGGCCTGGAACGAATCCCCTGCAGATACAGGGATCCTACTGTATTTTAAGATTCCTCTGTGCTTCCTCCCATCCAATTGTTTTGAGTGTTTATAATGCCCACTAGAGGGCACCAGTTTTTTGTTTTTGTTTTTTGGTAGAGGGGGGGAAAACCAAGGTGGGGTGGGGGTCAGAGCCCAGAGATGGGCTTGTTGAAGGATACAGTATATCCAATGCCTCTGCTTTTCAGTTTGGGTACATGCAGTTTATTCACAGTACACTTATTCACCCCATCCCATTTCACCACACTCAGCCATTTGTTGCTGCAAATCTTGTCAGATAACAAATATTTGCGACTATTCTAAAGGTACAATTTTGACCTAATGGTTATTTCAAATGGTTTTGGACACTAGCACATAGCCAAGGTTACAAAATATTTCTGATTTGTTAATGATTTTCTACAAATGACTGTGTTGCAGATTGCAATTCAACTTGGATCCTGAACTTTTACAGCCACATTGAAAAGTGTATTTTGTCTCCGTTAGGCTATAGATAAATCTATAGCAGACACTGTAGCATAAACTAAAGACTTGGTTACCTTTAGTGAACTAGATTATTTTTAAATGTACTCCCAAGTGTGCATGATATTTGAAAATATTCCTATGTTTTGAATTTACTTATTTCATTTCAAACACTAGGTGAATATTCTTAATTATATAAATGGTTTGGTGATATTTATTATTCTGAATGTAAATATACATTTGCAGTATGGTAATTCTTGACTGTACAGTTCATTTTTCAGAAACCATTTAGATATGTATTGTTTAACCAGAAGACAAGACATGCTTTAAATGTACTGCACATTTAAAAGTCTGGAAATCATCCTGGAGTGACAAATGGATCTGAATTTCTCACTTACTTCGGTTTCAGCTCTTAAGTAATTCCAGAAGGACAAATGAAGGGTTTAAGTTTCCACCCTTTGAGAGGAAAATAAATGTTGGTATGTGTATGGTTTTTAAAAAAAAAAAATCCATTGAATTAAATGTAATACATTGTTTACTTATGAAAATGACAACTACTGTTGTGTGGAAATAAGTGAAATAAAAAAATAAAAATACTAAAACTTACTTATATTTGGTAGATAACCTTTGTTTCAAGCTACACAACTGCAGTCTAATCCCTATGCCAGGTTTTAGAAGACAAACAAACTTGATTTGTAGTCTCACAGAGGCACACAGACCAATACAGGATGACCCAAAAAGCATGATATCAAGAATGGACACTTATGGATACTTAGTGTTTATATGATGTTTATGTGGGATCCTGTCTAAGCCACCATCAGATTGTAGACCCTGTATGTGCCCACAGATTATGATACAGAAATCATGGGTGCCTCAATGCATGAATTAGCAATGGCACGAAAACATGGATCAATAAGGCATAAATCCTCATGGATTTTTTATATACGGTCCAGCTGTACCTGGCTGGGTTGGTCTATGGCTGCCACTTGCAATCTTCCAGGCTGGGGATGTCGTCTAAGATGTTGTAGTGGTTTGCTTGAATGAGAACCAAGACTCAAGCTGGACCCTAACTTTTGGGTGCCTTTGTGGTCCAGATCTGCAAGAAGGACTAGCCCTTTAAAACTAGGGATGTCCGTTAAGATAAGGGAACAGTGCTATGTACAAGGATTGTGAGACATTAGGGAGGCCTCCTTCGTCCACCCCTTGCCCTCATATAGAGTAGGCAGCCTTTCCTTCCTTACCCAAAGTGAAGAAGAGTTCTCCACATCATAAGTGCCTTCTCCTGGTGGTGGCTCTTCCAAGACACTATAAGAAACTCGTAAGAATAAGAACCTAAAGTCAGTGTGTGAAACTAGAAGGAGAGCCTTGCTCTACAAAGCTATGAATGCATCAGGTCCCCAATCCCAGCACCAGGCAGCCAGATCCTTCTGGAACATTTAGGACAGTTTCTAATGGCAAAAGCCACGTCTGCTTCTGCTTCTTAAAAGCCTGTTTTGGAGTGACCGGATCCCCAGTTCAATTGCTGTGAGAAGACACACTGGTTGTATTCACGTGACATGATGAACCAAGAATCCCTGGGAACGACCCTGCCTTGTCATACTGAGTATTATTGCCAGTATCCCCTATTCAGTCCCTTCCTGGGCAGCAAGCAGCTTCCTTTCTGTGATCTTTCCCCTCCTGAGCAGCGAAGATCAAGAATTGACGGTTTCTTCTTGGCTCCTTTCTCTGGTTTCTTGGGAGACAAAAACACTCTGTGTGTGAGAGTGAGTGAGTGAGAGAGATGATTTTTATATTATGTAGGGGTGTATGTTATGTGTGTGTGTGTGTGTGAGAGAGAGAGATTTGTATTATGTATATTGGGGACCAGATTCCCCAAACCTTCCAAAACCCAACAAATGATTTTCCCGTCTCCTATTTTAAGGCTACTCTCTGTTGGCTAGGAGGTAGGAACAAAAAGATGCCCACCCTTGCCCTCTGCTCTGCCCCGCAGACCTACTTTGGTCACTCCCTGGACATCCTTCTCAACGCCATGGCAGTGCTGATGATGCTGGAGAGCTGGTTGAAAACAAACCTTTCACCTGACCAAGAGCCACCCATCAGCAGGAGAGCCCTGGAGCTGCTTCTGTCAGCCACCGGGTCCAGAGCCCAAGTGACCAGTAGCCCTGGGCTGGCTCGGAACTGTGTTGCTGTGGCAACCACGTAAACAGAGCAGGCTCTGGAATCCAGCTCATTTTCAAATGAGCTTTCACAGGGCTACTGGCCATTCTGGCCCAAAATCTCCCAGAATGAAGAATCCTGAGACCTCGAAGGCTCACCCTGAATCTCTGGCTGGACCAATGTGTGTCTTTTCCCCACCATGAATGTAAAGCAGTGGTTCTCAACCTGTGGGTCTCCAGATGTTCCTGGACTGCAACTCCCAGAAGTCTCCGCCACTCACTGTGCTGGAAGGGATTTCTGGGAGTTGCAGTTCATGAACATCTGGGGACCCACAGGTTGAGAACCAGTGATGTAAAGGACCAAAGATGGTTTCTTAGTTACCCCAGGACTACCACCCCACCGACTACATCCCAAATCTGGATCTATCCCACATCAGATACCATGCTGGATAACCACTTTTTTTTTAGCAATCCAAAGCCATACACTGACAACCCCATGAGTTCTATGGCGTAGTCTGTGGGTGCAAATTGGATCTATGATTCGACAGTGGTTTAGGAAGGTTTTCATCTGAAGATCATATGAAATGAGGATTGGTACCTTGGACCTAGGTTTTGAAGCACTGCAAAGCCATGTGCTGAAGGATCCGTGATTTATGTGCCGTAGCCAGCGGGCATATATGGAATCTGTGATCTGACGGTGGATTGGTGGGGCTCCCACATAAAAATCCAATGAAAGAAGGAGGTCCCATTCTTGATTCCATAGATCCGCCTTTTATTTTCTTCTGTTACTGAAGAAATTCGGAGAAATCTTACGGCGGCAGAGTAAGAACTCCATCTGTGGAGGTCTGTAGGGTGGAGAGAAATGAAGCAAAACAGGAAAGGGGTGAAAGACAGCACAAAGCGGTGGTGGTGGTGGTGGTGGGACCCGGATAACTCCGTGATCTGGCTGTGCTGAGTTCAGTTCCCCACGGTGCCTTCTTGATAGTGGCTGGGTCTGGTGATCCATAAGGTGCCTGCCAGCATTGCAGATCGAAGATGATGATGATGATGATGGCTAACGCTTTTATTCAATAGGGACCAGGGTGTTTTGTTTTGTTTGTTGCTGTGGTTTCAGTCTAGTCCAGGAACAAGCTGACAGCACGATTCTTCCTTCGCCACATGAAACCTTTCCATAAATTGAGGCGGGGGGGGGAGAGATAAATTAAGGGAATCTATTTGGCCATAAAAGCGATTTCCCATCGCACAGAGCGTCTAACCCGGCCCCGCCTCGCCTCTCTTCGTCGTCTCCCGGGCTTTCCCAAAGGATGCCCGAATGGGAGGGGAAAACAGGGCCATTGCGGCGGGGGGGGGGGGGAGAGAGAAGAGCCAATAAGGGAGGGAGGTCTGGCTTGGGTGGCGGCGGGGGGGGGGGAAATACCAGCATCCGTTACGGGCGTAAACTTAACCGCCGCTTCCAGTAACCGTCATCAAGGACGTAACGGGCGAGGAGGGTGGGGGGGGGAGGGGGGGGGGGGTAAGGGCCGGGGCTTCCCTGGTCGTTTTTATTTAAATGCACGCGGGAGGGAATCGCCCGAGGCCTGCCTTCTGATTGGTCGGAGGAGGGAGCGCGTCCCTTTCCGAGGCGGCAATTTTAAAATGGCATCCCTGGCCTTCCAGCAGCTGCGGGGTTTGGTCGAGACGCAGGAGGCTCTGCTGAGCAGCCTGAAGCGGCAGGTGGGGTCGGGGGTCGAGGGCGAGGGTCGGACGCGGGACCCGAACCGAAGGGCAGCGGGGGTCTCTGAGGAGGCTAGAGGTTGTTTCTCGCTTCTCCCTGGGAAAAGCAAAACGGCTAGGCTTGGTTCCTTCTCTGGGGGCTCCCTCCCCCCCCCCAAAGACAATACAGTGATACCTTGTATAAAGGAATTCGTTCCAAATGAAATTATGTTAAGCAAATTTTCCTTTATACAAATTCCCATAGGAATGCATTGAAAATGGAGTAATCCCATTTTTATGTTGTACAGATTTCCCCATAGGCGATTATGTTAAGCAAATTTCCCCTATCTCCGGAATTTGTTATGTTGTACAAATTTTATGTTATACAAGCTGTTTGTTATACAAGGGTCCACTGTATATGTGTGGCGTAGAAAGGTGGATTCGAATTCGGATGCATAAGTCACAGTGGACTTACAGAAAGGGCGGTGGCCTCTGGCTGCGAAGGAGCCAGAGGTTGGGAGTTCGGTTCCTTGGCAGGGGCTGGACTGGAGGATCTAGACTCGAGCAGTGGTGTCCAAACTTCAGTCCTCCAGATGTTTTGGACCACAACTCCCATAGTACTTTGTCATTGGCAGTACAGGCTTGGAATTCTGAGAGTGGTGGTTCAGAACATCTAGAGGGCCAAAGTTTGGACACCCCTGATCTAGAGCAATGGTGCTCAACCTGTGGGTCCCCAGATGTTCTGGGACTGCAACTCCCAGCAATCCTGGCCAGCTCAGCTAGTGATGAAGACTTCTGGGAGTTGCAGTCCAGGAACATCTGGGGACCCACAGGTTGAGTGCCACTGACCTAGAGTCCCCCCCCCAGCTCTACAGTTCTACGATGATGATGGTGGTGGTGATGATGACAGCTCTTGGAGGCCTTCTGTGTTGCGGTGCAGGTGCTGCTCCTTGAGTCAGTGGCCGTGGTTAACACAAAAAGGCCCGTCTGTCCCAGTGTAACGGCATCCTCAGCAGCCCCTCCAATGGCTACAGGACAAACCGAGAACACCAAGGTTTAAGCTAGGAAGAAAATGCACGTGAGGAGGATCGAGAGCCTGTGTGCAGGCTTTCTGTTGACTTAGTATGTGTTTCCTCTGCTGCCCAGGTCGTTGGGGTTGGTGGCAAGAGGCGTGAGGCAATCCTAGTACAGAGGGAAGAGCACTCAGTGTCCCTGCCCACTGGGTCTGGTGTAGCTGTATGCATGTGTGCATTTTTTTCAGTGTGTACTTCAGGAGAGAGAGAGAGAGATGTCCTTGTGAGCACTGTCTTGCAGCTTAACACCATGCTCAGCCCTTGGAGACCTCCTTACAATAGAGTGATCCTGCAGAGTGTGAGGGTTCGGTTCGGTTCACCTGCAGTTCTGACCCACAAATGAGATGAGAATCCATTGTGGGGTTAACATTAAAAGGATTTTTATTTCTTACAGCTTGTGAACTACTGTAGGTTCTTTCTTTTATAACAGGTGACAACGGTGTCAAAGGTTGCATAACATCTTCTATTAACACAGGTTCTTCATAAATAACATTAACTGGATTATATTCAATATTAGCCTCTTCTAGAAAAATGGTGGAGTACTCAAGCCCCGGCCCAAACACTGAATTCCGCAGCACGGGTGTTTGGCCCATTGTGCTACCGGTCCAGTACTTCTCTCTCATCTCCATTCTCTCTGAAACTTCTCCAATGTTTCAGGCCACCTCAGTGGTTTTACATGCACGGACCATACGAACTCCTCATTCTTTTTTATCTTACTTTGTTCTGCCAGCTTTCTTTGTTCATCCTCCTCTGTCGGAGTCCCAACGCTCACTAGCTGACTTTCCCAACCGCCTGTCTTTTCCTGCCACTCACGTGCCGAAGCCATCTCGCGCTCATTCCATTCATCTTCCACCTTGTCTAATACCCAGTACACCTCCTGTACCTCCTCCCGTTTGACTTCTCTACTTTTTCCTTTTATGTCTATACTTTGTAACTCCCGCGCGCATAGATCCAAACTCTCAACTGTTTGTTCTTTATTATTACCAGCATCTCCAGACGGCTCACTTTCTTTTACTTGCGTAGTCTTGTCCTCACTCTCACACAGAGCCATCCTGCTTAGGTCTTAAGATCATCAGGAGAGGCTTTTTCCCTCAGTCCTGCCACCTTCACAGAAAGTGTTCTGCTTATATACCGCCCCATACCACTACAAGTAGTCTCTGGGCAGTTTACAATTTTAATTACAGTGTGCAGGCTACACATTGCCCCCCCCCCAGCCAGCTGGGTACTCATTTTACCGACCTCGGAAGGATGGAAGGCTGAGTGAACCTTGAGCCTGCTACCGGGGATTGAACCCAGGTTGTGAGCACAGTTTTACCTGCAGTACAGGCATTTAACCGCTGCGCCACGAGGCTCTTGCATCTGATGCAGACCCAGGATATGGTCTTCTGTCCCTCACACAGCAGACCAGACTTGTCTCTGGCACCTCCTCCCTATTCTGTGAGAAGGCCAAGACCTCTCTCTTCCGGCAAGCTTTCTCTCAGTGATGATCTGTCCAGATTGCTTTTAAATGGATTGTTGGATCTTGTGGCTTTGAATATGTTTCTGTTGTTACTTTTTCCCCCTTTTTTTGGTACAGTATGGTATTGAATCCTTTTTTAAAATTGCATGCTTACTATGTTTAGCTTTTAATATTGTCTTTTAATGATGGATCCTTTTTAAGGCAATGGGGGAGGGTAAAAATATCTTAAATAAATAATAAATTACAGTATGTGCCTCATGGAAGCATGTGGCTGATCATTTTGGGAATGGTCTGGTTCTATAAGGCCACTCTTACATTCTTATTCAGCTAATAAATGAAACTAATTTGTTCTTTTTATAGATAGCAGTGCAGGAGGAAAATTCCATAAGCAAGGTTGAATATGAAGTTATTGTGAAGGAACTAGAGGTGTGTGTGGCCTTATATTTTTAGAATTTCCCCACTGTTTTACTCCTTATCTAAAAAAGATAAAGAGGCAACAAAAGGTGCATGCTATCAAAGCTTTGCAGAGTGCCTAGAAAAGTTACCTAGATTAAACATGTTTTTGAGTTGTTAACTATTGATTATAATAAAATCGTAGTGATTTTAAAGATACGGAAGTAGTGTATTAATACTTCAGCCCGAGGGAGAATGTTGCAGAAATTTGAATGTTTTATGTGCCTTCTGAATCTGTCAGACATTGCTTGAATTATCCTGTTGCTAAGCGGAATCTAATAACCTAAATTTTTCAACTGTGCTTTAATTTACAGAAGGAGAAAGAAGAACATGCAAAGACAAAGAAAAATCTAGATGTGGTATCAGAACAGCTGGAGTTTGCTCTTGGGGAAATTGATGTCCTCTCAAAGCAGCTTCTGAGGGAGAAGCAAGCATTTGACAACGCGTAGGCTTGTAAATTGGTGGGAAAGCCTCTGTGAACAGAGCAGGGCTTAGAGTTAGACTATATAAAAGTCAAGGGGTGGGTTGGGGTCACATTTATTCCCAAGTACAGCGGTACCTTGTATAAAGTAATTAATTCGTTCCCAATGAAATTATGTTAAGCAAATTTTCCTGTATACAAATTTCCCATAGGAATGCATTGAAAACGGAGTAATCCCATTTTTATGTTGTACGGATTCGCCCCATAGACGATTCTGTTAAGCAAATTTTCCCTGTCTCTGGAATTGTTTATGTTGTACAGATTTTATGTTATACAAACCATTTGTTATACAAGGGTCCACTGTAGTGTGTTGGCTGGGATCACCAGTTGGCTTCCTCCCACTGAAGAAAATGGCAGCAAACTCTCTGAACACTGGAGAAAGCAAATAGTCAGGCCCTATGCAACAGGGGCGTGGTGGCTCAGTGGGCTAAGGCTTCTGAAAACTGTTGGCTGCCATGCAGTGGAGCAAGCTCCCACTGTTCACCCCAGCTCCTGCTAACCTAGCAGTTTGAAAGGATGTAAATGCAAGTAGATAAACAGGTACCGCCGTAAAAAGCGGGAAGGTAAAACAGTGTTTCCTTGCAGCCATGATAGCTACGTGGCCATGGAATTGCACAACACTGGTTCTTCGGCTTGAATACGGATATGAGCACTGCCCCTAGAGTCGGACACAACTAGCACGCATGTGCGGGGGGGACCTTTATTATGCAAGGTTAAGTAGTCTTAAACCTATTGGTTTCATCATCCCAAGCATAGCTTTTTAGGACCAGGGGTGGTAGTTGTGTTTAGAAATATAACCAGTATAACTGGGAATTGCAATGAAATGTTACTTTGTTAACTGATCGTGTTCCGGATTTGAGGTGGTCAATTTTGCTGTTTTCAGGAAACTCCATTCAGTTATTCCTTCTCTCAGCAGCACAATACTGATGAGTCTTCATTAGACTGTTTTCATCCTCTTGCAGGAAGTTTTGAAATCCTTATTATATTTAAGGATAAACAGCAAATTGTATGGGATTAGCAAGTTGCTAGTAAGTCATTTTTTACAATTACATCCTCCAAAGAGCTCAAGGCAGGATGGGTGGGCCTTCTCCCCACTTTTGTCTCACAGCAACCCGTTTAGGTAGAGTAACAGACTCCTGTGAAGGCTTTACAAACATGCAAGCAAGAACCCATATATTTTAGGGTTCATTTTCCTAGAACCTACATGCAAGTAGCAGTTTTTTCTCTTCAGACATAGTGGTGGCCATATGGGAAGAGTGATGGCAGGGAGAGGAGGAAGGGACTGATCGCTTCTCTCTAAACTTGTTCATAACAAGTGAGTAGGTATTGACTGAATAGGACTCTTGTCTGAGGCCAGCACTCTGAAACCAAATATGCTAATGAAGTCATAAACAGAGATCTACATTTTGTCACTCTTAACCTTTTTTTTTTTTTTTTGGCAGACTTTCTCGTGTAAACAACAGAGTGCTAAAGCAATCGATCCAAAAAGACAAATTGATAAGCAAATGTTCTGGTAGGTTTGCTAGATGATCCTGTGTTGTTATGCCAGGGACATGTTTAGTTGTCTAGGGAACAGTTGCTCGCCAGCTGCATGGACAGATAAAAAGCCCTTCCTGTGAAATCAGAAGACTTCCACCTTCAATTTTAAAAGCTGAGGTTTTTATGCTATAAATGATGAAGGGCTGCAAGCAGTTGGGAAAGTGATTGACTTCTTCTGGAGGGTTGCATCCCCTCTTTCGCAGCAAGCAAAGGAGGCTAGGTAAGGCTTGCAAAAACTGCCTTGTGGCACCATGGACTCACTCCGTCTTAAATTCGAGGTCACACTACATATTCCAGGTTTTTTAGGTGTAAGCTATAATTGTCTATGTATGGCACTGCTTACAATCTGATGTCAGATCAAAGTGTATTGTTTGTTTAATTATTTTAATTAGTTGAAATAATATTTCTGCTGTGTTTGCAGTCTCCCCTTTTGTTATAACAAGGTATTATTGTTCTCATTCTGTACTGGACCATTTCATGCTGAAGAGTAGTTTTAAGCTATTAACAGATTAGTAATAAGTTTTACTATTATGTGCAAATATGACATGTTCTACATCTGTCTAGTATAGAAAAATGACTGGCTAAAGTTTCTTGTAGAGTCTCTGGGTTTGTTTCTAGAGAAACCATTCTTTGCAAAACCATTTTTTCTCTGTGGCTTGCATGCTTCTATTGGCAGGTGTTGTGGCTCATCTTGGTGATCTTACGTTATTAATTTAAACCTTGAGTCAGGAATTGTTTGCTAAGAATTAAATTATATATATTTCCTGGCGAGAGGTTATGTCATATAGGAGGTAATAGACAAATCAGTGGTTCCCAAATTTCTTTTGCAGAAATTGAGAACCATATTCAGAAACAAGAAGACATTCTAAACGACAAAGAGAATGTGATCAAAGAGCTGCAGAAGCTGGTGAACAGACAGAAGCAAACCTTGAAGTCAGTATTTTAGGCTGGGATCTCTTCCTTCATCAGCCATCTGTTATTCTCTAGGGGAATGAGACAGACGCCCTTCTGTTTGAAAGACACTGCATTGGACATTACAAGCACACAAATTCCACAGAGGAGCATAAACAGCATAACTGAGTTTTTCTCTGGTTATGGCATATTACATTTAGAAGCCTGGGCTGCAACATTGTCTTCCATGTGACCATTCATCCAATCTCAGGTTGTGAGAGGAGGAGGAGCCTAATACTTCCTGGGACACCAGTACTCGTCTTTGTAAATCACTGTCTAGACAGATATTCATAATGTTGCCCCCAACAGCAGGTTTTCTTAGCTGAAAATTATGTAGGTTTTTCCGGTAGACTGTTTCTTGCTACAAAGTGCAACACGCACACCCCTCTAGTTTTAACGTCATCCTTCATTGCTTCTTTAATGGCAATTACCCTGCTGGACATCCCATGATTAATATATATTTTCATTAATTGCAGTTTAGCATTACATTTGTACCTTAACCTGAAATTTTAATTGGGGTTTGTTGAAACAAACCAGTTTCATAAGCCATGATTTGAAGTTGACTTCTTTGACCACCGTTGGTCAGGGACAACATGACAAATTATGGTAGGTGAAATATGGAGGCATAGCTTCTGACGTTTCAGATAGAGCAAAGATGGCAGGGTGAATGGATCACGTGAATCCAGGGTTTGATGAAGCTTATTCCCATGATAATAAACCTGGGGTGATTGTGATGTGTGAATCAACTCTGGTGTATAGAGAGATTGTCTTCCCTTAAGCAAGGTTCACCTCTTAATAGAACTGGCAATAAACCCTTCTTCTGGGACTTACTGTATGTGAATATTTGACCATTTGTTCAGGAGCCTTTACACATGGTAGTTTTCTATTTATTTTCTTGCTATTTTAAATGGGATAGGATTAGTCAAACTGGGTGCTTATTTCTACTCTATTTGTGTGATGAAGAATGTTTTTATCAATCACTGCAGGCTTTTAATGTTATATTTGTTTTTTATTGCAGAAAGCAAGCATCTGATTTCAAGATACAACAACAACAGGAAAATTATATAGCAGAAGTGGTTGGGAAAAAGAACATGAAAGATTTTAAATCACCATAGAAGTATTGTGTTGAGCTGGCTGATTCTAATTTTCCTTCAGCCACTGTAAAAGTTGTGGATGAACTTTATTTTCCTAAGTAATTATTATGAATGCAATTGAAAATGAGCAGCTGAAATTCACCTCTAAATGTCAGCTTTTGATACCTTATTCGGTCTCGAATATCAGTATTGGATGTATTTTGGTAGCTGTTTAGGTGGATAAAGGTTATAGGATTGGGTGTTCCTAATATTTAGGTGTAAGACATAAGCTGTTTTGTCTTGAGAGCAGATATGTGAAAGTCAATCAAATCCCTAATGCTATTCAAACTAGCTGTACACTTCATTAAATCACTACTATATAATGTAATAATCCAATTTCTGGGTCTTTCTGGGAATTGTTCTAGAAGTCATGCCTGGGGTCGCATGGACTGTGGGACAAGCAGTGCAATCTGTCACATTTCTACTCAGCAGTACATCAAATTGATGTCAAAAGAGCTTACTGCCAGGCACGTATGGATTACAGTTTAAAGGCATGGGTACACTAATGAAATAAATTAGGTGATGGATCATGATGTACATGATTTTTGTACAGTCATGCATGTCCACTTGGGAACTTCTTAAATCCATTTCAATGCTGTTTTACCCAGTACATTGGTTGAGGAGTTACACAGGCCTTTAGAATCACCGCATTTGAGGCTTTGTCCTCTAACCCACCATCATGCTGGCTGCCTCTCACAGTCACCAGCTGCTATTGCAGTGGTGTTATTTTTACTATTTTATTTTTAATCTTGCAACCTGGCATAGCTGTGAAACAGAAGGAATATATGAAAAAAATTAAAATGGAGATATCTATGCAGCCCTATACATGGACACAGGCTGAAGCTGACCAGTGACATTATTGATTAGGTTTGGGAAGGCTGAAAGACACAAAGCTGGTCCTGGAAGTGAGCAGAAACAGAGATTAGGTTTGCAAAAGAGGGAGATGTGCACACACAATGGTTGGAGAAGGAGAGGGTGCAGGGTACCACCACCTGGGGCTGAAACTGATCAGAGGCATGAGTAGGCTTGGGAAGGAGGGAGATGAGCATACACGTGGAGTGGAGGAGGAGAGGGAACACCAAAAGCATGCCAGTGGGTGACAAGCCTCACAGGCACAATTTACACCAACAGGCATTGACACAGGCACTCACATGTTGAATCGATTCAAGTGTTAAATTGCTTTAACATCCAAGTTTAAAAATAAAGAACCCTCTGACAGAAGAATAAGATATCTCACTCCCAATCAAAATAACACATTTGCTTCTTTTAAAAAATCTGCGCTACCAAGTGCATCATGAAATCCCTTTTATAGAAATCAATTTAAAACATGCTAAACCTGACTCAGATCTGATTCGCCCTGCCCCCACAATGTAACCGCACTGAGAGCTCTAACATACTAAATTTGTGTGTCCAGGTTGCCTGTCCTCCGTTAGCTATCTGTAGAAAAATAAAATGGTCAAAATGATATAGAAAAGCTTCAGTCTTCAAATGAAATAAACACTCATAGAAAAATTAGAAATAGTTACTCATAATGAATTCATAGACAGCTATGCTAGGTTAGCTGTAGCAGTAAGGATATTTCTTTGCCTTCTCATAGCCATTGAAATGAGGACAACTGCTCCTGAGCTGCTGAAATGTCTTCTGCCTGCACGTTGGCCCATTCCACCATCACCTCCTGGGAATTTGCTTGTCCACAACCTTCGGTGGGGTCCTTCCTCCGAGGAGCCTTGGGGTTCCGAAACATGTAGACCTTCCGTTCCTCGACCTCTGCGCCCCACTGGCATTTTTCCCTCCTACTCTCCCTTTATCTTTCTCACCTTTCTCCCGCCTCTGTCATCAAACTCCTCCCCCTCCTCCCGCTCCTCCATCAGCAAGAAGCCTACAATAGTTCCCCCTTTCACCACGCATGATAATTGCTCCCCCTCCTTTTCCCCAGGCCCTTCCCTGAGTCCTACTCCCATATCCCTAACCCCTTGCACCACTACTTCCACCCCACAGTCCTCTTGAACATCGAAGTAAGGGCCGGCACTCTTATCTGCTGCTGGTCTTCGGGGGTGCGTCCTTCACAGGTGGATAATGGGATTCTACTGTACTGTATTTTCACAATGTACAGTATTTATCAGGGCTGACCACCATACCATGTGTTCTTGTCAAATGTGAAAATATTTATTTCTGTTTCCCCCCCTTTTACCATGTTTTGTACAGTGTTTGCTATTATCTGTGGTTTTCTGCATCTGTGGGGGCTTATAACCAGTCCCCAGTGGTCCTACTGTAATAAATGCATTAGTAGGTACTATCAATCTACTTTTATTTCCTTGTTGCTCGTATCATAAAGATACTGTATTTTTCAAGCATTTAAATATAGCATTTTATACTTTGAAACATGCACCATTATATTTCCATCAAAACATGTGTTTTGTATGTGGATCTGGCGTACTGGGACAACCTAGTGTTCCATGTTGTTCCATGTCGCAAGGGATTTCTGTGTATAAATGATACAGTGCCTGTGTGCCACTTCTCTGTGAAGCCCAAGTGTGGGTTTTCCATGAAATGTTCATTACCTATTTTTTTTCCAAAATCAGCATAAAATAAGTTTCCTATAGCACCATATTTATTTCTTCCCTTTTTACCCCCACAATCCTACAGTTCTAACATGAGCCATGCAACAACAACCAAAAAGGAAACTAAAGGAAGAAAGAGAGAACTAACATAAAAATAATTGATCAGAGTAGTAAAGACTCCATGTTTGCAATCTCTTATCCTCTTGTGTAATCCTACTAATATCCACCCATGTTCTGTGGACTTTTAAACCGGGTGCTTCATTCCTACCATTTAGCAGTACTCTTAAACCACTCAGGATGGTGCTTTGTAACAACCGACAAAGAACAAGAATAGTTAAATGAAATGTTTCCCGGAGTTTGTATTACACAACATATTATGTTACCAGTCTAATGCCAAAGAGATGTTACCAGAGGGTAGTACCTTAACATTTGTCATTGTAACTCCAGTAATTCCCCCTCGGTCTGCCCCCCCTCCAAAAGAATGCAGCCTTCCTCCACAATTTAGCTGCCATTTGTCAGTGCAGAGGGACAGTATGAAGAAGTGATAGATAACCATATATATAAGAGAGAAGGAGGGCATATAAAATATAGAATATACTGTATATAAGATAAAACTATATAGAGAGATTCTGCAGGAATGTATTTTGAGCATGGAACCAGATCAGGGTCTTCTAATAAAAAAATAAGCCTGCCTATTCCAGTATACAGATTCCTTTATTCACGTGGGAACTGGAGTTCTCCGGAGCTGTGCATGAAAATAAAACAGCCAAACATAAAGATGAGATGGTGGTGAACTTCTTATAAGAATTTCCCCCAGCTGTTTGTGCCTTGCAAAATGGCATTTCTCGCTCCAGCTTTTTCATCACACTTACAAACAGTGAAATGTAAATCATGTTCTGCTAATTTTCTGCATCTCACAGGAAGGACTTCTTAATTTCTACATCATTGCCCTTTGCCTTTACTACTGATTTTAGATACACAGCTTTTTGTAATAATAATAATAATAATAATAATAATAATAATAATAATAATAATAATAAATACTTTATTTTTATGCTGCCTTTCTCTGCCTGAAGGGACCAAAACACAGTTAATTATCTTTATGTTTCTAATTTTACCCATATATGTTTATAATTTTAAATTGTTCTATACTCAAAAACAAACAAACTTTGGATGCCTAATCTATTAATCTAGTTCTTACCAGTTATGGTCACATGCCGGTAAGGGAGACGAATTTCCAAAGGTGCTCTACAGTGTTGTTTCACGTCAGACCAGAACGAACCATAGCGTCTGCTGGTTCATGCTTTAGTGCATGTCTACCATTTGACATTCACTCCACACACAATCCACACAGTAATGGTGACTTGACCTTCCCAGCTCACTTGCATGTTGCACTCCTAGTATGTATACATTGCTGAATATATGCAAGAGTTTAGTACGTCTCTCATCGTACCATTTTTATCCTCGGCTCCTGGCAATGCATCTAAAACTATGGGCACCAAGAAATAATTCACAGTGTGTTTTCATTTTAAGATTAAAGGGTTAATAGTCATGCAATTTATCACTGTTCCCTGCCCCCCTCAAATTCCCAAGCCTTTAAATTTAGCTCCATTGATGAACCGATCTGACCCAAGGTATCCAGTAGCTTATGATCCTGGCATTCCGCCAGTGGATTAGCACCTGCTGCTGTTACTTTACAGATCTTTTAAAAAATAAATAAATCTTTCTCTCTGGTTTTAAATAAGAGCAGGCCTTTGCAACTCCTTTTTATGTTATTCATTCAGAAACAATTGTATAAAGATACTAATCTCCCCGTGTAGTATAATTGGCTTTAAACAAAAAAGGGAGAAGAAATATCTTGATTAACATCATTTGGTGGGTTCTGAATTTCTTTGAGGCTCCAAAGATACTTCATAGCTAGACATAAAACGATTTTGGCCCTTTTGGGGAATACATTGGAACCTTCCACTGCAAACTGACCAACTAAATCAGTACTACTGTTTACTATCTTGAGTATTGCAATGATGTTTGAGGGGCTACACTGAGGCATTAAAACAGCAGTGAGATTTTATGCATAAAATTTAGAGGCATGGCTTTTTAGGGAGGATTCTACTAAATTTCACACGCACATTGCTTTCCATTTAAAACTGTTGGTGTATGTGTGGGTGTGGGTGCGTGTGCACACAGAGTACAATCTGAAAGCACTTTTTGCCTATTAAGAGTTAAAGATTAATCCAGGTACAGGACATAAGGGCTGAGGGTGTTATCCTACACAATTCTGCTTTGGCATGCTTCAAGATTTCTGATAAGCATTAGAGATGGGCACGACTCAAAAAAATGGTGTTTCGTTTGTCGTTTAGGGGGTCCGTTTCGGTTCGTTTTCGTTTTTCGTGAATAGAGATAGGCACGACTTAGCGGTATTCCCGTTTCCGTTTCCGTTACTCGGTTCCGTTACTCTACGGAAACGGTAACGGGAATTACTCCCCCAGACTTCGAGCTCGAACCGACGAACGAACAATTTTGGTCTGATTTGTCGTGCTCGTTACTTGCATCGCGAGATCGCGCGATGCCACACGCGGCACAGAAAAAAAGTTTTTAAAAGTTAAAAAAACCCGGTTCCCGGCCGAAAAGCAGGCGGGAAAATGCCTGCCGTGCCTCAGGGCACCTACCAGAGGGGTTGTTTCTGGAGGTCCCCGGCCTCCCCCCTCATCCCCCGTCCTCGGCTGCTCTGGTGGGACTCGCCGCAGGCTCGCAGCCAGCAAAAAGCCCAGTCTCGCCGGCCGCCGGCCGCTGCAATTAAAGCGCAAGCAAGCGGCACGGACGGCACAGGAAAAAACTTTTAAACTCTCCCCCCACCCATTCCCGGGCCAAAAAAGCAGGCAGAAAAATGCCTGCTTGACTAAGGGCGCAGGGCACCTACCGGAGGGGTGGTTTCTGGAGGGGGGGTCCCGCCTCCCCCCCGTCCTGGGCAGCCGGACTCACGAGTCGCCATCGCTATGCCATGCGGTGCGGGCGGGGGATCCAAAATGGGGCGGCGAACGCAATATTGTTTTTGAAATCGTGGTCCAAAAACACACAAGCACAACAGAAACACGCGAAAATTTATAAACTGCCAGATTTTTCACAGTAGCAGTGGGTTTTTTCTTGCAACAAAATGTCTCTCCTCTCCTCCTCTGTCCTCCATTGATTTTATTTTATTTTATTTTATTTACACCTGCGCAGTGCGCAATGATGGGCTGGCCAAGTGGCCAGCCATGTGGGAGTGGACAACCATGCAAATTTCTGGAGCCATCCCACCAGTCGCATGGCCACTTGGCCATGGAGACTTCTGGGATGTGCCAAAAAGCCCCCTAAAACCTGCCCTAGCCCTAACCCTAACCCTTGACTCCGTACCCATACGTCACAGACTGTCTTCTTAGTGGGTCAGAGAGGCACCCAGAGGTGCAACCCACTAGCCCACCGTAACCTTACCCGTCACTAGCCTAACCCTAGCTCTTGCACTAAGCCACCTTAAAGCCAGATCTACTTGCTTGCATTGCACTACACGCAGCAAGTACAATTCCCTTCTGTGTGAGACATGGTGGTGCCAGAGCCTTGTGAAGGGCGGGTATGACCCTATCACTCTCACACTGGTCTCACTGTCTGCACATTATGTTATGCAATATCCATATGGCTATTGCATAGCATTTTGCAGCAGCAGCAGGTGAGGAAGGGAGACCCCCATGTAGAGGGGTGTCTCTTGGAGCCTGCTTCCCCTTCCTAGTGGCAGGAGGCACCCACGGGTGCCTCCAGGAGCCCACTTTCCCTTTATAGCGGGCCAGAGGAGGCACCCACCCCACAGAGGTGCCTCCAGGAGCCCGCTACCCCCCCCAAAAAACCAGTACTAACGACAACGAAAAAACGAACCGACTAATTTTTGCGAATTTTCGCGAAAACCGGAAACGACCCGAAATGGGACTGGCCCGACTAACGACAACTCGAAAATTTTTTTTTTCAAGTCGTGCCCATCTCTATTCGTGAATTTTCTGTAAAAAAATTCATTTTCATTTCGTTACGTAACGAAATGAAAAAACGAAAACGAAAAATTGCTGTTTTGTTAGCATTCATTACAGTTCAATGTATTTGCTGCAACGAAAACGAAACGCACGCCAAAATTTCTGTTGTTTCGGTTCGATTCGTTTCATTTTAGAGACAAAATTCATTTTTCGTTTCGTTACGTAACGAAATGAAAAAATGAAAATGAAAAAATTGCTCATTTCGTGCCCATCTCTAATACGCATGCTATTTTGTATACTGTGGTAATGTCTGCAATTTATGTGTACTGCTTGTGCAGTGCAAACACTCTAAGCAAACACATATAGGAATTAAATCTAGGGCCTTATGTTGTGTGTGTGTGTGTGTGTGTGTATGTGTGTGTGTGTCTGTGTCTGTGTCTCTGTGTGTGTGTGTGTTGTTTCATTTGAACTATCAAAGAGTGACTGCTATCAAGCTGCAGACTCAAAACCTATGGTAACAGATTCAAACAAAACAAAACAACAAATTCTACATCAGTGATGGCGAACCTTTTAGAGACTGAGTGCCCAAACTGCAATTCAGAACCCACTAATTTTTTTGCAAAGTGCCAATACAGCAATTTAACCTGTATACAGGTGGCTATGAAGGGGCAATGTTGGGTGCCCACAGAAAGGGCTCCGAGTGCCACCTTTGGCACCCGTGCCATAGGTTCGCCATCACTGCTCTACATGGTAGATCACAACCAGCATTATAGTTGTCCACCTTCTAAAGCCAGAGACGCAACTGAGTCTTACCTGGACTCCGTTGTGACTCTCTAAACACATAGTACAGGGCTGTCCAACTTTGAACAGGCGGAGGTCTACTTTATCTGGCCCAAAGTACCTGAGGGCTACTGCACTAACACCTCTACTTATGAATTTTATCCCTTCCAAGCACATGCTCGTAAGTAAAAAAAAATTGTAAGTACAGCAGCGGTTTCCCATAGGATTGCATTGAAAATCAATTAATCTGTTCCTGTGAGAACGGATTTCAGTGCATTCCTATGGGAAGGCTGACCATGCACACACTTCCCTTGCACCCACTCGAGCCGGTGTGGGCAGGTGCAAGGGAGGTGTGTGCATGCTTGAGCAGATTGCCCCCTCCAAGGGGCAACTCACGCAACCATGCACACAACTCCCTTATACCCGGCTGTAGCAGGTGCAAGGGAAGCGTGTACATGCATGCAAGCAGCTCAGGCAAGCAGCAATGGCAGATCCACCACTGCCGCTTGCCCAGGCAGCTGGAAGACTTTTTTAAAAACGTGCGCTTTCCCTCCCAACCCGCCCAAGGCCCAACTTGATTTTCCTCCCCCTCCAGCCGCCTCCTCCTCTTTTTCCCCTTCTCCCTTCCAGCCCCCTCACCACTGCCATCACTGCAGCCCGCGACTCACACTCACCTCCACCAAGCCAACAGTGGGGCAATAACATTGCCGCAGCAGCACAAGGAAGAGAGAATGGCTCTGAAGGAGAGCAGGAGGAGCAGCAGCAGCAGCGGGTCACAATCTCTGTGAGGCGGCCATGGGAAGGGAAGAAGGGTGGGAGAAAGGAATTCTCCAGGTGGGAAGAAGAGGAAAGATGTCACTGCATAAAGGAGGTGGTGCCCCCGCGCCCCCGCCTCTTGCTGTCCCCTTCCCTCCCTCCACTCCGTGTCAGCAACTCAGCTGGTCATGAGACAGTGGCATGCCAATCATCTGGCTGGGGGGGGAGCAGGGGACCTCACCTTGGCCCTTGAACTGCCCTCTTCAGCTGAGACAGTGGCAGACCCAGAACTTTGCTGCAGCAGTAGTGGTCCTTGGGATGGAGGAGGAATAGGTGGAGAACTTATCCCCTCACTTTTTTTATTGGTGCCCTGCAGACCACTTTTGAACCCTTCGCGGGCTACCAGTAGCCCATGGTCTACCAGTTGTGCAGGCCTGACATAGTACTTCTTCACAGAAGGACATCTAAACACATAGTAATCAAGTTTTGAGAGCATGCGTTATATGTAAGTCCTGAAGACTGTCCAACAGAGTAAAAGGCTGTAGTGAGACAGATATGAGGTCACAGAGGCCTCACTCTCCCATGCATATAATTTTAAAGCCTAGCAACAGTGATAGAATAAGTCCTGTGTATTGAATAAATCATACTGTCTGGAACACTGATGAAGGGGCACATTTTTACAAGAAAGGCCGCTGAAAATTACTTGCTAATTAAGGACCCCTGGCATGACCGGCCGCATCCAAAACATATTATGCATGGGATGGCTTATTGCTAGCTGCTGTAAATGTCACTTAGCTGAAACATCACACAGCTAGGCCTCTGAACAAAGATTGAGTCTTTTTAGTTCTATTTTCTTGCTCCCAAAGTTAAATAATGAATAAGTATTAATAATTATTCATATTATAATTAATATTAATTAATCATAAGTAACTTAGCAATAGATTGTCCAATTCCAGTCAAGTACATAGAAATATAAAGAGGAAGGAAATGTAGAATCTGGAAAGGAGAATTGAAGATAGGACAATGGAAGGATGAAAGAAATTACAATAACAAGTTTCAGTTTATTTATATTTTATTTATTTTTATATTTATACACCACATCCAATTTTCCCCACGGGAACTCTGGGCGGTTTACATAGAAGGAAACATAAAAATTAATCCCAACACAAAAAGAGAATATCAAAACACTGTAATAACGAAACTGCCATCAAGCCTCAACAAACTTATTTCGGACACAAAGGCCAAAATCGTATTGTAAAAGTTGTCCCCATAGAAGTGTGATTACCTCATGAATAGGAAAAATGTACAGTAATTAAGGACTTCCTCTTTCCTGTATCTTCAATGGCTTCTATGTAATAAAATAGATTACCAGCAAGTTGCACAACCAGTGAGACATAAGTAGGCCTTTAAATTCCAAAATATCTCTCTCTACCAGTGATGTCATCACCCTCCCACCAAGTAAGGTATACAACAGGATTTTGATCTCTAACCACTAGTGAAATTCTTGCCCAGGCTTAAGTGAAAATGACAGTACTGTAGATATTGGATATTAAAGTGACAGCAGATATTAGACGATTAAGTGCTTTTAGCTAATACATGATCTGCCTTCCCCAAATATTGTCTTTTGTTGTTCTTGTTGTGTGGCGAACACAGCTGCCAGGTGTGTTGGGGGAAATGAGCGATTAAAAAAAAAATTGCCAGCGCTTGGGGTTCAGCAAAAAAAAAATAAAGGTGTAAAGATCCCTCCTTTCCTCCCACATCATTGGGCTGGGGGAAAGGAGAAATTTTTTTGGCTGATCTCCAATTGCTGATCTGCTGTAGTACAGGCTTGGGGCTGGCAAAAAAAAAGTTTAAAAATCTCTCCTTTCCCCCCACCAGGTGGTGGGAAGCGCTGTAGCATGGACTTGGAGCTGGCAAGAAAAAAAAGTTTAAAAACTTTTTAAATTTTTTAAAAACCTTTTTTTGCCAGTCCCAAGCCTGATCAGGTGGGGGGAAAGGAGGGATTTTAAAACTTTTTTTTTTGCCCCCAAGCGCCGATCAGCTGTAGGTCTGGCAAAAAAAAAAAGTTAACATATGAGATGTAATATTCATTCCATTGGAGCTAGCAGCATCTGTGGTCAATTTGACTGTCTCTAACCTACCTGCTTGCTTATTATAATTCATGGAATTATCCTAAATAGCTCACCAGAAGCATAGCATTTCATTTGGTGATGGCTTTACTCTGCTGTCTGTTGTCTGGTCTGCAGTCTTGGTAGGAATTGACTGGTAGAACCTCTTTAAAGAGCTGGTTGTACAAAGTAATACTCCATCCACAAATTCAGCTATAACCAGTGTCTTGACCAGCCCTTCAGACAAGGCAAATATTTTTTTTTAAATGTTATAAGTGATGCAGCACATCAGCAATGGAATATCATATTCTGCTGAATTGTTCAGTTTGCTGATATCCTGAAGTGTCTCATTGATTGAAGCCACTTCAGGATAACTGAAATTCAAAATGGAAGGAACCTTGACAAACTGAAGGCTTGCTTTTGATCCCTTCCCAGCAATCACACGCACTGGAAAAGCCCAAACCAGAACAATTCTTTTCGCATCAAAAAGGGGAAAGCCCCCCCCCCCAAAGGTATAGGAAAAAGCACTCTGGACATGAACTGGTTCACTTCCAGCAATTATGTTGGGTGATTCCAGGGGGGGGGGGGCAAAACAGTGGGACAAATGCCCTTCTGATCCTCCTCTTACTCTCCCAGGCTTGGGCTATCAGCTCAAATGTCTATCAGGTGATACGATGACAGCCAGCTGGACAGCCATGTAGACAAATTAAAAATAAAACAAAATAAAATAGGAAAGCAAAGAAACTGCTCATACAAACGCAGGCTAGCAAAGCAAATATATAAAGAGTGTTCTGGTGTGCAGCCAAAGCAGTTGGACTCAGAAATAGATCTGTCTGCATGCCCAGTTATTTAGAAAACTTGCTGGCTGTGTATGGCTCACAGACAATGTTTACTCAAAATACCCATTGATTTCAATCCAGTTTGCTCCCATATGTGTATCTTATGACTATACAAGTGTGTGTGTGTGTGTGTGTGTGTGTGTGTGTGTGTGTGTGTGTGTGTGTGTGTGTGTGTGTGTGTGTGTGTGTGCACATACACATACAAAGCTGTTCATAAATGACCTGGAGACAGGGATAAGCAGTGAGGTGGCAAAGTTTACGGATGACACAAAACTTTTCCGGGTGGTAAAAACCAGAGAAGATTGTGAAGAGCTCCAGAAGGATCTCTCCCAAACTGGGGGAATGGGCTGCCAAATGGCAAATGCGTTTCAATGTAGCAAAATGTAAAGTAAAACAACAAAAAAGCAACAAAAAAAATCAAAACTTTATCTATCAACTCATGGGCTCTGAGCTATCCATCATGGATCTGTTAACAGATCTTGGTGTGTTGGTGGACAGCTCAATGAAGGTGTCTACCCAATGTGTGGCAGCGGTGAAGAAGGCCAATTCCATGCAAAGGGGATTGAAAATAAAACAGCCAACATTACAATGCCATTGTACAAAACAACAGTAAGGCCGCACCTGGAGTATTGTGTACAATTCTGGTCACCGCATCTCAAAAAAGACATAGTGGAACTGGAAAAGGTGCAGAAGAGAGCGAATAAAATGATTTCTGGCCTGGGGGATCTCCCTTATGAAGAAAGGCTAAAACATTTGGGGCTCTTTAGTCTGGAAAAAAGGTTCCTGATGGGGGATATGATTGAGACGTACAAAATAATGCAGGGCATGAGTCAAGTGGATAGCGGGACGCTCTTCTCCCTCTCACAAAATACCAGACCTAGGGGATATACACTCAAAACGAGGGCTGGGAGAGTGAGAACAGACAAAAGAAAATATTTTTTTACCCAGCATGTTGTTAGTCTGTGGAACTCCCTGCCATAGGATGTGGCGATGGCATCTGGCCTGGATGCCTTCAAAAGGGAATTGGACAGATTCCTGGAAGAAAAGTCCATCACAGGTTACAAACCATGATGGAGATGTGTAATCTCCAGGTTTAAAACCAGGGTACTTCAAGGGCCAGATGCAGGGGAGTGGGATCAGAAGACAGATATCTAGTCTCATGCGCTCCCGGATGCATTTGGTGGGGCCAATGTGAGATACATATCGAGCAAGAAAATGTATGACTAAGCAGCCCAGTCATATTTGTCGTTCACCTCTCTGCCCAACATGGCTTTCTTATTGTAATGTTTTGAAATTGTAATTTGTATTTTAACTTACAGTAGGTTTTTTTTTGTCTTTTTGCTATTTTGCTTATATTAATTATCTTGTGGTTTATTGTTAATATTTTTGTAAACCGCCCAGAGTGGCCTTGCTGCCAGATGGGCAGTATAAAAGTTAAATAAAAAAATAAATATCCTTCTGAGAAGGGCTGGTGGTTGTGTAGTCTCCTGACTGTGGCTTGAAATAGAACTTTCTTGCAGCCCAACAGATTTACTGCAAGATATTTAATGAAGCACACACCCGTTTTCTGGGAAGGAGATCTGTTTCAAACCCAAGGGGTGCCTCGATGGATATCATCAAGCAGTCCCAAACAGATGCATGATCAGAGAATTTTGCTCAGCGCCCATCCCAGAGATTCATAGTCTTCTTCCCAATCCTGGATATCATAGGAACATCCTTGGAAAAAAACAGACCCACTTTTCTACGACTCAGACCCAGAAAATAAATCATTAAACCCCGATGACACTCAGGATGTGGATCTGCACTTTGCCAAAACCATTCAAGACCCACAAGCCACAGCTTGGTATTAGACGCACACCTCTCACACACTCGCATACTTGCTGCTCGCACACAACCGTTGTCCCGGTCGGATGGGCAACTGACTGGTTGAGTTGGCTGCCTCGGCCTCAGCAGTAGGAATCTTTCAGAATACAGTGGACCCTTGTATAACAAACAGCTTGTATAACATAAAATTTGTACAACATAAAAAATTCCGTAGATGGGGAAATTTGCTTAACATAATTGCCTATGGAGAAAATCCGTACAACATAAAAATGAGATCACTCCATTTTCAATGCATTCCTATGGGAATTTGTATAAAGGAAAATTTGCTTAACATAATTTCATTTGGAACGAATTAATTCCTTTATACAAGGTACAACTGTACTTAGCAAAAGGGCAACTGGTTACTATTCCTGCTGTGGTTTTTACCTTGCATTGAAGGTTGCACAGCCTTCGGGGGGCTTAGGATTGTGACTAGCCATTATGTTGTGGATTCTGAGTAGAAAAACATGGTGAACGGACAGTACATTTCAGAACTGACACCATGTAAGGACAATCAAACTATCCCTCAACTCTGCTTTTGCAGCTAGCAGCCATATCTGTGCCACCTCTCACCCATGAGGCGACACCTCATGTGTCCCAGTGGGCTTGGGCACTAGCATTGAAAACAAGCCCCAGCATGCAATGGCAAGAGTCCATGCCTGAAGGGGGTGGGTGGGGCTTCAGATCAAACCCTGAGGAACTGTGGGAGGCTGGGGTGGGGGGCAAGGGGTGTTGGCTGGGCAAGGGAAAGAAGAGTAAATGTTTAAGCAGTTTTGGTAGGACTGGAACCCTTTTCAATGTTTAAAATGTATGTTCTGCCATTTTCAACCATGCTTACAATAGTTAATAAATAGAGATGGGCACAAAATGATTTCTTTTCTTTTCATTATTCGTTATTCGTTTCATTATGTAACAAAACAAATAATGAACCCCATTTTTAAACAGAAATGAAACGAAATGGAAAATTTAGTTTCGTTTCGTTTCGTTTTCGTTAATGGTGGCGATAATCGCTGGAATGTAAAAAAAGGCTTTAAAAACCCCTTTAAAAAGCTACTTTAATGAATTAAAAAGCATTAGGTATTTAATAAAAATGGCTGATAAGCACTTCCAAGTTGATGTCCAATGCTTAAAACAAGTTAATCTGTGTGTACTCTGATCTTTTTATATATATATTATTTTTTTAAATAATTTTTTCGTGCTTGTGTAAGGTTGAGCGTTTAAATGGCAGCAGACTAGCAGAGGCAAATATATTCCTTTTTTAAACAATTGTGTTGATTTGTGTGTAAAACAAACTATTTGATTTATATATTTACTGTATTATCTTTTTTAACTTTTTAAGATTATTATTTTATATTGTTACTGTGCAAGGGAAAATTAGTCCGAATTCATGCATATGGAAAGATATTCCCTTCCCTCTCTGTTTTTTATTTTTTAGAGTTGATTTCTGTTTAAAACAGTATTAATTGGATTTATATTTGATTTTTGTTAACATGCAGTTGAACAGCACATGGCATTGCCATGTGCTTCTTGGACATGTTGCAAACTTACAACATTGAGAGAACCAGAAGTGGATTGCTATTAGTAATTAAAGTGCCAAGGACACTATAACTGGAGTGTGCTGTAGAAACAATACTAAATACTATATGAAAATGAGGTAACTTGCAGTATTAGTATGACCCCAAATATATCAAACTATTGACTGCACTTTTTCTGACCATGTATAATATGGGTGTACTGTTTGGGCTCAGTAGAAATCTACCATATATTAATACTAATAGTGGTAGTACTGGAGTACTAAGTAGTAGAACCACAGTTTGTTTGTTTGTTTGTTTGTTTGTTTGTTTGTTTGTTTATGCTGGAACCTTAATTCTGAATACATCTAAGTGGGACATCATTTTAAGTAGTAAACAGAAAGTTACAAGAAGCCAGTGCAGCTTAGCTGGACATTTCCCTGCTGTTATTTGCCTTTGGTGAAGGATATTGCTCATATTACATACTTCAAGACAACATCAAGACTTGGGCAGTTCAAGACAGGCAAGTTTGATTGGGTACAGAGTCTTCTGGAAGGGAACTTCCTTCTTCAAATGCATCAGAAGGTTCCCCGTTTGAGGGGTGGCCCAGCTTCAGATGATACCCTGAGGAATTGCAGGAGGCTGGGAAGGAGGGCAAGAAGAGATATTCACAGGCCAGGGAATAGAAGAACTGATGTTTAAGAGGTGTTGGTAGGACTGGAACATCTGGAGAAGTGAATTTTATATACTCCACAAAAGCATATGCGAAGGAAAACCTTGGAGCACAAGACTCCTCCTGGGTTTTCTTATGACATTCCAAGACACAAACACACACTGAAATATTGCCTTCCATGTAGGTGCTGAGCAGTCCCTGGTGTCTGTGCAGACTTCAAGTCTGAAGTAGTGTCTGTCTGTCTGTCTGTCTGTCTGTCTGTCTGTCTTCTTCCTTCCTTCCTTCCTTCCTTCCTTCCTTCCTTCCTTCCTTCCTTCCTTCCTTCTACTAGAACCTCAAGATCTAAATATGTACAAAGAATTGAGTAGCATTAAGGAAATCTAAACCTAGATACAGGTATCTGTTTTCAATCAAGAATAGAATGCAAAGAACCCATAAATACCCACTTGAGGTGGCCTTGGGGCTTCTTCATTTTAATAGTGTATCATTTTTGTTGTTGCTATATGTATGTATGTATTTATTTATTTATTTATTTATTTATTAAATTTATATATACCGCTCCATCTAGCTATACGGCTACTCTGGGCGGTTTAAAAAACTGAACAGAAGTCAAACCCCAATACAACACAACACAACACAATACAATACAATACAATACAATTATTTATTTATTTATGAGGGAATTCAGAAAGCCGCGTCCATTTAATACAAACTGAAGAGAAATCTATAATTAGAGCCCAATCCATTCTTTGTCCCCTCCTGCCACAGAACACATTCCATGAGTCTAGCACCAGGGTTATAGTTATGTGAATGATGCTCCCCCACAAGATCAAAATAGCCACAGCCTTCTCATAAGAGACCATATGTGTCTGAGGTGCAGCTATGGATTCAGCAATATCTTGCCTATAATCCTGAACAGGGGCAGACTGTCATTAATGTGAACTTTTCTGGATTCTACATTTCTGGAGTCTAGTTTCAATCTATGGCTTACTACTAATGGAAGCTAAACATTGAGAAAGAAAATTCATCCAGTGAATAGGAATGCAGAAAGAAACATGCAGAGCTGAATTTGTTTGGGCTGGCCCACATGCCAAGCCAACTGGACACTGTGAGGTGCCTTCTCTAAGCTGGCACCTTCTAAATGTGTTGAACTGCCAGGTCTATTCAACTAACAACACTGGCTGTATCCTCTTTATAGAAGCTGATATACTCTGGAGTTTTAGAAGTGGAATAGAGGGGGTGAAAGCAGAGATGTGCATTTTAGATTTTTTTTGGACTACAAATCACATACTTTTCCTTTTCTGGGATTCCCGCCTGCAGGGTCCCAAACCTTTCAGACATCTAAATTGTCTGTCTTCCCCTGCAGAAGAGACCCAGTGGGTGGACTTTGTTTCTTGGACAGAGCTAACATTAAAATGGGCGCTTTTACACAACCCCTAAAATCTGAGGCAAAGGGCTCCCAGATCCGGAGCTTAAAAATGTTTTCCCACCAGCTCCGGACTTTTAAAAAAATTAAGTATGACCATGCCTACCTAAGCGCGTCCCAGCGCACTTTTCAAGTACCTGGCCTCCAGGAGGTAAAAAATCTTCTGATGCGGATTGTAAAGCTGTGAATGCCGGGCTCCCTCGCCTTCTCTATGTTTTTTTTGTCCCCGCCGCCCCTTTAAGAGACAGGAATCCCTATGGGGCTGCCCATTGTGTTTGAAAAGGAAGCAGCCCTGATGCCTGCTGGGAAGTTTCCTTTGGGTCCTTTTCTTCAAGTGAGCATAATTTAGACAGCTGAAAGGTCTGGGCCTCTGGGGGTGGAGAGAGAGAGAGAGAGAGAGAGAGAGAGAGAGAGAGAGAGATGCAAATGGCCACTTCATCGTGATTGAGGTATGATCCTCAGTGAACTGGTTGATCCAAGGAGAGATTGGAAGGGGACCACTACAGACTGCCTCATCATGTGAGGGGCTGCATAATTTAAAGCACTGTTTCCTGACTTGGGGAACTGTGACCTCTAAGGGGATTGCCTAGTGCTTTCTGAAATTCAAGGCTCGCACATATACTGTACAGTATAATCCCTTTGGGAAAGGATGTCTTTACCCTATTAAAATGCCATTTTATGCAAACATGACAATGGGGTCACAGGTCACGTGGCTATTATTAAAGGAGGATGGGAGCCACTGATTTAAAATTATAATCAATCATATAAACATTGGGAGGAGGAAGTCACAAGTTATGAATCTCGTGGGGTTTGCTTCTGTGTAGGATATATACCCAGCTTCCATTCTCTCAGAGAATTTTAAAGTATCAAGGAGATATAAAAGGCAAGAGGAACTACATAGGGCGTTTATACACGACCCCTAAACTCTAGGGCAAATGGCTCCCAGCTCCAGAGCTTAAAAATGTTTCCCCACCAGCTCCAGAGTTTACAGGAAATTAAGTGCGACCATGCCCACTTTAGCGCGTCCCAGCGCACCTTTCAAGTACCTGCTCTGTGGAGGTGAAAATTCTTTGATGCGGTGTAACGATAGTGAGTGTGGGGCTCTCCTCGCTTCTGTTTGTTGCTTTTTGGCTCCCGCCCATTTAAGAGCTACTTAAGAGACTGGAATGTTGCCGCGGCAAGAGCGAGAGGCAGAACGGAGGTGAGCCACGTCTCATTTCTTCCTGTTTTTTCTCCCTCCCCTCACGCAGCCAGGAGTGCGGAGGGGGTGGGAACGCAGGAACAGCGACAAACCCCTAAGATCTCTGGTCCGAATTTAAGTGGCCAGCAGATCTTAGGGGTCGTGTGAAAAGGCCCATACTTTGCACACACACCCGAGGCCAAAATGAAGACGTGAGACACATGTGGGTTAAGCCTTGGGCCAAACTTTATTAGCCATTCACAGCATAGATGTCCACCACCAGGAGGGGTCCGACATAGTGTAGAGACCACGTGGGACCAGGAAGTCTACCCCTGACCTTCCACCACAGCATTGTAGGTTCAGCCGAGTCCATAGCCCCTCGGGGCACCATTCCCCAGGCGGTACCCCCTCGGCTGACTGTTGCTATACCACCACCACCCCAGGTGATAGGGTGCCATCAGCTGGCCAGTCCCCCCCCCCCGGGTTGGTTACCAAGCCCTTCTTGCCCCGGATGCTGTAATCACCTGATCCTCAGCATCCAGGGGTTGGAGGGTATAGCTTGTTGTTGGTTCTTACTCATCAAATGCTTCATTTCATCTGCACTACCATGTCCAGAATGGAAAGAGGCCGGGTTGTGGGAGGTGCTCACTTTTAAAGGGGGCCTCCTCCCACCTGCTCTCGGCCTTGTGTGATCACCATACCTTGCGTCTCGTGATTTTTCGGCCGGGGACAGGAAAGAAGCCCTGCCCGCACATACACGGCGGAAACGGCCCTTAGACATTGGGTTTAAAAGCTCCCCGTAGGAAAATTTCATGACTTTTATGTGTAAAACTATGACAGAAGTCGGTAGAGAAGGGAGGTACACATTCCACCCTCATTTTATGCAGCAGATATCACTACACAGCAAAAACTATTTAATTTGTTAATTTATTTTATTGCATGATGTTGAGAGGATGCTTGAGGGATCCTTTCAAAATAAAGAGGCAAGACTGCATAATTTAACCTGGATGTGTGTCCAAACTCCCAGGAAACAAAATGTCTTACTTAAAAGTCATCTTTAGGATATGTGGAATCAGCAACCCTTTAATGTATTACTCGAGTCTACAGGCAATATTGGGTTTTGTTTCTTTCATTCATTCATTCAATCAATCAATTTTTATCTGCCTGTCTGGCTCCTTAAGCCACTCTGGGCTGTTCACAGCAAAATAAAACAACAATCACAGAGTAAATAATATTCACATCAACATAACAACAATATTTTTAAAAATGGAAGAGACATAACATTAATCAATTAAACATAAAAATAAAAGACAATGACATCATAGAAGCCAATAATAAAAGCAAGAGAGCTTTTTTAGTATTGCTATACTGTGTGTGTGTGTGTGTGTGTGTGTGTGTGTGTGTGTGTGTGTGTGTGTGTGTGTGTGTGTATGGAGAGAGAGAGAGAGAGAGAGAGAGAGAGAGAGAGAGAGAGAGATAAAGATAAAGACATTTAAACACACATAAGCCAAAAACATGGAAATTGTGGTAAGTAACTGAAGCTCATTGATGAGGTGCCAGTTGTGTGCCTAGCCCTGTGACTGCCATGTGGCCACTGTGTACTTAACTAGTTTCAGTTAGCAGCCATTAGGAATATGCATTTTGTATTTTTTTTTGAACTACAAATCTTCTTTCTGGGAACCCCACTTGCAGGACCCAGACCTAACAAGCACCTAAGGGCATTTATACACGACCCCTAAACTCCGGGGCAAATGGCTCCCAGCTCCGGAGCTTAAAAATGTTTACCCACCAGCTCCGGAGTTTTCAGGAAATTAGGTGCAACCACGCCCACTTTAGCGTGTCCCAGCGCACCTTTCAAGTACCTGCTCTTCCGTCCTGAAATATTCCTTGATGCGGTGTAAAGATAGTGAGTGCGGGGCTCTCCTCGCTTCTGTTTGTTGTTGTTTTGGCTCCCGCCCCTTTAAGAGCTACTTTACAGACACAGGAATCTTGCCGGCAAGAGCGAGAGCCAGAACAAGAGCCAGAACGGAGATGAGGCACGATCTTTTCTTCCTTTTTTTTCTCCCTCCCCTCACGCAGCCAGCAGCCAGGAAGTGCGGAGGGGTGGGGAAGCAGGAAGAGCGACAAGCCCCTAAGATCTCTGGTCCGAATTTAAGTGGCCAGCGGATCTTAGGGGTCGTGTACAAGCGCCCTAAGTTGCGCTAACCTGGAGAGAAGACCCAAATCTCCCTCATGGGGGAGGGCAGTTCCGTTTTATTTGAATCCGTAGCAGAGGGTGCTAGAGAAGGAAGTTCCCTTGGATAGGGAATGACTCCCATTTTGAAAAAAAGGCTTCCCAGCAAACTTTGGGCCAGCCATAACTTCCACAGTTTTGGCTGCATGTCTGTAAAAAGCAGGATTCTGATCTATTATGACCAGCAACTAGTGGCTTAGTAATCCATTCAGAAGATCCCAAAGCTGGGCCCTTCCCACGGTGGTTGCTCAGAGAATTCAGAGGTATACTGCCTCTTAATATGGAAGCTTTGCTGTTTAGAATGGTCCCTTGTAATACTTCCAGTCAAGCTGGCACCCAACAAAACACGATACAATTTTTAATGCCCAATGGACAAAATATTCAGAATAATAGATAGATAGATAGATAGATAGATAGATAGATAGATAGATAGATAGATAGATATATATTATTATTATTATTATTTATTGAATTTTTACCCCGCCCATCTTCCGGAGCGGAACTCTGGGCGGCTTCCAAATAGCTGAGTGAGTCAGCGAACAAAACAATATAAAGATAGATAGATACTGTACACTCAGGAAAGTGCCGGGTGAATGGGATTCTACGAAACATTAAATTAATACGCCAAAGCAATGCCTGTCTATAGAATTCTAGTCCACCTGGCATTTCCCCACCCCCAAGTGGGGTAGAATACAAATCTTATCCCTCTTCCAACTGGATTGCAACAGGGTGGAAAACATCAACATTCTCGCGTGTCGCTCCAGTACTGTTTACCATACAGTGAAAATGCTATAAAAACATACAGCAAAGCAAAGCTTTTCTTGGCACTTTCTCCCTAGATGCTTTTGATAGTTAATCATGGATCTAGACTAGACCAAACGAAACCAATATTTTAGTCACAACAGGTTAACAGCAACAAGGCGTTTGGAAGAGTGTAAGGTAAGAGATGGCATGCCAGCTGCTGTTCAGGCAGTTATCTAACTAGGAACCTGCTGCCTGGTAGAGAAAATGGTATATCGCCTTTCAAGCTCTCTGTAAGCGGTGATCATAAAATGAAGAGTTACAATATATGAGTTGTCAATGTCAATTCTTTGGCTAATGTCAATTATCTTAATACAGGGAATTAACTCGTGTTGTAGATTGTGCTTGCTGTCTTAGAAGAAGCTTTCTCCTCTCATGTTGTCAGAAGAGAGACTTCCTTTTCTATCCCATAGTACCAGTGGCAGCAGATACCTGACAGGCATGTGGCCTCTCGGATGTAGTTGGCTGCCCATTTAAACCAGTCCTGCACACCATGGCCAGTGAGAAACATAGTCGTGGCAGTGACTACTAGACCCTTTGAGGAGAGCATAATCTCCCCAAAAGCCCAATCAAATATGCGTTTTTCTTCAAAAGCGCATTTAAAAAAAAAATACTTAAGAATTAGGAATTGCCTCTTAGGCCAGATGGACGGAGTATAAATAAATAAATAAATAAATAAATAAATAAATAAATAAATAAATAAATAAGCAGAGGTGTGGTGGCTCAGCGAGGTAGAGCACTGAAAACTGTGGGCTATAACATCGGCAGCTCAGCTGTTCAAATCCCGGGTGCCACGCAGCGGAGCGAGCTCCTGCTGTTAAACCCAGCTCCTGCCAGCCTAGCAGTTCAAAAGCCTGTAAATGCATGTAGATAAATAGGTACCGCCATAAAAAAACGGGAAAGGTAAAACAGTGTTTCCTTGCACCCATGCTGGCCACATGGCCATGGACTTGCACAACACTGGCTCTTCGGATTGAATAGATGAGCACAGCCCCTGGAGTCAGACACGACTAACACACATGTGCGGGTGAACCTTTAAGTAAGTAAGTAAGTAAGTAAGTAAGTAAGTAAGTAAGTAAGTAAGTAAGTAAGCAAGCAAGCAAGCAAGCAAGCAAGTAAATACGAGAGTAACACTTCTTTAGTTGCACAACAGCCCTAATAATAAAAATATCAACTCTCTTTGTGGTTAATTTAATTTTATTCATTCATGAAAACAACCCTGGTGCATCTCCCCCCACACACACACACCCCCTGTGGTTCTTCATTTATCTGAATCTTTGCCTGAGCTGCACTGGATGAAAAGAAGACAAATATAGCCATGATATTTTGTTTTCTGTTTACTTATGCCGGTGTTTTTATAGCACACTCGGGCATGAGTGTGTGTGTGTGTGTGTGTGTGTGTGTGTGTGTGTGTGTGTGTTTCTATTTTCCTCAGCACGGCTCTAAAGAGGCACATGACCCGACCTGGGGTTTTGCTCTTTATCGTGCCTGGATTAAAGAGGGCGAGGTTGGAACATGAGCCTCATCCCAAAGATCAAGTTCTCCAGTTTGAGTGGGAAGAGCTTGGCCTTCACCGCGGATAAAAGGGGGCCAAGGCTCCCATTGTTCCCACTCGGGCTCCCGTGATCCTCACAGCTTAAGAATATGTTCTCCTCTGGGGCAGGAATGGGCCGGCTCTCTTCTGAGCTGGATGGACTGAATGGAGACGGCCAGCTGAACGCCTACAGCTGCCGATTCCGCCCGACACCCGAGAAAGACGGCCACCTTTCTCGGAACTCCAAAGCCGATCGCACCTCAGACACGTCGAGTTCTTCTTATCGCACGGCCCCGGGCTCTGAGGAAGCGGAGTGTTTTAAGGATTGCACCGAGTGCTTGGACGAAGCGGGCTACCCTATCGAGCCGTGCACTTACTGTGACTCGGAATATGAGCACGGAAGCCCAGCAGCCACGCCGATCCTCCCTGGGGTTCAGAGCGGGCCTGCTGACAGAGGCAAGAGCTCCAGAGCTGCAGAAGGCCAACTCCACGGGACTCCAAATCCTTTTGGTCACGTCCTGGAAGGAGATCCATATGGTGCAAACGGCCGAGAGAAAGGGGATACCTCTGCCATGACATCTGGAGGCGTGAAAGCTCATTTCCCCCCACATGGGACAGAGGTGGCTTCGGGAGGGTCGTTGCCATTCCAGGAGGGAAGAGGAGGACCGGCCCTGCAGGCAGTTCACGACGGCTCTATAAAAGATCAAACCTGCAGAGACAAACCCTGCTCCAGTGGTGGTGGTGGTCGGGAAAGCCAACAGGTTCAGATGTCAATCACAGCTAAGAATAGCTCGGACCCGGCGCGCGGTGGCCGAATGGGCCTCGGCACACGAAGGCTGCAGCCGGGCGACGGTGGATCTAAATACTTGGATCGCCCAACGCAATCGAGCCCCGACAAATCAAAGGAAATGCTGCCTAATCCTCGCAAGCTGAAGAAAAGCACCCTGGGCGGTCGCACACACGGCCTCGTAAGTAACAAACCGGCATGCCCCACCAAGTACTTTGCTGAGAAGCCGAGGGTTCTGAGTGACTCAGACGAGGCCGATAACGAAGTGGAGAAGCTGACGGCTCTGTCTTTCCAGAGCCTCTCCTGCCCCCAGGGCAGTTACTTAGATATGTATACGTCCAGTAATGGGACATCGTCCAGCTTGTCCAATTCTTTGCCAGGGGAGTGTAATGGGATAAACAGGTGGCCGGCCTGCAGTGACCAAAGGAAAACAGTGGCGGCCGGCCACGCTAAAGGAAGCCGGCAGTTCCCAGCAGCTAGCCAAGGCCCAGAAACAGAACTGCTGGGCGGCGTGCTGGGGAAGGAGCCCTTTGAGTGCATTGATGTCACACTAGAGAACGCGGCCGAGGGCAAAAAGAGCCTCTCTAAGAAGAGGATGGTGCCCAAGCGCCAGATCCAGTTGAGGCGGAAAGAGAAGAAGGAGGCCGGCTTCTGTGCCGCTGGCGATTGTGCTGCGCTACAGCCCTTCGCCCAGCCAAGGAAAGAGTCGTGCACGAAAGGAAGGAACGTCAGCGACGAGTTCAGGATAAACTACAAGCAGTTTCTAAAAGCAGCCTCGTTGAGCAACGCTTACAGCAAAACCAGGCTGGCCTCCAGCCTGGTGAAAAATGTCCTGGCCAAAAAAATGCAGTACGAACAAAGGATTAAAATGGAACAAGCATCTCTCCAAGGCAGCTCCACTTCCTCCGTCCCTTCCTCTATAAGTACCGATCTCCAAGGAGACAGCTTAGAAGGCAAGTCGAGTTCTTTATCCAAGTCTGACTGCAGTTTTTCCACTGAAGACATGCTAAGCCATTCCACCACCAGTGAGAGGTCTGAGCCTGTTGCAGTGAGCAAAGTCGAGAGGATGGGCACCCTGAGGCCAACCAAGGGAGTGGTGCTCAATGCGCAACTCAGGGAGAAAGTCTGCAAGCTGAAGAATACCTTCAATGAGCTGAATGAGAGGATGAAGTCTCAAGAAGCCACCCAGCTCAAGAGGCTCCCCATCTTGGTAGAGGATGGTGTGAACAAGATGGAAGCCAACCCTACCAGGAAGCAGGCTTTTGGAGAAAGGAAAGAATACCGGAGAGCCAGAGCTGTGTTTGAGTCCATGGAGGCCGATGCAAAAAGGCCCACCGTGGTGCCAAAATTTACCAAGCCCCAAAAGCCATGGCCAAACCTGAAACAGCGAGCCATTCGTCAGAACAGATATGCACAACCACAGGAGGAAACGCCGGCCCTTAAACCTAAAAGCCTTTTGGTACCCAAAGACATTTCCCGGAATATCTTCACCTCTAAAACTAAAGAAATGAAACTCGTCCCTCAGCCGAAGAGTGAACATAATACTCCCCATGCCTTTAGGTACAACTCGGTGGACAGACCTTCCCGTGAAAGAAGACTGCCTACATTTCAGACCATGAAGCTTTCATCAGTCAAGCTGCCTGCTGCTGGCACATCACCAAGCAGCAAAAAGCCCAGTGGCCCCCAAGCAAAAGGCCCAGAGGAGACCGCTCAGGTGGAAAGTAAAGGAATCACGAGAATCCATCAACCAAGGGGTGTTAGAAAATTAGTGAATGAGCCCTCTAGCCTTGCTTTTAAATCGTCGGATAGCTCCAGCCTAGACCAGGCTTCTTATTCAGAAAGCAAAAGTGACAACAGCTTAACGGTCTTACCCAGGGAGCCCACATCCGTCTCACCCCTCTTCATACGTTGTACTTCGATATGCCGGAAAGAGGAGGCACAAATAGGAAGCCACGTACCGGGGAAAGAACAAGACCAAATTGGCGACGTAGGTGTGTCAACACTTTCTCTCCATGATGAGAATTCGAGCGGTAGGGAATCCAGCGACAACAGCTGCCATCCCCCAGTACAGTCACCCAGAAATGCATCGGTTCATCCTCCAGAGAACAAATGCTCTCCGCTGGGGGAATCCGCAGTACACATCACCTCCATCCAGTCCAAGAAACTGGTTGTCGAAAACAAAGAGCTTCAGCCACCATTTGGAAATAGACCCGTGCCCTGTGAGCGTAGTGAATTAAATGTCAGGCCTTCTTCAGCCACAAAGAAAGGGTCTCAGCTTAATATTCGAGTCAACAGCTCCCTCTCCAAGCCATCACACAAAACCGAAACGGACTTCTTCCCCTCTTCCAGTAGCTCCACACTAGACGAGGGGAGCGTGAAAGAAGCACTGCCACCAACTCATCGTAGCTGGTCCCAAGACAACAAGGATGTGGCTTCATCCGAGACTCCTTTGATGTCGTTTTCTACATACCGGCCAGAAATCGCAAGGAGAGATCGTGGCTGTGCAACCACCGGCCACATCCAGGAATGTTGCAAAACGCAAGAAGCTGAGTTACCTTATCGGAAGCAACGATCGCCTGAGAGTCTGTCGGTGGCTCCCAGAGTCAGTAAAGGGTTTTCTAGCTTCTTGAGAGAACCAAATGCATTCTTTGAGTCTGCCTCCTCCTGCGACAGCTGCAAGCATTCACAAGCTAGCCGGCCCCCTATGACAAGCACCCAAAACATACAGACACAGACAGCAACACCTCACCATTTTCTGGACTGTGCCTCTGAGACGACCACACCAGAGAGGCCCAAGCCCTTGGAGGGCCATAGAAGAACACATTCGGAGTGTGTCATTTCAGACAATCCATTAACAAGAGGGTATACGGAAGGAATCAAGGTCATCTCGAACTCGTCTTTTACGCCTTCCACCTCTTGCGGCAAGCTCCCTGACTCTGAATGCAATCACCCCAAGACTAAGCATCAGGTCACAAATGAACAGTATTTTTCGGCCATCCAGAATGACAACACAAATTACCTGACAATTCCTGTGAAAGCCCACCAGCTGGAAGCATCGGCCAAGCCTGGAATGCCTTTGGGCGCAGAGAACCCCTCTTTTACCTCCAACGTCTCTTTCCAGCCCACTGGGGAGGCACTGGGAAATAAAGTAAGCAATGAGTTTCTACCCCCAAAACAAAAGGCACCCTCAGACCATGTGGTACATGGCAACCCAGTCCATGGGCAACTCTATATGAGGCCTGAGGAGTCTCCCAAGTTTGGACGGAAGCCTGAAAGGACATCTTCACCATCCAGCAAAAATGCTCCCAGCCCAACGAGGGCCTTTGCTGCTCCACCGCTACAAGGGCACCGGAAAATGTTGGTTGACCCAGAGAGTGGCAAATGCTACTACGTCGAATCCCCGAGGCAGCCTCAGCTGAAGATGCTTTATGATCCAGAGACAGGACAGTACATTGAGGTGTTGATACCACCAGTCCCATTGACATCGCACGGCGGGCTTTATCAGTCTCCCTTCTCCCCTGTAGTCATGAACGCAGGGGGTTACGCGCCACCTTACATGCCGTATTCTGCCTTTCAATGTTTCCCTCCACCACCGCCACCACCACCGCCGCCGCCACCACCACCACATCTACCTCCTCCTCCTCCTGCTGCTCTGCCGGTCCACCCAGATCTTCGTGATCAACTACCCTTGCAAGAAAACGCAACCTTCAGTAGTGAAGATTTCAGTCACTTCTCAAAGAACGAGGTTCCTCCAGCTGCCCAAAGCGCTGATGGCAACTATATGGAAAGTTTATATTATATTCCCACAGGCATGAATTCAAGCCCTAATCCTAATCAAGCCTTGTTTTCCCCACCTACAAACCCTGGTCCTTCTGTGCCTGAGAAGGGGTCTTTTGTTAGGATGTGACACATGCAGTGCAACAAAAGTGAGAAAGGGCTGGTTTTGTTTCTTAAGATCATTTGCTGCCTACTTGTTCTTCTTTAAATGGGTCACAAACAAACTCGTTCCTTTGGGATCTGGGCAAAGAAATGTGAGGAAGGGTGAAGCTCGGTTGCCCCTTGTTCAGTTCATTTGGCCACTTGGGTCCTAAAAGTCTCGTGGGGTAATGAGAAACCAAAAGTTTACATGTCACAGGCTTGACAAATTCAAATTTTAGTAGAAATTTCAGGCCATTCTGCTGCCAATTGAAGCCAGTGCAGATTTTTGGTATTGTCATCCAAGGGACCAAGGGTTAGGCTAACGAGGTTGTCTTTCTCAACTGTTAGCGTTTCTTGTGTACTGTAATATTCTAGTCGCAAGCCTCTTCCCAAGGAGCCTGGCTATTCACAATTCTTGGCTCCTTTGTAGAATTAAGTATTCATCCAAACTTTCTGGAGATATGATGCTCTTGTATATTATACCAAACCACCAGCATCTTCAGAGACCTTCAGGTACCCCACTTTAGATTTGCCAGAAGATTCCAGTGTGCTCTCGCGGCTTGGCCCACCCTTTCATGAGGTACCAGATGACAGAAAGCAGGAGTGATGGCTGACATTTTGGAGAACGTAACTGTGTGTGCCTCGTGGTCTCCTTAAATTAGTTGGTTGCCCTCAAATGCAAAGGAGGGTTTGCTGTCCCTTCAGAAGCGCTGAATTAGGTTTTACCTGCTGCTGTCCTCAGCTTCTGCATGTTGAATTGGGGAAGGGAAAGCACCATTTATTCTCAGCCTCAGGCAGCAAAATATATTGGGTCAGCCCAGTTCTAGCCGAATGAACACTTTGAATATTGGAGCACCTATGAGCTGGACAGCCTGAGTATGGGAGAGCCTCAGAGACGCTGAGTTTTCAACTTTGACCAGAGCTCTGCAATGGAGAGATATTCACCCCTGGCACCATCCTTGGCTTGGTAAGTGGCGAAAGAGAGATAATACAGGTGCTGATTGTGATAAATGGAAGCAAATTAGATCCTGTCTGTTAATCAGAGAGGGGTGGTTTGTGGAAGAGCAGTACCACAGGAAGTAAGCAGCTGACCAGAAGAGGCTCAGACACCTGTGCCTTTAATACAGTGGTTCCCAACCTGGGGGTCGGGATCCCTTTGGGGGTCGAACAACCATTTCACAGGGGTCGCCATGAGCCAGTGAAGAAAAAGGCACAAACAGCTTGGGTCCAGAGGAGGAGGTGGAGGAAAGGGGGAAAGAGTGAGTTACAGCTTGATAGGTTGGAGGGAATGTCAGTCAATGGCACCGGAGGCTGCGATTGGCTGAGGGTGCCTGTAGTAGAGGGAAGTACTCAATGGCACCTGTGATAGTGGCCTGCCAAAGGGGTCTTGTGGCCCCTTCCAAGTGGGGTACGGGGGTCACTACAACATGAGGAACTGTATTAAAGGGCTGCAGCATTAGGAAGGTTGAGAACTACATTAGGAAGGTTGAGAACTAATACAATGACCTTAGAACTGCGGGGCTGGGAGGGACTCTATGCATCACAGAGTCCTTCCCCCGTCAAGAAGGCACAGTGGGGGAATTTATTTATTTATTTATTTATTTAAGTACTTATATCCCGCACCATCTTCCCAACGGGAACTCTGGGCAGCTAACAACGTAAAAAGCATAAAAGGCTTAAAAGCAAAAATAGCAAAGCCCCCAAACAAGGGCGGCCAGATGCATAAACAATTGAGCTAATACATTCATGTTGCTAAAAAATAATAATAATAGCATTTTCTGTCCATGTAGTTTCTAGACAATACTTTCCTGAGGATCAGTTTCTTGGAATTTGCTTGATTACTGCATGAATATGTGAGCCAATGGGATAAATCTAGTTGTTTGTCCCAAATTAAGTTGACCCATTGAAGCAATAGGATGTGGGTACCTTACTAAAATCCTACTGATTGAGTGAATCTACTCTAACTGGAACCAACAAGTGGATTTGGCTGAACATTTAACTTTTTCCCTTTCCTCTCCTCTCCTCTCCTTTTTAAGTATTCAAAACCAAAGGCTTCGTAAAAGAGGTCAGGACAAACCCTTTCCCTATTAATCTTCATGGCTGAAAGGACAGGTTTAGGAGGCATGTGCAGGCAGCAGGGCCATAACCTGGGCTGGGGTTTTGCCTGGGAAAACCAAATGTTGAAGGCACCAAAAATGTAGGTCTGAATCTCCTGAGGAAATGAACAGCAAGAGGCTCTCTGGTCCTCCTGGTGATGCTGGATTAAAAGTCTCACTATTGCTGATCATTGACCGTGTGGTCTATTGGGGGTGGGGGTGGGGGCTGCTGTTGGGATTTGGACAAAGGCCTTGCTGAAACGCGTAGAGCTAGAGCTTTTTATCAACAAGAATAAATAATTTACTTGACCTTTGTACATCCTAAGACATTAGTCTCTCTCTTTCTCTATAACTGGGATTTGGACCTCACCATCATCCAGAAAGCAACAGGTTCTTTGCCTCTGCTTTAACTACTGTGCTTTTAGGATCCCTCTCCCTTTTCTTCCTCTGCTATCTGGAACCTCTTCCTAGCATACATGGTCCCAAAAGATCCATTCAGTCATGATTATAGCTGCACATAGCAGATCTTGCCTTTCCTCATGGATGCTAGGCTATGCACGACAGCTGAAAACAACAACACCCCATTGGGTTTCACTGGACAGAACTTCCTGTAAAGACATTCCCCCGGCACGAGAGTGCAGTGATGTTACTATGAAGCAGAGCAAATCAAAATTTCACAATGCAATTGAAAGAATGGGGACAGCCTGGCAAAAGATCATCCCTTTAAAACTGGACTTTAGCTCAGCACCCTCACTGGATATTGGCACAGATTTCTGAGACCAGGCTCTTGACACAAGTTTTCAAAGGGAAATATGCTCCAGTTCTTGGGCATATGCTCCAGCAATCTTTTGAACTTGTCAGTCAGAAGCCAATTGAATTTTTAACTCTTTGTTGGTCTAACATCTTGGATGTGGGGTGTGTTCTTACATAGATATTCTGTGTTTGGTTGTGAAAAATATTTTAAATAATATTGTATAAACAATAGGGAACAAATATTCAGAAGCTCACTCATTTAAACTGTGAAATTACTGTTGTTTTGCCTTGTGGTTTGGGATGATCTTACTCAATGTTAGCCAAACTTTAGTGTCTATATTCTGTCACAGTTTCAACCATTCTATTCATCTTGTCACTGTACAATTGTCTGATAATTAAGAAAAAACTCCAAAGATGTTATATTTCATCAGGTCATTTCTGATGTGTGAATATATGAGTTAGTGACATCCAAAATGTCATATTATAACCAGTGTTCACATCTTGCAAGCCAACAGCTTCTCATGTTAGGGGTAGAGATGGGCACGACTTAGCGGTATTCCCGTTTCCATTTCCGTTACTCGGTTCCGTTACTCTACGGAAACGGTAACGGGAATTACTCCCCCAGACTTCGAGCTCGAACCGACGAACGAACAATTTTGGTCTGATTTGTCGTGCTCGTTCCTTGCATCGCGCGATTGCGCGATGCCACGCGGCACAGAAAAAAAGTTTTTAAAAGTTAAAAAAACCCGGTTCCCGGCCAAAAAGCAGGCGGAAAAATGCCTGCCGTGCCTCAGGGCACCTACCAGAGGGGTTGTTTCTGGAGGTCCCCGGCCTCCCCCCTCATCTCCCGTCCTGGGCTGCTCTGGTGGGACTCGCCGCAGGCTCGCAGCCAGCAAAAAGCCCAGTCTCGCCGCCGGCCGCCCGCAATTAAAGCGCAAGCAAGCGGCACGGACGGCACAGGAAAAAACTTTTAAACTCTCCCCCCACCCAGTCCCGGGCCAAAAAAGCAGGCGGAAAAATGCCTGCTTGACTAAGGGCGCAGGGCACCTACCGGAGGGGTGGTTTCTGGAGGGGGGGTCCCGCCTCCCCCCCCCGTCCTGGGCAGCCGGACTCGAATCGCCATTTCGCCATGCCATGCGGTGCGGGCGGGGGATCCAAAATGGGGCGGCAAACGCAATATTGTTTTTGAAATCGTGGTCCAAAAAACACACAAGCACAACAGAAACACGCGAAAATTTATAAACTGCCAGATTTTTCACAGTAGCAGTGGGTTTTTTCTTGCAACAAAATGTCTCTCCTCTCCTCCTCTGTCCTCCATTGATTTTATTTTTTTTATTTTTTTTACACCTGCGCAATGATGGGCTGGCCGAGTGGCCAGCCATGTGGGAGTGGACAACCATGCAAATTTTTGGAGCCATCCCACCAGTCGCATGGCCACTTGGCCATGGAGACTTCTGGGATGTGCCAAAAAGCCCCCTAAAACCTGCCCTAGCCCTAACCCTAACCCTTGACTCCGTACCCATACGTCACAGACTGTCTTCTTAGTGGGTCAGAGAGGCACCCAGAGGTGCAACCCACTAGCCCACCGTAACCTTACCCGTCACTAGCCTAACCCTAGCCATTGCACTAAGCCACCTTAAAGCCAGATCTACTTGCTTGCATTGCACTACACGCAGCAAGTACAATTCCCTTCTGTGTGAGACATGGTGGTGCGAGAGCCTTGTGAAGGGCGGGCATGACGCTATCACTCTCACACTGGTCTCACTGTCTGCACATTATGTTATGCAATATCCATATGGCTATTGCATAGCATTTTGCAGCAGCAGCAGGTGAGGAAGGGAGACCCCCATGTAGAGGGGTCTCTTGGAGCCTGCTTCCCCTTCCTAGTGGCAGGAGGCACCCACAGGTGCCTCCAGGAGCCCACTTTCCCTTTATAGCGGGCCAGAGGAGGCACCCACCCCACAGAGGTGCCTCCAGGAGCCCGCTCCCCCCCCAAAACCAGTACTAACGAAAACGAAAAAACGAACCGACTAATTTTTGCGAATTTTCGCGAAAACCGGAAACGACCCGAAACAGGACCGGCCCGACTAACGACAACTCGAAAAAATTTTTTTTCAAGTCGTGCCCATCTCTAGTTAGGGGTTAGCAGTTCTTCCTACTGCTCCCCCTTTCCTAGCAATATTATCTTTTCCAGTACTAACGGCTGTGGCTTCTCTTACTGAGACCATCTGTCTCATTTTAGGACTTCCTCTGTTCCTATTGTCTTCTCCCCCTTCACACACATTCCCTAGCAACAGTCTTTTCTGAGTCATTCTATATTTTCATTATAACAGCAATCTAGAATTGCCCCAGTTTACTCATTTTTGCTCTAGTGAGAATTCAGGCTTGACTTTACTGTGCACCTACTTTTCTGGCTGCCAGCAGTATTTATAAGTCTCTCCTCTAACACCATATTTTCAAATGAATTAATTTTTGTCCCTTTCTTTTAAATACTATGGATGATCTTGATCTGGGTTTCCATTAATGAACTTTGCTAACTCTAAGCTCTCCATTGTTTTAAATTTCAAAAGGTGTGGGGACCTCGTTTGGAAAACATGCATACACCACACCACGCTTGTAGAGCTTTTGGTCCGATACAACATCTTCCTAAGGGTGCCTGCCCTGAGGAAAGGGTTTGGAAATGGGCAAATGTCTTTCTAATCTGCATTCTGTGGCATTGGCATGGCAATATTAGTTTACTTGAAAAGTTAACCGATGTGCAAGCCTCTCCATTGTATGTATTGAACTTATATTTTGCACCATCATTTTATTATGTCCAAAACAGTCATTCAAAATATTTTGGCACAGAGAGACTCTAGCCACATCCCAGCTGTTCTTGCTTCTGTCCTCTCCCAGCAATCATTTTAAACTGTGAAATTATTGTTTGCTTTGTGGTTCGGGAATAGGAGCACACACAAGCGGTGTGCTCTTCATGGCTTCAGGGACTAGGACTCGGGGCAATGGTTTCAAACTACAAGAAAAGAGATTCCATTTGAACATTAGGAAGAACTTCATGACAGTTAGAGCTATTCGGCAGTGGAATATGCTGCCACGGAGGGTGGTGGAGTCTCCTTCTTTGGAGGTTTTTAAGCAGAGGCTGGGTGGCCATCTGTCAGAAATATTATGATGGGGTTCCTGCATGGCAGGGGGTTGGACTGGATGGCCCTTGAGGTCTCTTCCAACTCTATGATTCTATGATTCTTCTGGGAACCTCTATCACTGGGTAGTTCTACATGAGGGATGTTTCTGTTGGAATTTGTGTGTAATATAACCTTCTGTTTTAAAAGGGCAAGGAATTCAGATCTTAAAGTCTCAATTTTAGGAATGTGGGTTATTGTGCTTCTGTATTCACAATTCAGAATGCCACAAAAAGACAATTGCTTTTTAGAGATGGCGTTTCGTTTCGTTTTTCGTTTCTCCCCACCCCAGTTCATTTCGTTTATTACAGGGCTGTCCAACTTTAAACAGCCCACAGCCTACCTGATTCTCCGGAACGTCCCCCACAGTCGACTCATGGGGCACACTCACACAAGGGCAGGGGTGGGGGCGGTAGCGGCTCCAGGACCCCCCAGGAGGTCTTGCCTTCCCTGCCAGAGCTCCTTGGGCACCAAATTCAAAGGACCAAGCAGCCTTCCTCCTCCTCCTCTCCTTCGCGTGAGTGAAGGGGAGGAGGGGGAAGGCTTGGCCCTTTTGAATTTGGCACCTCCTGGATGCTTCCGGGGGCGTGATTGGCTGGGGTACCAAAATACTGCTTTTTGGAGCGAAGGCACGATATTTTGCTGCGTAGTCTTTCGCAGCAAAAAAAAGCAGCAGAATTGTCGTGAGAGCGGGGCCTTTGAGCACTACCAGACATCACATCTCCCAGCTAATGGAACCCTGATATTTACCATTTTGCCACAACAGTGGTCGTCTCCAAAGCAATTAGCACAAGACTAATATTACAGAAGGCAGAAGCTAAATGTCACATGCTTCTTATATAAATGTATCATTAAAATAACCCTCTGAAATGTAAGAATGTAATTATATCTGCCTGCCTGTGGTTTTCTGGCTAAGTGGATGAAACTATCAAGAAGAGAGCAACAAAAAACTGTATGCTTTTGCAATGCAAAGGAAAGCCGGGCTGGGGGTGGGCTGGGGTGGAGGAATAGGAAGATAATCAGCACAGGAGGAACCATGTCCCATCCTCTGCAATATTTAGATGACTCATGGCCAACATAAAGCTACTGTACATGTAATTATCAACATAAACATCATTCACACATTTACCAATAGTGGGATAATTACTGATTATGTGAATCTCTGCCTTTAAGAGCAGCTGGGAGCAGGAGGGGGGGGTCTAACCTACCACACCCTATCTTGCAGGGGTCCTACTCAAGGGCCCTCCACCTACCATTTGCCTGGGGGGGGGGGAGTTCCGATTTTCACTGCTGGATACTTTTCTTCCAATGCAAACAAGTAGGCATGAAATATCGCTCGGAGTAGCCACCGAGGGTAGTCTTGTGGAATATTACAGTAGACCTAACACACCTCAGGAAATCCCCTTTTAATGCTTTCTGTCCTTTCCCAGTTCTCCTGTCACTAGAACTAGGTTGGTGTGAACCTCTTCAGTAGTCTGCACGAACTGTTAACAACCCCTGCTTCTACTTGTGCAATATTTAGGAATACTGTACTGAACTTGTCAGCCATTGCAGTATTCAACAACTACACCAAATGCTAGGTGTGATGTATAGCAATGGCTCAAATAACTTTAGACATCTTTCAGAAATTCCTCTCAAATTTTCTTGACTGGGATAGCAACAAACAAACAAATAAAATCCAAACAACAACAAAAAAACCCTTCTATTATACAAAAAGGCTTTATAATCATTCCTCAGAAATCAGTGTCATAATAAGAACATAAGAACATAAGAAGAGCCATGCTGGATCAGGCCAAAGGCCCATCTAGTCCAGCTTCCTGTATCTCACAGCGGCCCCACCAGGTGCGTTTGGGAGCGCATGAGACTAGATATCTGTCTCCTGATACCACTCCCCTGCATCTGGCCCTTGAAGTACCCTGGTTTCTCCATCATGGTTTGTAACCTGTGATGGACTTTTCCTCCAGGAATCTGTCCAATCCCCTTTTGAAGGCATCCAGGCCAGGTGCCATCACCACATCCTGTGGTGATGTTCCCCAGCCACACCAAACTTACAGGGACCTTTCACAGAGAAGAGAAATGTTGGGGGAATTTGCTAAATGAACAACAACAAAAGTTCCCCAAGACAATAGGAGAGGTATTTAGTTTGTCTTGTTTAGGGTATCCATGTGTGCTGTCAAAATTCTCTAGCATTCAGAACTGCAGATCTGAAAACACATTTCTACAGGTGCTTTCTGTGTGTAAAGCCAGGTCCCTTATGCCCAGGTCCGGCTTGGTCGGCCCATCAAGGGAGAGCCAAGGTTCAGATATTTTTGTGACATAATTTGTAAACACACTTATCCTCCAAATAATTCAATCTCAACTCAAGATGCATAATGCACACACGCTAGCTTTGGCAAAACTTAGCAAACAGACCAGTTTCAGCTGTTAGTATGGAAATCTGTGAGCACTCATAAACATAAAGAGTCCAGAATATAAAAAGAAACAACTCAGCATATGACTTTTTAAAAAAGAAACTTGTGCATTGTTCTTTGTTTATTACCCTTTTAGTGCAACACAACTCTGGGGATATTATAGATTAAACTAGAACCCCACACGACCCCACAGAACAATACAATCAATATGTCGGCTCACTAGTATACATCTGAAATTCATGGATGGAAAGAAAGAAAGAAAGAAAGAAAGAAAGAAAGAAAGAAAGAAAGAAAGAAAGAAAGGGAATAAGTTGTTGAAGGCAGTTTTGTATAGTTTTATTTTCACTAAGAGCTGGCTAGATGCCCTAAGCACATCTGATCTTGCCCGATTTCAGAAGCTCAGCAGGATCAGCCGTGGTTAGTACTTGGATGGGAGACCACCAGGGAATACCAGATGCTGTAGGCGCCTGGAGTAGGAACTGGCAAACCTCTCCAGTATTCCTGCCAAGAAAACTCCATGGATGTGGAGTCATGAAGGGTCAGTCACAACTGTAATGACACAACACACACACATTTTGACTAATTTGCTGAACCATTATTTGACTCCATCTAGCAGCCAATTCTGATAGTTATCTTGAGAACATTTAGAATCAGACAACCAAAGAATATTTTCCTTTTCACTTAGGACTGATAAGATAATGCCATAAATCCTGAAATTATTGTCCAAATGCTTTAAATGACTTTAAGTTTTGAAACTAACCAGGCATTAGTTGTTGCATCTAAATAAACTAGGTGTTATTTATTAATTTAAAAAGTAACATTGTTAATTACTAGATATATTACTTGCTACTGGAAAAGTAACTAGTCGTACGTAACTAGTTGCTTCTAAGCTATGCATATACAGTGGTACCTTGTATAAAGGAATTAATTTGTTCCAAATGAAATTATGTTAAGCAAATTTTCCTTTATACAAATTCCCATAGGAATGCATTGAAAACGGAGTGATCCCATTTTTATGTTGTACGGATTTTCCCCATAGGCGATTATGTTAAGCAAATTTCCCCTATCTCTGGAATTTTTTATGTTGTACAGATTTTATGTTATACAAGCTGTTTGTTACACAAGGGTCCACTGTATATTGTATGCAAGGAGGACTCTGGCTAGAAGACTGGGATACTGGCTTTGCAGGATCCTTACAAGTACTGTATGTGGAAATCTCTCTGGTGGGACACATTTGGTTTTTCCAGTTATGTTTGTTAGGGATGCATCCATAGTTATTGGAAAATTGGAAAGGGTTCATGGTTGCTCCCATGCTAAAAGCAGCCTACTTGTTTCTGTTTCGCACGTGGTTAAGGGCACAGAAAAGCAGGCCCGGCTGATTTCTGTTTTGTTTGTGTTTTGCACGGCCAGTGGCAGCTCTAGCTAGAAAGCACAGTCTGTGCCACTACAGGCTGCCAGGGAACTCTGTGTTTGTGAATAATGACACCCACCAGTTAGCAAACTCTTTGCATGCCATCTACTACAACTCCCATTGTCCCTGAGTACTAGCCAGGTGGACGTTTTGACCTGGAACCTACTGAACCAACACCGTGTTCTAGCACTAGGACATTGTTTCTAAATTTACTCTCATGGAGTGGCCTCTTGGTTGGGATGGCCTGCCACTGCTATGCTGGAGGAGTTGTGTCATAGATGGATTGGCTTCCTGATGGACATGTCTGCATTGTGCCCTTCTAGAGATGTTGGACTACAACTCCTATCACCCCCTCACAACTCTGCTGATGTGGAGGATGGGAGTATAGTACAGAACCTCTTGAGGACACAAAACAGGGTGGGTTAGAAAGTTGCACAGCGAATATAAAGCAAACAAAGGCCTCTATCATGCTGTTCACTCCATAGGAAGGAAGAAGGAATAAAACTTCCAGAGCAACATGGAGAGTTAAATAAATAAATAAGTCATGGGTGCTGGGATTACTCGCATGTAAGAATGCACATAGCACATGATCATAGTAGTTATTTGAATAACTGCAGCTGCAACTGCTCCAGATAAAATCACTGACAATACAATCCTCTCATACATTTTTATTTATATGTAAATCCTGTTAAGTGCTGGGATTACTCCCATGTACGAATGTATATACTGTAACTGCAGGATAAAATCCCACTCTTTAGACACCATTAAAAGATGGTGTTAAAACTACAGTACATTTATTTAAAAGTAGATATAGGCACAAAACGAAAAACACCACACTGTTTCATTGTGCCATAAGGTTACAAAACGTTTAGCAATGTAACGAAACGGCAGACAGTGTTCTGTTATGAAACGAAATTAAACACCATTTTTTACTGTTGAAAAAAATTGATTCATTCTCCCTTGCTGCCCCTGCCTTCCAGGTGGGCTTTTTGACAGGTCAGCCCACGGGGAGGGGGGACACCCCCACTCCCCAAAGCCTGACTTGTCAAAAAACCCACCTGGGAGGCAGGGTGGGCGCAATAAGGGAGAATGGAGCAGAGTTTGAATTTACTGCTGCCTACTCCATTCTCCCTTGCCGCGCTCACCTCCCAGGTAGGTTTTTTTTAATAGGTCAGGCTGTGGCAAGGGGGGCCACCCCCACTCCCCACAGCCCAACCTGTCAAAAAAAACCCATATGCAGGGTGCAGGTGGGGTCAACGAGAACAGAGCAAGGTTTGAATTTATCGCGCGGCCTGCTCCATTCTCCCTTGCTGCACCCACCTCCCAGGTGGATGGTGGGTTGTTTTTTTTTTTGAAAGGTCGAGCTGTGTCAAAAAAAAAAACCTGCTGGGTGGCAGTGGGAAGAACTGGAGAGCGGAGCAGGCAGCACCAAATTCTAAATACTTCCCAATTCTCCAGTTCTCACCCCCACCACCGCCATCCAGCTGGTGTTTTTTGACAGGTCAGGCTGAGGGGAGGGAGGCCATCCCCATTCCCCACAGCCTGACCTGTCAAAAAAAAAACCATATGTGGGGTGCGGGTGGGGTTGACAAGGGAGAACAGAGCAAGGTTTGAATTTACCGCAGCCTGCTCCATTCTCCCTTGCTGTGCCCACCTCCCAGGTGGTTGGTATTTTTTTTGACAGGTCGAGCTGTGTAAAAAAAATAGCTGGGTGGCAGTGGGGAGAATTGGAGAGGGGAGAGGGCAGCACCAAATTCTAAATACTTCCCCGCTCTCCAGTTCTCACCCCCGCCACTGCCATCCAGCTGGTGTTTTTTGAAAGGTCGGGCTGTGGGGAGGAAGGCCGTCCCCACTCCCCACAGCCCGACCTGTCAAAAAACCCCAGCTGGGTAGTGGCAGCTTCCAAATACTTTCGTTGCTCATTTCATTTCGTTATGAAAATTCTATTTAAAATGTGTTAGTAACGAAACGAAACAAAACACAATGAATAATGAAACAAAATGAAATAAGAACATAAGAACATAACATAAGAAGAGCCATGCTGGATCAGGCCAATGGCCCATGTAGTCCAGCTTCCTGTATCTCACAGTGGCCCCACCAGATGCATTTGGGAGCGCATGAGACTAGATATCTGTCTCCTGATACCACTCCCCTGCATTACACATCTCCATCATGGTTTGTAACCTGTGATGGACTTTTCCTCCAGGAATATGTCCAATCCCCTTTTGAAGGCATCCAGGCCAGATGCCATCACCACATCCTGTGGCAGGGAGTTCCACGGACAAACACTATTTTTCCAGTTTGTGCTCATCTCTATTTAAAATACTTCAAATCTAGCATTTCAAGCTTCCTGGAGTGATTCTTCCCAATCTATCACAGCTGTACTTCATTCATACATTTTAGTTACATCTGCTAATTTCCACAACAATTGACAAAACCCAGTTTTGTAAATCGTATACTAGCCATAGCAAGGCAGAAGCTCTGGATGCACATACCACTGTTCTTCCATATGATGTATTATCTACTATGAAAGTACACACTATTCCTGTTACTTTTCAATGCCCCTTTAAAGTACCAACTACGTTTATAGAATTAGCCATGTAGACTCTCATGTAGAGTCGAACCATAGAACCAGTACGGCTTGGATAACTGATCTATTCATATTGAGACCAACAATGGGGTTTATTCATGTTATCAAGGGGATTTAGCTGTTAAAATATAAGTGGAAGGGTGGTGTGAACTCAAGTGTTGGTTTTCAATTTGTTTGTTTTTTCCTGTTGCAGGGTGTTTTTGCTTACTGGTGTCCAAACAACAACAGCAGCAGCACCCAACCTTTACACATTAAGGAATGAATTCAAAACCAAGAAAAGAATGGGATCCCAAATCCCTCGCAAATGGAGAGAAAGCACCAGTCATTGAACTGAGAGGCAAAATGGAAATCTTTTCTCCACAACAACTGAAGCCACTGTTCATGATGAAGCTTCCATAGAATAAGGCAGGAAGACTGTAAGTGAGAAGAAAGGAAGAGAGAAGACAAAATTTAGCCCTGGAAGTGGGAGGAAAAAGGCCACTCTTTCAAAGATGAGGATGTACACATATTAGACAAAGAAGAGAGGTGGTTTGAGAGAGGAGTAAGGGAAGCCATTCATGTCAGCATTGAAAATCCCTCCCTCAACAGAGGTGGGGGGCTCCGGCATAGTCTAGCTGCTACTTACCAGGCTGTACTTTCCACAGTACCCAGGCAAATCAAGGAGCCTTCACCACCAGGTCACAGCTAACGACCCATTCTTGACAGCTAACGACCCATTCTTGATGGGTTTCAGCACCTTAGGCCATTGTTTACCTTAAGGCCATGGACACTAATGTCTCCCTAACGAGCCTATTCAGGCTTTGTTCATCTTATGAGCCAATCAGACAAGGGGACAAGAGGTCAAGCTGACTATAAGAAGGTCTCTTGCACTAGCTGTATTCAGACCGATGAAGCTGTTTGGATGAACAGCGAAACGTTTCTATCTCTCAAAAAAGAAGTCCAGTAGCCATGACTCAACTCCCAGATACTTGGGAGGAAGGCTTTGCCCTCAAGAAAGAAGAAAGTGAGCTGGCTTGAGGGCTAATATTGTAGAGAAGAGGAGAGCAACATGGCCGGCCTCCAGCCTTGGGACTGCAATTCCCAGAATCCCTTGCTGTTGGGTATGGCAGCTGATGGGAGCTCCGATCCAACAGCATCAGTAAGCCTTGTCCCCCCACACCCCTCCAAGGTTGTAGAGGGTGGTGAGGAGGAAAGAGGGAGACTATAAAGGATCAAGACTGGAACAGTGAGCTTCTGGGTATGCAAGAATTTAAAAATGCCACCAAAAGTGTGTTTTCAATACCATGGCAATTGATTTTCAATTTCATTTTAAAATTCTGCCTTGACTTTGACCCCACTCCAATCTTCACAACAATATTTCTAGCTCATCTGAAAGGCAGACAGAACTTTCTTAATTTCTCAAATATCACAGACCATTTACTGTATATACTCGAATATAAGCCTAGTTTTTCAGCCCTAATTTTGGGCTGAAAAAAGGGGCCCTCGACTTATATGCGGGTCAATGCTTTTAGCCACTGAGGCAATTGCTTGGGTCGGTGACTAAAAGTCATTTTAAACATTGTGTGCCGCTTCTCCTGACCCGCCTCTGCATCACAGGGGAGCAGCGTGCGATGTTTAAAATGACTTTTAGCCACTGACCCAAGCACCTTGCCTCAGTGGCTAAAAGTCATTTTAAACATCACACACCACTCCCCCAGCTCACAAAGGAGGAGCTGCCAGGCCCTGCTGCATTTTCCCACCCTAGACTTATACTCGAGTCAATACGTTTCCCCAGTTTTTTGGGGTTAAATTAGGGGCCTTGACTTATACTCGGGTCGACTTATACTTGAGTATATACGGTATATACATTCGTGTCCATTCTGTTCACTGCTTCTTTCTTTCTATATGCAAATATAATGCCAAGGACACAGTTTATACATTTGAAGTAGTCTGTAGTCTACAAAAACCCTATCCAACAATAAGCCTGTTCTATTCTCATAGGCATTCATGGTTGGGATCTGATAGTTGTTGTGAATTTTTCAGGCTATTTGGCCATGTTCTGGAAGTTTTCCCACAAACTGTCAAATCCACAAACATAAGCACAGTTTCAACAAAAAGAAGAAAGTCTAAAAATCAACAAAGCCTGGCTTCCAGTACTGAAAGCTGCAGAGGGCAAAAGGTCAAAGCTCAATGATTCCCACCCAGCCATAAGCATTAGTGATCAGTTCACACAATAGAACAGCTAACAACACCCATCAAGGATTGTTGCTACCCCTGATTGCCTTGAAACTTCTTAATCCCTTCATCACAATACAAATGACTAGCACCTATTTTCCTACATAGTACAAGTTTCCTCTTTCCCACAACTTTAAAACCCCCAGTTTCATTCACTCTGTCTGTACCCCAGAGGGCAGAGATAACTCCTAGTTCCCTGAGCTCCTTGCCCTCTGAAGATCCCAGCCACAGAGTCTGGCAAAACATCAGGAAAAATACTTCCAGAACACAGTCAAACAGCCCCAAAAAAATCACAACAACTATAATAAACCTTTTGTTCTTAATATGTCATTATATGGGGAGGAGTCCTTTCCCAACTGCCAGTCATATATTATAACTTATTGAAATGTTTGGCTGTGAATGTTGTGGGGCTTTTTTTTGGCAACAACACCAAAGGAATTAGTTGTTTGCCTCATTTTTCTGCATCTGAACAACAGTCCTGTACGTGCTCCTTCAAACATTTAAAGCAGTACCAGTTTGTTTTCAATTGTATTGTAGTGTGTTATTTCTGATTAAAGAACCTTGGGGACAGTAGGGAGGGGTGTGTGTAAATAAGATTTTAATTTAAAATGTGAATAATACGGTTGCCAGATCTCAGGGTGCCATTATTTCACGAAAGAAAACTCTCAGGGTGAGCGGCAGTAGAGAAAGTCTGATGTGTGAGTATGTGAGACTGCTTGTTACACACGCCTTGAAAGCAGCAGGACAGGGGCTGGTGGTAAGTCTTTCGCAGGCCTCAATGGCAGCACAGGGTCCGGGGGGGGGGGAATCGCCACGTATAATGTGTCCTTCACGGAATGCAGATTGGGAGGTCATTCTCTTTGGCCAGCCAATGAAAAACATAATTCTTTGTTCTTTTCCATATTGCCTTGTTGACTGGATTTTACCCATTTACTCAGGGTCCTTTGGTGTTCTTTCCCACAATCTAGTAACAGTAACCCTTACTTCCCTGTCTCTGTGATAGTCAAAAGGGCACATGCTTCCCCATAAGGGCCCAGATCCTGGATTTTGCCCCTAAAATTATTTGTTTGTTTGTTTGTTTGTTTGTTTTGAATATTTTTACCCCACCTCTCTCCTTGGAAAGGACCCAATAATGAGGGACAATATGCATCCCAGAACATTTAAGACATATTCAAGTTAAGAACAGAGAATTAGAAGAGGCATCTTACAACACTAAAAGGTAACATAAACATTATTTTACAACATTAAATCTTGCAAGTTGCAACATTAAAAGGTAACATAAGAAGAGCCCTGCTGGATCAGGCCAAGGGCAATCTAGTCCAGATTCCTGTCTCTCACGGTAGCCCCACCAGATGCCTCTTGTCTTGGAAGCATATGAGACAACTAAATACCTGTCTCCTGATACTACTACCCTGCGCCTGGCATTTTGAAGTACCCTCCTTTTAAGCCCATGGAGCATGGTGGCTCAGTGGACCAGAGCACTGAAACGGTCGGCTGCAAAGTTGGCAGCTTGGCAGTTCGAATCCCAGTTACCATGCAGCAGAGCGAGCTCCCGCTGATAACCCCAGCTCCTGCCAACCTAGCAGTTCGAAAGCATGTAAATGCAAGTAAATAAATAGGTACCGCTGTAAAAAAGTGGGAAGGTAAACAGTGTTCCACGCAGCCATGCCAGCCACATAGCCATGGACTTGCACAACACTGGCTCTGTGGCTTGAAAACGGAGATGAGCACCGCCCCTAGAGTCGGACACGACTAGCACGCATGTGCGGGGGGGGGAACTTTACCTTTATCTTTTTACCTTTTAAGCCCAGAGATAATACGTGTCGTATCCCCATCATGGCATGTAACTTGTGATGTACATTTACTCCAGTAATCTGTCACATCCCCTTTTAAAGGCATCTGGGCCAGGTGCCATCACCATATCCTGTGGCAAGGAGTTCCACAGACTAACAACATGCTAGGTAATGAACTATTTTCCTTTGTCTGTTCTCAATCTCTAATCCTCAATTTGACCCCTGGTTCTGTATTATGAATGTCTCAAAGCATGGAATACTATTGACTTGGTAACCTTACTTGACAGCATTGGGATAGAACCGAACAGCTTCAGTGTTTGGAGGAAATGTAATCCCTGTGACGTTTAAGAATCTTGCTACTGTTACTATTGCCTGTCATGCAATACTTATAAGATTTCTTCTGTTTTTATATCCTTTATCTGTCTTGGAGCCTCCCAATGCAAATATTGTATATAAGCAGAACCTTTTAAACTTGGAATGTGCTCGGCCATTTCAAAAAAAGAGAGGGGGGATAGTATTATTTTGGGTCCATCTACTGTTTCAGAAACAACTTATAGTACAGTATATGGCTGTTTCGTGACGAAAGAGTCTGTCAAGAGAGCCATACCAAACATTTTGAATTTTAGTTTTAAAAAAAAAAAGACCTATTGGCAGCTTGAAGCTCATCGGACCACAAGCCATTGCTGCACAGATGTCAAATAATTTCTACTTAATGTTATAAAAGTCTAATTACATATACATATACTCAGAGGTAAGACTGCTGAATTCAACAGGACTTAATTCCCAAGGGAAAGGGTAGCAGCCATAATTGGTAACCTCGTCTCTTTTTTTCTTTATTTACAGCTTGCTGATTCCCCCCCCCCCTTTTCTGTATTGCTTTGGGAGCCTTTTCAATGCAACTGTCCTCGGCCAAAGCACTGATGCTTTCTGTTGCTGCCAATGAGTATGAAATGCCTCCCTCTTTTTAGTTTCTCTGCTTTAGTGTGAACGTTGCTTGAGTAGCTGCCCTTTCGTTGTCCATGAAATGGTGTGTATGGGGTCGGGGAGCTTGACTGTTTTAACTTGTGAATCAATCTTTACGGGTGTAGAAATGTTTCATTCTTGTTTGCTCTGTTACCATGTAGAAAATTATTACTTTTCAGTGAATATTGTGTTGTGTATTTTATTGATGTCATGTCTTGTCATCTTCTATTAAAATGTTGTATTTTCTTTCTACACCTCTTGCTAATTTCTTAAAATTTCATGGCTCCAAAAAGAAAAACAAATGGCCTAAATCCAATGACTTGTCTTAATAATCACTTGCTTAATTTTGTTGATTCTAGGTAGCCCAACCAGGGCAAGTATGATTATATTCCAAAGGAAATAGAAAGATGCTCCAGATATTGATGTAAGATTTCAGGCATGGAAGGGTAAAAGTTCCCCCACTATAGTTTGAACTGGAACCTCCATTACTTAGTAGTAACCTTGTTGTGACACTGTCTTATTTCCATCTTGGCGCCAGGTACATAAAAACATTTATATAATTAAAAGTTGAACCAATTTCATTTGAGGCTGAAACAATTGGTGAACTGATTAATGTACAGTACAGTGGTAACTTGTATAAAGGAATTAATTCGTTCCAAATGAAATTATGTTAAGCAAATTTTCCTTTATACAAATTCGCATAGGAATGCATTGAAAATGGAGGAATCCCATTTTTATGTTGTGCGGATTCTCCCCATAGGCGATTATGTTAAGCAAGTTTCCCCTATCTCCGGAATTTTTATGTTGTACAAATTTTACGTTATACAAGCTGTTTGTTATACAAGGGTCCACTGTATTTGATTGGTGACTCAAGCAATACATCACAATAATCAGTTAAAGAAAACTAAGGAAATAAAAATACTCATAATTAGTCCAACTTGGGAAGAAACAGTTTTAAACAAATAAAGCTAGAAATAACATGTCTTCTAGAACACTGCTTAAGATCTTGAGGGTTCCTCAGAGACTTGCTTTGTCTCTTCTGGCTCTTCCACTTGGTCCTTCCAGTGTACCAGTGAGTATGTGAAGCAGATGGCTGTACACAAATATAAGCCATGCATATCACAATCACATATCAACTCTGCAGTTCTGTGAGTAAAGGCGAAAAGCCAAGTTTAGATGGAGCTTGTTGTAATTAGTTGTAATGTGGCCCTTTCCCCAGTAACAGAGATACAGCTGCAGAGTGTAATCTGTAGCTTCACAAGAGAAAATTTCATAGCTGCAGCAGTCCCTCATCCCCTACAGATCATCAGCTTAACCTACTGCTTGTCTTCAGATTTCATCCTTATGGTGATGGGGGTTGTCATTTGCATTTATCCCTTGTGTACTCCTGGGGGGGGCGTGTCACTGTATCCTTCCCCTTGTCACATGTCAGGGAGTCCTTCTCGAAGAAGCTATCATGCCGCTGAAGGACACTGTGGTTTCTCTCGGTTCCTTCCAGGATCTGGAACACTGTGGCTTCTCTAGGCAGTTTCCAAGATGAGGGGTGTGTTGTGTGAAGACTGGCCCGGTCATTAGGCTCAGTGAGAGAAGGTGGGTACTGCGGTCAGCCTGTTGGCCATTCTGCTGTGTAGGGGAGCAGAGTCACATCCCAGCAGAGATGTGACTCTCTGCCGGAATGGAGGATGCTTCTCTATCCCTAATGCTGACATCAAGGCTTCTTCTTTGGGTACGATGTGGGAGAACATCATCTCCTCCTTTGCCTTAAGCAGCAGCATATCTTTTCCCAGCTCATAGGGGGAAAGAGTCTTCTGTACTGTGCTTCATAGAATTTGTATCTTGGTAGCGAATGGTTCGGCATGACCAGCTACAGACGTGGTTCTTATACACTTGCAAAACCACTGCCCCTTGCCCTGGCCACACCACGGGTTACCAGTTGTACAACTGAGCCATCGACAGCTCTCTTTCTCCATCCTTTCTTGACTGCTCATTGATCACAATCGTGGTCTCCCTTGTGTTGTTGGTGGGCAACTGTGGCCCTCTGGATGAGTCTGAGCCTACAGCTCCCCTGAGTGCTAGCCCATGTACCCAGTGGGAAGAGATGGTAGTGATGGTGGGTGGTTAAAAAAAATAAAATCTGAAAAGCCACAGTTGTCTAGCTCTCTCTTGCAGGACAAGTGTGAGATGGTGCCTTCACTTCAGTTATTCCCCTTGCAATTCATTCTGGAATGGAACGGCCATTTGTTCCTTCAGCCAATCACAAGGACTTTCCAACTTCTTGATGTTAATACTCATCGCCAAGGATGCCACATAACGGTCTTTGCTCAGGTGTAGCAGGAAGAGAGGTTATCTGTTTATCTCTAGAAAATAACAAACGGCTGCCTGTCCACCAAGGACAGCGTTCCCTATCTTGAGATGGCAACTCAGAGCAGCTACATGCTCTCAGGTTGGCTTTGTTGCAGGAAACAAGAGGGGTGATCCTTTGTCTCCCATCTGAGTTCTGAGATCATCATCGATCCTTTGAGTCTAGCTGGGCCATCATCTGAGGGAAGGAAGCAGCTTAGATGCAATTCCAGCATGTATGATTAACACAGGGTTAAACGGAACTGCTGGATCTTCCTGGTTGTTACTTTTTTTGAATGGTTTTGGAAAAGGTAGCCATGTTAGTCTCCATGCGGGCCTCCTTTCAATGGTGATGAAACTGGGTGATGAAATTGGGAAATTGGGAGAAAATATAGAAGTAGGCTGGAGCAACAGACATTACTGGTAGATCTCTTGGGTGGGGTAGAATGGAGTGGAGTGGTTCTGTCATGTTTCTCTTCAGTAGAGTTTGAAGAAACAGGTTCAGGGACACATGAAAAAGTAGTTCTCAAATGTTCCTCAGGGATGCTAGGCTTACTATGAATGAGGGCTAAAAAAAGAACAGGATGCCACACCACACCAGGTTTGGCTGGGCAATACCTCCTGTGAAACAAATTATCACTGCAAGAGAGTGTAATGATGTTACTGTGCAGCAGAATAAATCAACATTCTATAATGCAATTCTGAGAATGGGGAACAACCCAAATAAATACATACCTTTTGAAACTGCACTTTGGATTACCAAAACATTTGGCACAGGTCTAGCAGAAATTTCTTATTATCTGTTTAATTGGGGGGACAGAGTTTTCAAATTATGATTTTTTTTTAAAGTAAAACTGTTTTACTCCATCCCATGTCAGCGCAGAAACGAGGGGACCTTAAAAAAAAACCTGGATTTTCCTGCAATTGCAAACTGGGTTCTGCTTTATTTTTTATCCAATTTAAAGGCTTCCAGACATTTCCAAGCAGGTATATAGTCAATACTGAAATTGCCTGTCCCAAATCAGACACTGGGGTGTGCTGCTACGGTAGGCGAAGAGCCACCCAATGCCACTCGGTGCCCATTTTGCAAAACGAGCTCATTAATTCTCCAGAATTTCTTTTTAAAAAAAAAACCCATTGTGCAGTCATTATGCAATACAAATAGACAAAAGCTTCCATAGAATAAAAATCTACCTGTTCAGGCCTATACCAATAACTTGTGAGTAGCGCAGAAAAAAATCCTCTATGCATGTCTGTGTGACGAACCTGGATCTATTACACTTCTACCTTTAACATTACTTAATAACTGTTCCCCGATCCAGGTATCCCCACCAAATACCAGCAAGTTACGAGGGACTTTTATTATGAAGAATGGATTATGACACTGATGTTTATGATTTAAAAATAAAGCATGTAACTTTTATTGGTGTCCAAACAGATGTTCAATGTTATTGATATGATAGCTTAGCAAATGTCCTTAGATATTACTTTAATGACTTATTACTATAGCAGTTCTTATCTTCATTTAAACCCTGACTACTTGACTGTTACAGACTCTCACGCCTGACTAACTGACACTTCAAGCAGACCAACTGAACTCTACTGCCTATACTGGTTAACTCCCTAGAGACCACCCTTAGATCACACAGGAGAAAATTTCTTCTCAGAGAGCATTTTGATATCCAGTGGCCACGCCCACCAGCTTACTGATTGGCTAGGCAACTTACATTCATACATATTCATAAACAACCATAAATGTTCATAAGTAACACCCTATTTGTCAAAATGTCCCAGAAAGATGGTGTAATGTATGATTTGATACTGAACATACAGAAAAGCAAGGATCCATTTCCTTTATGGCACTGAACTCTATGGGCCTTTTTACACGACCCCTAAGATCCGCTGGCCACTTAAATTCGGACCAGAGATCTTAGGGGTTCCTCGCTCTTCCTCTGTCCCCACCCCCCTCCGCACTTCCTGGTTGCTGGCTGTCTGAGGGAGGGAGAAAAAAGAAAGAAAAGAATGCCTTCTTACCTCCGTTTTGTTCCGGGCAGCATTCAGATCTCTTAAAGGGGGTGGGGCGCAAAAAAACTAAAACAAACGGAAGCCAGGAGAGCCCCGCGCTCACTATCCTTACACCGGATCAAATATTTTTAAAAAATCACCTCCAAAAAGCAGGTACAAGAAAAATCTGCTGTTTTTAAAAAAAACTTGCTAAAGTGGGCGGGGGTGTCGCACTTAATTGTCTGCAAAGTCCGGAGCTGGTGGGTAAACATTTTTAAGGTCCGGACCTTGCAGCCATTTGCGGCGGAGCTTAGGGGTCGTGTATAAACGCCCTATACTGAAGCACACGATAGTCAAGAATAATGCTGGTTCTTTCTTGTTCTCCCTGCTGGACCACATTCAGCCCACTTTGCACTGCAGAGAGATGGCTGCTGCCACCCTTCAGGATCTGCACTTCCTTAGCATATAGTGGTTATTGCTGTACTGAGGACTGTATAGGTAGTATCTGTACATCCTAGAAGAAAGCAAGTTTAGGGTGGATGGTGGCAACAATTCTTTGGATCCAAAATTTATTGTGCCATTTTTTTCCAGGTACAGGTACCCGATCATGCAGACCACATCTATTCCACCGCCACCAGTTTTAATTTTCAGTATAAAGTTTCTGAAGTTATAACGGTTACAAGTACTCTTCTTCTGTGCTTTTAGTGCACAATTAATCCCCAGAGCCATGTTTGAACCTAAGCTACTACGGAGACCTTTACCTCCAAAGGTGGAAACCGAAAGGCTCACCCCAAAAAGGAAAACCTATAAAGGTAATGGGGGACACTCGTTCACCGCTGTCACAAGTAATGCATTGCACGCTAATTTCCCTGATCTGTGGGGAAATGGCAAAAGATTCATAGGTTTAATGGTGATTCAGAGTTGTGCTGGTACTGATAGTGACTGTTTAGGTGCAGTGGACTGATCAGGGTTCACGGGAGGTGAGTCTCAGGTCGATCACAGCCTAAGCTGCCTCATCGTACTGGGCACATTTACAGAGAGGTAATCCCCATTGTGTTTAGTGGGTCTTCTTGGTAAGTTGGTTCAAAACTTTTGGTTGCAGACTCATGTTTAAATGCAGCTCTTGGGTCCTTGCTGCCATCCAGTCTCCCATTCTCATAGAAACTTTGTAGTAATAGATTCTAGTTGTTTAAACCAATTTGCATGTAGACATTTAGGAGAGGAGAATGTGAGGAACTGCGGGTGATTCATGTATGGGTGCCAGACCAGTGTCTGACCTCAGTAGCTACTAGCAATGGATCTGGTACCCTGGCAACTTCAGGGCAACCATCTTGATTACAACTTTCAAAGGGGCTCATTATCTTTCAGATGGGTGTAGTTGCTTTTGTGCAGTAATGGTGGTGGTGGGGGGGACAGGGGACAAAGTTATTTGTGATCAAATTGATAGGGATGATTATTTAATATATACTCTACAGTTTATAAACTGTCATTGTAGATAAAATGACAGTATTCTATTCATTATTAATCTAGCTGTATGCCCTTTAATTCACCTCTCTCCCCCTTCACAAACTGTGGCACAAAGCACTACACTATTTCCCCCAAGCCTGTGAGATAAACAGGCCATAAATTACTGGGAAGGTCACCAGTAAAAAACTGCGCGAGATAGCCAGACATCCGTGCATCGATTTATCGATACGGGGCTGTCAAAGCGCTTTCGGGGAAAGAGCGAAGCGTTCCGGGAACTACATGACAGGGGGCGCTGAAGAACAAGATTAATAGCGTCCGCTGTGTGTTTCCCTCAATAAGTGGGTATTAACGATGTGCTAACTATGTATCTTTTGAAGTTTTCTTTGTTCTTTGTGGGTGTTCTACAGCGCCCAGATGTATCCTTGTTTTTTTTCCTGATAAAGAAGGGGTGTTGGCGAATGTTTTCTATAAAGACTGTAAAAGTTTTCATGTTCTTGGCCCCAGTTTTCCGACTGCAATTCGGCTGGGCGCCCTGCTGCGGCAAAGTAAAAGCCTTTTCTCCGTATCTCCGTGCCTTGGCGTGTTCTTTCAACCCTCGACTTGGGTAATAGCGGCAAGGTAATCCAGGGTGAAGCTTTCAAAATAACTCATAAATATCAGGCTCTTTGTGTGAATGTGCAAATAATGAGTGTCATTTATGCCCTTCGAGGGAAAATTTATTTGGCCATTTTATATGGTGGTGACAGGTAGGTAAGGCACCTAATTACAAGAAAGGATTCATTGAGTACTGAAAGTATCTGATTGTCACAAGAGAAACTTTTTACACCTCCTGCAGTTTGCAAATTCTTTTGCCAGACCGGTCTTCGGGGCATAAATATGGAATCTGTTTGCATGTCTTGTTTTCTGAGTCTTCTCTTGGAATTACACCTGAAACACTGACGTGATTTCAGCTAGATTGCCATGGCATCTGTAGTTTGGACTGTTGGTTGAGCACTTCCACACCACCACCACCACCACCACCACCTTTCACCTTTCACCTCAACTGCTCCTTCTCATCTGCTGTCCTCCACCCATTCCTTTCTTACAAAATCCCTGTATCCCTATATCACTCCTTAATCGGACACTTCTCTCAATCCCCATGGTTCTATGATTCATCCTTACACAATTCACCCCAATTTCTGCCTGCATAGAAACTGCAGACATCAGTTGTGACCTGCTGTGCACTTTCTTTCTGTCTGTTTGCTCAATTGCAAATTTACTCTACACAATGAACGTGAAGTAAAGTACTCTGTATTCTGTTTCCACAGTATATAAATATCTAATTAGTTTCAACGTTGAGTTGTCTAACTCTGTTTCTCTCTCTCTTCCCCCCACCCCTTCCTCCTTGTGTCTGTATTCCACTCAGTAGGTGGGCTTGAGGAAGATAAGGAACACCTCAGAAGGTTTGGGCCAGATGACACCTGCCCTCCACTGGCACCTACAAACAGCCAACAACCCATTTATTTGTGTCTTCCAGACTATGATTTGGGAGCCGAGCTTCTTGGCCCTCTGAGTAGGAGTTTCGTTATTTCTCCACAGCCAAGTGGCCCTCCTGGTTTCCCACCACAGAAAAGCCCTGTACCTTATCGGTTTCGGATTTCTGCTCTGAGACAGCATCCCGTGCCGTTTGCTTCCAATTTCCTAATACAGGGTCTGACCATAGTAACCTGTCTTCCTCCAAAGACCCCCAAATCAGTGGCCCGAAAGCCGATTCTTTCTCGATGTAACTATGAAGTGCTCACTAGCCAGCTGATTGCTGAAGAAAGAAGAGGGCCTCAACATGTCAGTACCGTAGTTTTCTCCTATGAGGATATGCCCTATATTGGACAGAGAAAACCTCAGAGGCAAATGCTCTTAGGTACAGTTCCGTTTCTGTTGAATTTGAAGCTATTTTACACCAAAAGTGTTCTGCGTATATACAGCCCCATACCACTTCAAGTAGTCTCTCGGCAGATCGCAGTTTAATTACAGTATGCAGGCTGCACATTGCCCCCCCTCCCCGCAAGCTGGGTACTCATTTTACCGACCTCGGAAGGATGGAAAGCTGAGTCAACCATGAGCCCCAGGTCGTGAACACAGTTTTAACTGCAGTACAGGCATTTAACCACTGCGCTATGGGGCTAGTCCACAGGATGTCCACAGTGTGTGTCTCTGTTGCACAATAATAATAGTGAACAAATTTGGGGTTCTAGGGTGGAGCAACTTTCTCTTGTGGAAATCCGTGGCCCTTGTGTTATGAATTATTTCCCTGAAATAATGATGATTCACTTGCACAAAACCCTGTCCAAAGGCATTTTCATGCTCCTTTTGCCTTTGGACAGCTGAGAATCTAAATGGCTATAAAGTTAGACAAATGTATTATTTTTTTTTAAAAAAAATGAAAACACACCTCTAAGGATGCAGTCAAACTACTGAAATGAACATGGATCAGAGTTTTTGAAGATGATTTAAAGTCATGTGGACATCATGTGGTTTGGGGGGGGGTTGGTGTGTGTGTCCTCATGGAGCAACTTTTAATCCAGGTGTAAGATGTGTGGTTTATCAGTTGAGGGCGATAAGCAGGCTTTAAAAATTGCTTCGAAATTGGTACAGTGAGGCTCCAGCTTCCTGTGTTTTGCCTTCCTGAGTCTATGTATTCCTGGAATGAAATATCTGCTCCAAAACATTAAAAGAAGACCCCACACTGCCATAGTTACATGGAAACAGTCCGGTTGCTGGCAGATCAGCCTGGGACTCACAGCCACTTGCACCATTGCTGCTACTGCCAACTCACTACCCATGCTGATGTGGCATGGGCAACTGGGACAAAATAACATGTTCTTCTGCTGTGGTGCGATGTTTAATATTTGTTTTATATATATTTTTCAAAGCAGCATAGTTGTAGATCACTGTTACATATAGAAAAGATATACAGTAAGAACAGGAACCAAACCAAAAATGAAACACTGATTTGTCAGTTCATTATGTAACGAAATGAACTGAAACTAAATGAACCAAAGAAGCAACATTTGTTACAAACGAAATGAAACAAAATGTTTTTTTCCCCATTTAAAATGAACCATTTTGTTCAGCTTTTAAGAGGCCTCTTGTCGAAGAGGCGCCGGCGCTGCCGCCTCCCAGGTGGGAGGTGGTGGGGAATCCCCTGACAGGGGGCTGACGTCAGTGCTCCCCTCTCAGCCCCCTGCCGAGGGATTCCCTACTGCCTTGGAGCTGGGGGCGTTTATATACGACCCCTAAACTCCAGGGCAAATGGCTCCCAGCTCCGGAACTTAAAAATGTTTCCCCACCAGCTCTGGAGTTAACAGGAAATTAAGTGCGACCACGCCCACTTTAGCGCCTCCCAGCGCACCTTTCAAGTACCTGCTCTTTGGAGGTGAAAATTATTTGATCCAGTGTAACGATAGTGAGTGCAGGGCTCTCCTTCCTTCTGTTTGTTGTTTTTTGGCTCCCGCCCCTTTAAGAGCTACTTTTACAGAGACGAGAGGCAGAACGGAGGTGAGCGGCATGCTTTTCTTTCTCTTTTTCTCCCTCCCCTCACGCAGCCAGCAGCCAGGAAGTGCAGAGGGGTGGGAACGCAGGAAGAGCGACGAACCCCTAAGATCTCTGGTCCGAATTTAAGTGGCCAGCGGATCTTAGGGGTCGTGTAAAAAGGCCCTGGGAGGCAGCAGCAGGCAGAGAAGAGTGTCCAAGGAAGACTCACACCACCACTGCACGTGCCTCTGGAGCCTCATGGAGGCAGGCAAAGGAGCTGAGCTAGGAGGCGAGTCCTCACCCAACACTCTTCTCCACCGCAGCTGCCATTTTAAACAGGCTCCAGCCTGCCTGCTCCTGCCTGCCAGCTAGGAGGCAGTGGGGAACCCCCTGGCAGGGTGCTGAGAGAGGAGCACTGATGCCATACATTCCCTTACCTCATTTTGCTTCATTTTTCGTAAGTTACAAAATTCTTTTGAAACATTTTGTTACTTACAATACTGCTAATGGAATGCAGGGGTGATAAAATGGAACAAAACAAAACTCAATTTTTGTGTTTTGTGCCCATCCCTAATACAGTGGTACCTTGTATAAAGGAATTAATTTGTTCCAAATGAAATTATGTTAAGCAAATTTTCCTTTATACAAATTCCCATAGGAATGCATTGAAAACGGAGTAATCCCATTTTTATGTTGTACGGATTCGCCCCATAGACAATTCTGTTAAGCAAATTTCCCCTATCTCTGGAATTTTTATGTTGTACAGATTTTATGTTATACAAGCTGTTTGTTATACAAGGGTCCACTGTATACAGTATATATAAAATATATGTAAATTGATCCTGCATTGTGAAACTTTTGATACTGACATCTGATGCTTGATAAATCCCAAGTATACAATCTGCTTCAACACAAGCAAGCATAAATTGTGTTCATAATCAAATTAAAAGAAACTTTCTTGTTTTGTTTGCTAAACAAAACTGTCAGAGTATGTGCTATTTAATCAGCCAATAGAAGCAATACTTAATGAATAAATTGTTAGAGCCAGAGACAGAGTTTTCTTAAAACCAAACAGCTATATTACAAATGTACAAAATATATCACAGCATCGCAGAACTTCTACAAAGTTCAACAAAGCATAGAGGGAAAAATTGCATTAGTACATTGATACAGTGGACCCTTGTATAACAAATGGTTTGTATAACATAAAATGTGTACAACATAAAAAATTCTAGAGACAGGGGAAATTTGCTTAGCAGAATCGCCTACGGGGCAAATCTGTACAACATAAAAATGGGATCACTCTGTTTTCAATGCATTCCTATGGAAATTTGTATAAAGGAAAATTTGCTTAACATGATTTCATTTGGAACGAATTAATTCCTTTATACAAGGTACCACTGTACAAAATTCAACAGCATAATAGCATAATAGCATACCTGCTTGTTGGCACCATTTTGGTAGACTGGCACTTACTGGCTCATTATTTGTAGGGAGGTGCTCTAGCTTGCCATTTCAAACGAGATAGCACTTCTAATATTGCTGTATGTTTGATCATATTTTAATACTGTAATCTCCTTATAGTTGTATGCTAGTAATTTGTAAATCATTTTTGGACCGTTTATTGGTGGGGGGAGGCTGAATGGAAATTAAGTAAATAAAAAAACGTAATGAACATTTATTTCTCTTGTGAAATCACCACTGTGATTCGGCTCATGTTTTTCAGAAAAGATCCTAGAGGAGAAGATATGCTTTGGTGAGGAGGAGAGTCTCCTGGGTGAAGAGCAGAGTGCGCTGGATGAGAGGAAGAGCTTTCTGGTTGTGGAACATAAGGAGAAAAAAAAGAAACGAGTGACCTATGCAGGTAGAAGCCACTTCTGTACAGTATGTGTGTTTTAACAGATATCTTGGAGAGAAGGGGGGGAAGTGTTGCTTCTAATTATGTTGTAAACTGTCCAGAAAATGCTCTAATATTATGGCATAGTATGTAAGTCAGAAGAAGAAGAAGAAGAAGAAGAAGAAGAAGAAGAAGAAGAAGAAGAAGAAGAAGAAGAAGAAGAAGAAGAAGAAGAAGAAGAAGAAGAAGAAAAGTAAATGTGTGGTAAGCAGTAAAAAATAGTGATGATAAAAGCTTATTCATTTTTAAACACTGTGGTCAAAATCCAACATTTCATCTTTATATGATCCATGTCTATAACCACAAATACTTTATTTAAAATTTAGATGGGTACTATGTCACATTCTGAAGTAATTTAGGTTGTAGCTATTGGAATGGACTGGATCCATTAAAGTTAATGGTGTATTAAACCAATTAGTCCAAAAACCTCCAGAATCTTTGCTTTTTTTCCCCTCATGTGAGAGAGAATGTTTTGGTGAAAAGATGCATCCCACTTACTGTATAGTGAACTATACTTGCCGTCATGAACATTCTACAAACATACAATACTTTGGACCGGGAAGAACCTCAGACAAATCCCTTTCATATTTATTTATTTATTTATTTATTTATTTATTTATTTATTTATTTATTTATTTGCTTTTTATACTGCCCATTTGGCAGTGAGACCACAGACTCTCATGGACAAACCCCACTCTTGGCCTTTTAGAGTCCTCCTTGCCTCCACAAAGTAAGTCCATTTGAATTAATGTCATTTATAGCAAAGTTGACTCACCAAATCCCCTCTGATACATAGGGTTTACTTTAGCGTGACTTACTAGGCTAACAGGATTTCAGTTACTGGGCTGAAAGAAGAAATGGCAGTTGGGAAAAATTACAATTTTTTTCCTCCCCACTCTATCCTCACACTAATCTCTTTCAACCTGAAACCCTGTCAGGGTGTGAGAGGGTATCAGGCCTTAAGGTGGCCTGATGAATGTTATTGCTCAGTCAAACACTGTACAACACATTGAGCTTCCATTGTGACCTTTTATATGTCCTCTGAAACTTCTTATATCATGCAGATTTTATTTTATATTGTTGTTTGCTGCTGGTGATACTTTGAAGAGGAGCTACAGCCCTCCTTGCTTAACAACCTGTGTTATGTTTCCTTCAGAATCAGTGCAGGACTTGGGTTTTGCCGCATCCATTGTCTCTGGCATTGCATGCAAGCCTAAATTGCGTTCAGAGGATGAGGAAAGTCAGTTAATGGCAAAGGCTGAAATTGCAGTTCTTGGCTGTTTAACGCATCAAAGAACTGGACTGAGTTTTAAGGTATTTTCCCTCAATGTGTACACATGTTGTTCTTCATAATTTCTTCTGGAGGTCGAGTCATGGCAACTGGACTTCTTTTCTTGACAGAGTGAAATGTTTCGCTGCTGAGACTGACGAAGCTGTTTGGATGAGCAGCAAAACAAGGAAAAGAAGTCCAGTTGCCATTACTCGACTTCCAGATAAACTCAGCTGGATGACTGAGAATCTTCACAGACATGTCACACTGATGCTGTGTGTATAGTCATAATTTCTTGTCACACGTGTAAACAACTCAGTTCCTTTTAGGTCACACTTTAATTTTAACACAATTTCACCCCCTTCAAAGCCTACATTGTGGACTACAGTGGGGCTTCCATTTTATCCTTACATCCATCCAGTAACTACAAAACTTTACTTGACATCACTCTGGAAGCTTTATAGTCAAGCAGGAAGTTGAATCAGGTTTTTATGCTCAAAATCCAACAGTACGCAGTATACCACAAGGGCTTTTGTTTACAGAGATCCATCAATTAATAGATTGAGTTCCAACCAACGGTTAGCAAGGGCTTATAACTGCATCATCACTTAAAAAAAAAAACAACTAAAGAAGTTGCTGGTGGGATGGCATCACCAGAATTAAATTTGCTTCAACAGATTTCAATAGCAGGGTCTTCTGACGATGCATCTTCTGCACACAAATGTTCAAGATCTGATATTTTCAAATCCACTTACAGTGGTACCTCGGATACCAAATTTAATTTGTTCCCCAAGGATTTTTTTTTATCTGAAAAAAAAACGTTATTCAAAATGCAGTTTCCAATAGGAATGAATGGAAAACCAATTAATCCATTCTGGAGCCTAGGAAAAAGACACAGACACCTGGTTTTTTGCTCAAAACTCTTTATAATGTGCACTTTAAAGCTACAGATGTGATGCAGCCCAAGATAACTCTTTTTTACTGATGCATGCTGGAAATTCATTATCCGAGGCAGTGCATAGGGAAAATTCATTGTCTGAGGCAGCCCATAGGAAAATTTGTTATCCGAGGCAGCCCATAGAGAAAATTTGTTATCCGAGGCACCCCTATACCTAGAAATTATGATTCATTATCTGAGGCAGCCCATAAGGAAAATTCATTATCCGAAGTAGTCCTATACCTGGAAATTGTGATTCGTTATCCAAAAAATTTGTTATCAGGGGCATTCGTTATCCGAGGTATTACTGCATTTGCAGGTTACTTATTAGAAATACTAATCTAATGTATATTTTACTTGCTTATTTGTAGGCTTTTTTCCTGACTCGACTTCCAGACCTCTCCCCTCTGGCTGATTTTTTGATGTACCTTAACCTGTCATTCAATTTCTTGTACTTCTTTCCTGAGGAGGTGAGTGTAACTGCTGTATGAGCAGTTTGTAAAAGTCAATTGAAAACATTTAACACAACTGTGGCTGCAAACAGAGTGGTTTATTTTCTAGCTGCTTAGAAATGATGAGCCTGTGAATCAGTAACCCATGAACAGTATGTTTCTGTTCCCATACACTTGGTTGATTTGTTTGCTTCCAGCTTGTATAATTCCTGTTCAAATAACACGGAAGATATAACTTCATATATTTTGTTGTATATCTAACTGGATACGGCTGCTGTGGGATTTAATATTTTCTTTAGGAATGGCTCCAGTTATTCTGCTATTCAAAGGACAGCAGCAAATTTTGTCCTGGCCTTTGCAAACTCAAGGTACCTAATAACCTTGCCCAGACAAGTTATTTTAGCACCCGAGGCAGAAAATGTCATTAGTGTCTCTCACCCTGCTGTCCTAATAATGACAAATAAGTGATAAATTAAATAATCCACAGTTTGGTGTCCTTTCACCACGCCTACAATTCGAACAAATTCTTTCTTTGCACCACAAAGGAAGATCATAGCGCAGAACCCCTGTAAACCTTTTGCTGCCAGCCATGAGGTGGTAGGTTTGTCTCCTGTACCTCCCTCACATCCAGTATTCTGAATGGTGTGAGCTTACATCCCTACCTTCCTCCATGCTGCATTATAGAGTGCTATCGCACAGCCTCAAAAAATTGCTTTTTAGTTGCTGAAAAGGTGCTTCTAAAAATCATGCCCTTACGGGCAGCCGGTTTTTCGGGGGGGGGGGGGGGGGGGGGACCCTCGGCCATGTCCCCTGAAGCACGGAACAACCTCTGGGGGATTCTCTCCTTTTTTGTGTGTCAGTTAGGAGTCGCCTTTTTAAACAAATCAACAAAGGTGGAGATCCAAAAAGCTGCTTCTTATGTACTTATTTCACATGAACGGAGTCAGCCTGTTTTAAAAAAAATGGACAGGGATCTTCCTTGTTCAATGTATTTTTAAAGAGGTGAGACCCAGAGAAAGAGAGGGGGAGAGAAAACAAGCAAACAAGAGGGGGAGAGAAAGAGAGAGAGAGCAAACGAGAGGGAGAGAGAGAAGGAGGGAGGGAGGAGTGTGATGTGTGTGTGCAAGAGAGTGAGCGAGAGGGAGAAAGGAAAAAAGGAAGCAAGGGGGTGTGGAAAAAAGGAAAAAAGAAGATGCTTTTATCTGAACTCACCTCCCATCCCAAACTTTTCTTCCTTTTTGCTGCTGCGGCCCCGGCAGCGGCTTTTCTCTCCATGTTTGTTGGGACAATGGAAGCGCGCCTTCATTTACGTGATCATGGCAGGGAGCTATGCAATGATGGGCCAGAGGAGACTGAGATCGGGGCCGAGATAACAGCCCCACTGCTGCACAGCGAGATTCAAAACAGGGAGAACGGCAACTAATAAAGGGATAAAAAGCAGCTCTTTGGGTCCCCACGTCCCAAGTTAAAAAGGCGCCTCGGGAAGCATTGCAAATAGAGAGAACCCCCACTTTTTGAGAAATGTAGGAAGGCCCTCAGCTGAAGAGGACGACTGTGGGAAGGAGCAACTTGGGCCTGGCTTAACCCTCATTGTTGCCTAAAGCTGAGCTTCCCATCACTGCATGAGTGTAAAATAAAGAGGCATGACCATCACAGTTTTTTGGGTATAAGAACATAAGAGCATAAGAAGAGCCATGCTGGATCAGGTCAAAGGCCCATCTAGTCCAGCTTCCTGTATCTCACAGCGGCCCCACCAGATGCGTTTGGGAGCGCATGAGACTAAATATCTGTCTCCTGATACCACTCCCCTGCATCTGGCCCTTGAAGTATCCCGGTTTCTCCATCATGGTTTGTAACCTGTGATGGACTTTTCCTCCAGGAATCTGTCCAATCCCCTTTTGAAGCCATCCAGGCCAGATGCCATCACCACATCCTGTGGCAGGGAGTTCCATAGACTTACAACGCGCTGGGTGAAAAAATATTTTCTTTTGTCAGTTCTTACTCTCCCAGCCCTCAATTTGAGTGTATGTCCCCTAGTTCTGGTATTTTGGGAGAGAGAGAAGAGCTTCCCTCTATCCACTTTACTCATACCCTGCATTATTTTGTATGTCTCAATCATATCCCCCCTTAAGCGCCTTTTTTCCAGACTAAAGAGGCCCAAATGTTTTAGCCTTTCTTCATAATGGAGGTGCCCCAGCCCAGTAATCATTTTAGTCGCTCTCTTCTGCACCTTTTCCAGTTCCACTATGTCTTTCTTGAGATGTGGAGACCACAATTGTACACAATACTTCAGGTGGGGCCTTACTATTGTTTTGTATAATGGCATTATAATGTTGGCTGTTTTGTTTTCAATCCCCTTTTTGATAATCCCTAGCATGGAATTGGCCTTCTTCACTGCTGCCACACATTGGGGAGACACCTTCATGGAGCTGTCCACCAACACACCAAAATCTCTTTCCTGATCCGTCACGGATAACTCAGAGCCCATGAGTTGATAGATGACGTTTGGATTTTCCCCCCCAATATGCATTACTTTACATTTGGTTACATTAAAACACATTTGCAATTTCTCAGCCCATTCCCCCAGTTTGGAGAGATCCTTCTGGAGCTCTTCACAATCTTCCCTGGTTTTCACCACACGGAAAAGTTTTGTGTCATCTGCAAACTTGGCCACCTCACTGTTTATCCCTGTCTCCAGGTCATTTATGAACAGATTGAAAAGCACCGGTCCCAGGACAGAGCCCTGGGGCACACCGCTTTTCACTTCTCTCCATTGTGAAAATTTCCCATTGACACCTACTCTTTGTTTCCGGGATCTCAACCAGTTCTCAATCTATAAGAGGACCTGTCCTCTTATCCCCTGACTGTGCAATTTTCTCAGCAGCCTATGGTGAGGTACTGTGTCAAAAGCCTTTTGAAAATCCAGATAGACTATATCCACCGGTTCACCCAAATCCACATGCCTGTTGACCTTTTCAAAAAATTCTAAAAGGTTTGTCATACAAGATTTACCCTTACAGAAGCCATGCTGATTTTCTCTCAGCAAGGTTTGTTCTTTTATGTGTTCTAAGATTTTCTCTTGGATGAGGCTTTCCACCATCTTCCCTGGGACAGATGTAAGGCTAACTGGCCTGTAGTTTCCTGGGGCCCCCCTCCTTCCTTTTTTAAAAATTGGTGTGACATCCACCATCCTCCAGTCCTCCGGCACTGTGGCCGTTTTAAGAGACAAGTTGCATATAACCGTTAAGAGATATAGCTTAGGTATAGGGTATAGCTAGGCCACAACTTTATTTAACAGCAAACAGTACTCTGGCTAGGCAATTGGGTCAGATCCAATGCATCAAAGGAGCACCCCATCCCCAGCTGTTACAGGATAGCCCAGGGTCTCCACCCCATCAGTATCCCTTGCCTCCACTCCAACTGAATGTTGCTGGGGGTGCCCACCCCCATTGGAGGCTGAGTCATAAATCATTGTCAACCAGTCATCAATCATTGTCAACAGGTCATAAATCATTATCACAAGCCTGGATCCGTCCCAATGCCTGTAAAAAATGCCAAACCTTCCCAGTTGTGGCAATCATGCTATACATTAATCATACTAAATGAATACAGTTACCTATCAAATATATTGGAAAAGGGGGGTGGGTGGGTGGGGCTGCTTGGTGACCAGGAGGGGAAAAGAGAGGTTGTTCTTCCTGGACCCTCTTTTTAAATCCTCTGGGACAGCCCCCTTGGAATGTGCAGTGTGCCAATGGGGCTGCCCCCTCCTGGTGCCCATTTCCATGTCTGGGTGTCTCACCACCACCACCTCCCCCATGCCAGACCCCTGGACAACCTCCGCTTTCCAAGTAGGGGGGTCGCCATCACTCCTTTGTTCAGGTCATCCCACTCCAGCAACAACCTTTGGACCGATAAGTCAGCCCCTCTCCTTTTCCTTCTTGTGTCCAAACGTGGGGTCAGCAGAATAAGTACAGGAAGCCAACAAACTAGATGGAAGGATGATTTTAAAAGAACATCAGAACTTGAGGTATCAGGCCTCACTTCAGATAATGTGGGACAGAGTGTCCTTCTGCATCTCTGTAGCCAAAGAGCTGCCTAGTGAATTCTCCATACCCTTGTATTTGAAGCACATAAAGTATGACAAGCATCACTGTCTTCCATCCACCTTATTATTATTTTTTCCTCCCTCAGGTATTTTGTCTTAAACATTTAGAAATCCTAAAGCTTCGAAACAATCCCATCAGATTCATCCCTGAAGAAATAAGCCAAATGAAGAGCCTTAAATATTTGGACCTGTCCTTCAATTTGCTGACTACTCTTCCACCTGGGTAAAGGAGAGGGTATTTTAAATACTAAATTAAACGGGCAGAAGCGCGTGCTGAAGGCACACCTATTTTCCCAGTGCACCCTCATATTATGAAAGCTGTATGAGACCAACTATACATTCCAGACAACCCACCAACAAAGCTGAAATCACATCAGGCAGTGTTTTTTGTCAGAGAATTCAGCCTCAGCGTAGAGAAATATATGTCTTGAAGATCCACTTCAGAGCAAGGGAAGCCAATTTCCATATGACGGGAGTGGATCAGAGGGTGGGTTGGGGAAAATCTCCTGCTGTCACAATCACACAGAGTAATGGACCATTGAGTGGTCTATATTGAATAGTTCTGCCCCGCATTGGCTCCATTGTAAAAGGAAAATTACACCAGAGTCCTTAGTTTGAGTTTCAGGAGTACTGAGCAGCAGGGCGTTCATCTCGTCAGGCGCTGTGCAAAACAGCATTCTGCTTTTTAATAAGAATGCTCAGATTGTAAGATGAGTCCTCAAGAAATGCTCAGAGCCCCACCTTAAATCTTGAATGGAATCAACCCTCTGCAGCAGCAGCAGCAGCAACAGCAACAGGGGATCTTTTGACATGATAAAGCAGTTCTCAATATCTGATCCACCAGCTCCCAGATTCTTTAGCCATCACGACCACTAGCTAGAGACTCTGGGCCTTTTCACACGACCCCTAAGATCCGCTGGCCCCTTAAATTCGGACCAAAGATCTTAGGGGTTCCTTGCTCTTCCTTCCTCCCCACCAGAGAAAGAGGGGAAAAATGCAGCTCACCTGGAGGAGCTTCCCGGAGCTCAGTTTCTCTTTCGTTTCCCTTCCATTTCTCTTCTGCTTGCTTTTTTTCCTCCCACCTCTTCTCTTAAAGGTGCAGGAGGCCAAAAAAACACAAGCAGAAGCCAGGAGAGCCCCGCACTGACCAGATTAAATCCGGACCTGGGGATTTTCACCCACCTCAAGCAGGTACAAGAAAGTGCAGCTGGGTCGCGCTTAGGTGGGTGGGGTCGCACTTAATTGTCTGCAAAGTCCGGAGCTGGTGGGAAAACACTTGTAAGGTCCGGACCTTGCAGCCATTTCCTGCGGAGCTTAGGGGTCGTGTATAAAGGCCCTCTGAGACCCAGCTGCACCTCCGCTGCTTCTTTCCACCAACTTTCCCAGGTTAACTAGACTTGGGGCGTTTATACACGACCCCTAAACTCCGGGGCAAATGGCTCCCAGCTCCAGAGCTTAAAAATGTTTCCCCACCAGCTCCGGAGTTTACAGGAAATTAAGTGCAGCCATGCCCACTTTAGCGCGTCCCAGCGCACCTTTCAAGTACCTGCACTTCCGCGGTGAAAATTGCTTGATGCGGTGTAACAATAATGAGTGCGGGGCTCTCCTCGCTTCTGTTTGTTGTTGTTTTGGCTCCCGCCCCTTTAAGAGCTACTTTACAGTAGCTCTTACAGAGACAGGAATGTTGCCGCGGCAAGAACGGAGGCAGAACGGTGGTGAGCCACGATCTTTTCTTCCTTTTTTTCCTCCCTCCCCTCACGCAGCCAGCAGCCAGGGTGGGGACACAGGAAGAGCGACAAGCCCCTAAGATCTCTGGTCTGAATTTAAGTGGCCAGCGGATCTTAGGGGTCGTATAAAAAGGCCCTTGGAGAGTGAACACACACACATATCCTCCCCTCCCTCCTTCCAGATCCTCCATGGGAGATTCCCCCTCCCTCCTTCTGCCTCCACCAAATCCCCAGTGCATTGGCGGCAAGCCTCCCTTGGTTTCTGGAGACAACCTCGCCAGCTTTGCTGGGTGGAAGGATGAGGCAGAAGGCAAGCACCCAGCGGCGGCTCCGCTATCCCCCTCAACTTGGCTTGTTGGTTTCCGTAGACTTGGTGTGCCGTGAATTTGACTTCTGCTGCGTTCTTCCACTCAGCAAGGCCGGCGAGGTTGTCTCTGGAAACCAAGGGAGGCTTGCCGCTGCCGCTGCCACCTCCCCCCCACACACACTAGGGACCTTGTGGTGTGTGTGTTTGTGGAAAAGAGGAGGCCAAAGGCGGACCAGGATTGGTGAGGTCTCGAACCACCTGGAACAATTCTGCCTGGTGATTCAAGGCCTCACCAATTATCAGGGAGGCAAAGTATCTTTTTACGTCCCTGATCGCCCATACATAGCGCCTGGCCAATGCACCAACCACAGCCTGATTCAATTCCGTCCGATCCTTCCTCCATCTGCTCTCTAGCCTCCTCCGCTCTTGCTTCATTGCCTGCAACTCCACCGTAAACCATGGGGAGGAGCAGGCTTGGCATCAGATGAGGCGTTTGGGGCCGATCCGGTCAGCAACCCCAGCAACATCCTCATACCACCTGTCCACCAGGGAGTCGATCGGATCATCAACCAGACTGTCTGGTAAGCCCCCAAAGGACTCCAAAAACCACACCGAGTCCAGGAGCCTTTGGGGGTGGGCCCAGATGGAAGGGCCAGGATCCCCATGGGGCAGGGCAGCAACTGATAGGGGAAAAGTCAGCAGATAGTGATCTGACCATGACATAGGCCAGAAGCACAAATTCCCAACCCCCGGATCAAAACCCACAGAAGTGGCGGCAAACACCAGGTCCAGGGTATGTCCATCCCTGTGAGTGGGACCGATGACAAACTGGGACAGGTTCATGGAGGCCATGGACTCCATGAACTCCAGAGCCACTCCCGACAGTCCATACCCGGCATGCACATTGAAATCCCCAACCACCAAAAGGCAGGGGGAACCTCAAAAGTGCTGCCTAGATGAACTCGGAGAGCTTGGGAGGGAGTGTGCAGGGTTGTGGGGAGCTCAAACCTGTAATTAATATTGTTTCTTAATTTACCTCTAAATGCTTCCTTAAACAACTTTTTCTGTTCCTCTTTATAATTTAATAACATACATTCAGATTTATTCCAATTCACCTATAATCTGTTGCTTCTTCAAATGCCTTTAAATGTTTTTGTATTTTCATATACATATCACCGGTTTTTAAATTATTAATAATGTATCATCTGCAAATAAATTAATTTTATTTACCTTCCCCTCTTCCACCGCTTCTATTTCCTTATCCTCTCTTATTACATTTACCAACACTTCTGTTATTAATATAAACAAAACTGGAGACAATGGGCAACCTTGTCTCATTACTCGGCCTGGACAAATAATTTATGTTATTCCATCATTCACTAAAATTCTAGCCTTATTATGTGAATACAACTATATAATTATATTTAAAAATTGGTCACTAAATCCTAAGTGATTAAACAGTATCTTTAAGGTACTCCATTCTACTGTATCAAATGCCTTAAAAATATCTAATGAAATTATTCCTACCCTACTTCTAATTTGCTAAATGCATATTATTCAGAACCCTTCTAACTAAATTCGCCATATGCCTACCTCTAAGGAATCCATACTTATCCTTTTTATATATTTTCCTACAAAACTATTTAATCTGTTGGCTGAAATTGCTGTGAATATCCTTGCATCTTCATTAATCAGTGAAATTGGTCTATATGATTCCATGGCTGTTAGTTCTTTTCCTGGCTTCAAAATCAATACTATTATTGATTCTTTCCATGACTGAGGAATCTTTTCCCCTTCAATAATCTTATTAAATAATTTCTTCATTCTAGGAATTAATAATTAATAATTTCTTAAATACAGTACTCCCCCATTTATTTACTGACCCACCCGTGATAAAGGAAAATTCATGAAATGCAGATGCCTCAGTAAACTGACCTTGGGCTGCTCCTGCCAGCTGCATTTCCAAAGAGAGGTTTTAACCCCTTCCTGACACCTCAGCAAAACTTGCTGCCAGGAGCTCAAGGTCTGTTTGCTGACGTGTCAGGAGGGGGTTAAAAACTTCTATTTGGAAACAGCAGCCAGCAGGAGCAGCCCCAGCTCTGTTGAGATGTCAGGAGGGGGTTAAAAACCTTTCTTTGGAAGTTAAATACAGACATCCATCTGGCAGAAAATTAACAATATTTTTAGATGCCTAAGCAAGGGCTGCTCCTCCCGCTCCACTTGCAAAGAGAGGTTTTTATCTCCCTCCTGACACCTCAGCAAACCTTGCTGCCAGGAGCCATAGAAAAAAATTGAAAAAATTAAAAAAAATGTAAATAGAGCAGACCGCTTCTAAAATTTGTAAGGTAGCAGTTAAAACGCCAACTGTTTTCTGCTCTTAAGTCAAACTGCTCTTAAGTAGAGGTACCACTGTACATTAAATTTTGTTGTACTCTTTCTAATGAATTCCCTCTATTTCTTTCATTTAGCTTGTAAATCCATTAGTGCTTTATTGTCCCTTGTTAATATAAATATTCTTTGTGATTTTTAATATCATTTTCCAAATCTTGAATTTTATGTGCCTTTTGCTTTAATATACAAGCCTCTTTCCAAGCATATCCCCTTGATATTGCCATACTGCCTTCATTGTGTCTCAAGTTACATTTACTTCTCCTCCTCCTTCATTTATCCTCCATGTCTCTTCCAAATGTTTGATTTTTTTTCTATTATCAATTTATGTAAATAAATCCTTTCACCAATCTGCATTCTTTTTTGCTACTTTGTAATCACATCCAGGTGTAAATTCCATATTCACTGGGGAGCAGGAATCATTTCAAATCACTACAAATCCTGTTGAGATCCAGGGTTGCCCATCCAATATCATTAACAGTGCCTTTTAAAATGTTTTGGCAAATGACATAGTGCTGAACTAAAATAACAGTTTGTGAAACTGCAGTGTTTTTCTGATATAGCTCTACATTAAAATGCATAATTAATAACATTTTTTGTGAAGAAACAAAAGGCATGCTCTTCAGCACAGCACAGTGGAAATATCCTTCTCAAGTTGAGGATTCTTGCCTCTCCTCCAAACAATTTTTAAAAATGATTCATTCTGCTATGTCCAAGAAGCACTACATCTTCAAAATGTACTACATTAATTCAGGGCTTCATCACTTGCAAAAAAAGATTGGGCTTACTAACAATTAGTTGAACATCATATAGGTTATTGAGAATACATCAAACTTAACTGTGCTTTTATTATTATTATTGTGTATTATTTTATTATTGTGTATGCCTATGATGAAACAAATTAAATTTACACATGTTTATGTAATAATAAATTGGCTTTTACTAACAATAGCAAATTGGTTAGTATTTAAGGTGCCACAAGCCTTTTACTTTCTAGATGGGATCTCTATTTGCTGTATTTTTCTGTCTCAGTTTATTTAAACCTACTTGGTTCAGGAAAATGTATTCCATCTGGCACAAAATTAACAATATTTTCATAGTTATAAGTAAGGGACTCAAAGCAATTCTCTTCATCTAAAAGTCCAAAAATCAACAAAGCCTGGCTTCCAGTACAAAAAAACACAGCCTGCAAAAGTTCAATGACTCCCACCCAGTCACAAACAGCAGTGATCAGTTCACGCAATAGAACAGCTAATGACACCCATCAACCACAGAGAAGGCTCGCTGCTACTCCTGATTGCAGTGAAACTTCTTAATCTCTCTATCACAATACAATGACTAAATACTTATTCTCCTGCATAGGACAAGTTTCCCCTTTCCCACAACTTTAAAACCTTACAGTATCACTCACTCTAGACCCCAGAGCACACAGAAAACCCCTAGTTCCCTGAGCCCCTTGCCCTCTGAAGATGCCAGCCACAGAGTCTGGCAAAAAATCAGGAAGAAAAACTTTCAGAACATGGCCAAAGAGCCCAAAAAAACTCACAACAGCTATCAATTCTCTTTGTGTTTAGTACTCTTCTGGTTTGAAATCCCTAAAACTTAGGATATATGTTGCAAAACTGTGTACCTACACTGCACATTGGAAGCAGATTTTTTTTGCTTAATTTGCTCAGTTTTGTAACCTTTTGATGTGATGTGTATTTATTTTCTCTTTCCATAGGCTGTTTACTTTGCCAAATCTTGAGGGTCTGGATATTTCCTATAATGAATTTGAAAGCATATCTAATGATATTGGAAATCTGAGGTATAGTAGTAGTTTATCTAATTTAAAATAATGGCAACTCCAGTTTCTTCCCCTGCTGAGGATCAACTTGTTATTCTGTTGTGTTAGGGGTGTGTATGTTTCAAAATGTCTTTCATAGGTTCTAGGTCTTTGGCAAAAAAGAAGGTCTCCAGAATTTTGGCAAGATTTGAACATCTTAGGCTTTATTTTACTACTTCCCTACAGCTTATACTCATGTTTGAGACCTCTTAGGGACCATGTTGCCACTGTGGAAGCAGCTTTTAAAGCATCGTCCATCGTTGCATATTGAGATAGGCTGGGATAGACAATTTACTTAAACAAAAAAATAGCCGCGAATGGTCAGGAAAACTGGGCTGGAGGCCACATGTAGAGATGCGCACACACAGATTCATGTGCTCATTCCTTGCTCCATCTCTTTACATATTAAGGGGTATTCCTATTTCCAATTATGACAGTATTTTTCCACCAAAATATTGTAACAGTTAGAAATACATGCTTCAAAGTACTGCACTCAGCCAGTCAGACTTGCAAATGAAGCTTGTGTTAATCACAAGATAAAAAGGAAGCCAACTGACAGCATGTGGGATGACACAAGCTCAAAGTCAGTAAGCAGAAATAAATGTTTCTGCAGAAAATTTACTAGCTGGAGCCATACCACCTGCTTAATAGTGTGTTAGTATATTTTACACACTTAGTATATGCCATTACAATACAGTGCTCATGTCTGTGAGCCTTAAAATAATAAATACTTGTACTGTAATTTCATTATTCTAGAGTGGCCAAGCAACCCCACTCTATATAGCCTGAAAAGTGCTGGTTTCCATATTGAGTGGGGAGGGAGTAAGAGGCAAGTAGGAAAAGCTTTCCCTTTGCACATACACACCACAGCTGTGCTCTTGCTGCTGAGGTAAATGGCAGGAAGGAACATGGGATGGTGGTCCCAGCCATTGGGCAGTGGTGCAGGCCACACTGAAGGCTTCCACTGCCCACACAGTCCATGTTAGCCGTACAATGTCTGCCCCCTGTCCTGGTCAAATGAATGCAAATTGTCTGTGATGTCCACTGTGTGCCCAAATCGTCAGTGGAATGTCTTTTTGCCTCTAAAACTTTCAGTAAATTGATATATCTGAGTGTCGAAGGGAATCTACTCTACGTGTTGCCTTGTGGGATTTTGAAGCTTCAGCTGAGTTGCCTCAAGGTGGAAAACAACTTCTTACATCCCTACTTCTGGGATGACATCTGCAAGCTTCAGCCTCAGAGACTCACTGACATGGCGGCCCATTGCTTTGCCAAGCACAAGCTGTGGGAATTTCATCACGAGATCCCAGAAAACATCCAAGATATTTTGTCCAAGTAAGTAAATTCAAGCTGGGTATTTGAATTAAAATGAATGGGAGATGCTCAGCAAGACGACTTTATAGACTAGAGAAGATGAGAGATCAAATTTGGATCCCAACAAGATTGTTGGTCACAGTTGCCGCATCGAAAGTCAAAGCACCCATAATATCATCCAGACTGCATTAGGAGAGCAACAGAAAGAAGCAGTAGTAGATTAGACCTCCCTCATTGCCACAGGCTACCGGAGAACCATTGGGTCCAAGAAAAGCTTTCCCAGTAATCACATGAACAAGAGAGTCCTCTTGAACAACAGAGCTTTATTTGGCCTTAAATTTTTTACTTCAGAGTGGGGCAACAAACAGGAGGCCCAGGGCCTCACATGCCCACCTGTGGGCCTTAATGGGCTGCCCCCCTGACCTCTTCTCCCCAATTTTTTTCTTATAAAAGTTAGGGGAGGGTTTTACTGGAAAAGCTTCTTTGTCCCTTCTAATGGGGAAAAAGTCTTCTGCAGTACAAAAGGTTTTTATTGTCACTTTATTCCAGGGCTGTTCAACTTTGAACAGGCCAAGGTCTTCTTTTTCCGGCCCAAAGTGCCTGAGGGCTACTACATTAAAACCTCTACTTACGATTTTTACTCCATTCCGAACACATGCTCATAAGTAAAAACCTCTGTAAGTAGAGCAGCGATTTACCATAGGAATGCATTGAAAACCAATTAATCTGTTCTGGAGGGAACAGATTTCAATGCGCCATGGCCCTTGAACTGCCCCACTCGGCTGAGACAGTGGGCTGGCAGACCCAGAACTTTGCTGGGGCAGTGGTGATCCTTGGGATGGGGGAGGGAGGGGTGGAGAACTTATCTCCTCACTTTTTTTTACTGATGGCCAGTGGGCTACTTTTGAACCCTTTGCAGGCTACCAGTAGCCCGCGGTCTACCTGTTGGGCAGGCCTGCTTTATTCTATTCTATTGATTGGTATTTTATATGCTGTGTTTCGCTTCACACACTGAACACTTTAAACAATATTATGACACGGTCAAATTCATTGGCATTGCGTCCACACCATCAGAGTCAAGCCAGTTCTGCTCGTTCCCTCAATGGCGTGGTGTACCCCTAAGATTCCTTTGGGAAGGGTCTGTCCACTCTGTCTCTCTTCCTGTGACCTCACGTCTTTGTTCATCAAATTACTTCCCTTGGCTTCAGTCTGCAAAAATGTACACTGGGAGGCCTGCTATACAGGGATTGGGGATATATTTGCAAAATATTTTTAAACACACACACACACAATTGACTCCATGGTGTGCATAGCAGATTTAAGGAGGCTAGATTTCATAGTCTTGGAGTTTTGGTTCTGACTGACAGATGCTGACAGTGATTATTTTCTATCAAATCCCACCCCCCTTTCACCAGCAAGCTTATGTTGATAATCAAGGGCACTTTCTCTAACGCATGGGAGTGCAACCCATGCTGTTGAAATTATGGGTCAACCTAGATAAGCCACCATCTTCACAATCAGAAGCTGACAGCACACTTTCCCTCTAGGGATTAGAGATGGGCATGAATAGAAAAAAATGATGTTTTCGTTTTTCGTTGCAGGTCCATTTTGGTTCATTTTTGTTTTTCGTGAAATTTTTGAAATTTGAAAAATTAGTTTCATTATTTGTTTTTTTGTTTTTCATTTTTAACCACTTTTTGCGCTACTTAAAGCATTTCCGTGTCCCCCAATGCCCCAGAGCCCAGACCAGAGGGAAAACACTAAAAAAATGATGCTGGCAGAGACACAGTATAGACTAGGTATGCAGGGAGGCTGCAAAGGAGTACTGAAGGTTCATCATCACTGCAATAGGGGGTCTTTTTTCCACTTTCTTCTTGCAACTTCAAATTGCCATATAGCAGTGGTTCCCAACGTTGGGTCACCCAGATGTTCTTGGACTGCAGTTCCCAGAAGCCTTCAACACCAGCTGTGCTCACCAGGGTTTCTGGGATTTGCAGTACAAGAAGACCTGGATCATCCTAAGTTCAGAACCACTGCCATATGGGGAAATGAAAGCTCTCTTCTTTACAGCTAGGCATGAACGTGGAGAATCAGTGGTTTGTGATGATTCATAAATGTATGGAAGGCAGGCTCTTCCAACAATTTCAGTCACAGACTAATATCCTTCCCCTCATTTTCAGGATAAGAAATTCATCCTAACATATCTGACTTTCTCCACATTTCAGCTCCGCTGTCTGTGACTGCTGCATTGGTTCGTTGTATGGACAAGGCCTTCATTTCATCTACGTTTATAAAAACAACTATGGACTAAGGCTTCCTTACCTCTTTCGCGCCTGTTCCCCAACCTGCTACAGAGACTATGTTGCGAACGCTGCCTCTGACTGATGGAGGGCCATGTTTCTTCTGATGGAGGCAGTAGCCAAATGGGTCACTTGAAGAATTAAAAAAAAACAAGCATGGTATTGACATCCCGGTGAGATAATCCGTACAATACTGCTTCAATGCAAATATCAGGCAGAACAGGCTGTGTGCTTCTTTGTCATTTAGGTACTCCATATAATGACAAAGGGTTATCAGCTCTGTGTGTGTGTGTGTGTGTGTGTGTGTGTGTGTGTGTGCGCGCGCTTATCCATTGTATTTTAATTGTTTCATAATCCTTGTGTATTCGAAACTAGATTTCTTTGTCATATATTTTACAGCAGCTATTTGCCCATACGAGAATAGCAATTGAAACACTGTATCAGTTGACAATCATAATCATACGGAATCAATGTTCAATTAGAAGCTCCCTTTGGTCACAAACAAATTTTTACAAACCTGTGCACACGTAACAATGGAATGACTGAATAAGCTTGTCACATTTGCATTCACTGACTTGATTATATATCTTAACATCTACAGTATCTTTTAGCACTCTTTCACCTGCCTTTCCAGAACATAATAAAGTATGATTTATTAATATGTGACTTGATAGCATCATTTTGCTGCTTAATTAAAACAGCAAAAGGAGATAGCAATGTATCTGCTACCTAGGTGCACATGTGTTTGAACACATGCACATATTCATTTGCAGTTGATATATGTAGACTACTATGAATGCAGCTAGTTCGACCCTCAGTGGTGCTGGCAGCTGTAGGGACACCCTTTAAAAGGTTCATGGGCTCCTTGTTGCAGGTAGGACCAGTAACAGTCTTTATTAGAGATGGGCACGACTTAGCGGTATTTCCGTTTCCGTTTCCGTTACTCGGTTCCGTTACTCTACGGAAACGGTAACGGGAATTACTCCCCCAGACTTCGAGCTCGAACCGACGAACGAACAATTTTGGTCTGATTTGTCGTGCTCGTTCCTTGCATCGCGAGATCGCGCGATGCCACACGCGGCACAGAAAAAAAGTTTTTAAAAGTTAAAAAAACCCGGTTCCCGGCCAAAAAGCAGGCGGGAAAATGCCTGCCGTGCCTCAGGGCACCTACCAGAGGGGTTGTTTCTGGAGGTCCCCGGCCTCCCCCCTCATCCCCCGTCCTGGGCTGCTCTGGTGGGACTCGCCGCAGGCTCGCAGCCAGCAAAAAGCCCAGTCTCGCCGCCGGCCGCCGCAATTAAAGCGCAAGCAAGCGGCACGGACGGCACAGGAAAAACATTTAAACTCTCCCCCCACCCATTCCCGGGCCAAAAAAGCAGGCGGAAAAATGCCTGCTTGACTAAGGGCGCAGGGCACCTACCGGAGGGGTGGTTTCTGGAGGGGGGGGTCCCGCCTCCCCCCAGTCCTGGGCAGCCGGACTCGCGAGTCGCCATCGCCATGGCATGCGGTGCGGGCCGGGGATCCAAAATGGGGCGGCAAACGCAATATTGTTTTTGAAATCGTGGTCCAAAAACACACAAGCACAACAGAAACACGCGAAAATTTATAAACTGCCAGATTTTTCACAGTAGCAGTGGGTTTTTTCTTGCAACAAAATGTCTCTCCTCTCCTCCTCTGTCCTCCATTGATTTTATTTTATTTTATTTTTTTTACACCTGCGCAATGATGGGCTGGCCGAGTGGCCAGCCATGTGGGAGTGGACAACCATGCAAATTTTTGGAGCCATCCCACCAGTCGCATGGCCACTTGGCCATGGAGACTTCTGGGATGTGCCAAAAAGCCCCCTAAAACCTGCCCTAGCCCTAACCCTAACCCTTGACTCCGTACCCATACGTCACAGACTGTCTTCTTAGTGGGTCAGAGAGGCACCCAGAGGTGCAACCCACTAGCCCACCGTAACCCTACCCGTCACTAGCCTAACCCTAGCTCTTGCACTAAGCCACCTTAAAGCCAGATCTACTTGCTTGCATTGCACTACACGCAGCAAGTACAATTCCCTTCTGTGTGAGACATGGTGGTGCGGGAGCCTTGTGAAGGGCGGGCATGACCCTATCACTCTCACACTGGTCTCACGTCTGCACATTATGTTATGCAATATCCATATGGCTATTGCATAGCATTTTGCAGCAGCAGCAGGTGAGGAAGGGAGACCCCCATGTAGAGGGGTGTCTCTTGGAGCCTGCTTCCCCTTCCTAGTGGCAGGAGGCACCTACGGGTGCCTCCAGGAGCCCACTTTCCCTTTATAGCGGGCCAGAGGAGGCACCCACCCCACAGAGGTGCCTCCAGGAGCCCGCTCCCCCCCCAAAAAAAACCAGTACTAACGACAACGAAAAAACGAAAAAACGAACCGACTAATTTTTGCGAATTTTCGCGAAAACCGGAAACGACCCGAAATGGGACTGGCCCGACTAACGACAACTCGAAAAAAAAATTTTTTTCAAGTCGTGCCCATCTCTAGTCTTTATTCCTAAGCAGAGGCATAGCTAGGGCTTCCAGAGCCTGGGGCAACAGTCAGTTTTTGCACCTCCCCCATTGCAAAATATAATCTGGATGGGGGGCAGTGACGGGGGGTCGGTAGGCAATTTGCCACTCCCTAATTGCTGAGCCCGGGGCGCCCCACCCCCTTGCCCCTCCCCAAGCTATGCCCCTGTTTCTAAGGGGCAACCAGAAGCAGAAATGGAAACTTGAACTTTGTGAGTTCCTTGCTCTTGCCTCCCAGGGAATGTTGTTCCAAGATATTGCCAAGACAGAAGGTAGGTGGAATCCCAAGCCCGCCTGGTGTCCTTTCATTGACCGTCAGACCTCCTGGAGCTTCCTCGGTTTCTCTTGTTGGTGCTTCCATCACCAGTGCCATAACTGAGTCAGAGGGGGCGCTGCCACTCCCACTGGACGGCATAGGCATCAAAGTTGAGATGACAGCACTGCAGGCTCAAGTAATCCTGGTAGGACAACTCTTCATCCACAGCCCCTTCCTCTGCCTAACAGGTGGGGTTCAGAGATTTCCCCCTGGGGTTTCTCCCATGACTTTCCACCTCTCCTGTGGTGCAAATTTGAGGGTCTTGGGGCTCAACAGCTTCTCCACCCATGTTTCCTCTTCCCCATGTTTCCTTTGCCCAGAGACATGCCCCCCTCCCCAGGTCTCCTGTTTCTCATTCTCTCTTCCAATCCCGGTCTCTTCCCTCTGTGGATGCCCTTCTTTAGCCAACCCCTTCACAAATGGCTACTGTCCCTCCCTCTTCTCCACCAGGGCCCCCAGAGACAAGGGACTGAAAGGCAAGGGTAGACAGGCCTCCGAGGGCACCAGTGGCATCAACACCCCCCCCCCCCCCCAGCAAAGCTTCCCTCTCACTCTCTAAACTGCTCCTATGGGGTCTTCCATCTATCAATGACAGAAATGCATGGAAGGCGGTTTTCCAGGCATCATTTTTACATCTTATTTAAAGCATAATTTTTAAAAGGTACAGATTCCAAAGCTGTGGTAGTTGAAATCCTTTGTGTGTGTGTGTGTGTGTACATGTATTTGTTCTGACAGATTTATGGGAACATTAGTACTGTACTTGAATGCGTAGTTAAGGTGGAGGCATGTGATCTCAGCAGGGCACAGTGGTACAGTTACAGTGGTACTGTAGAGCAGCTCTACCAAGAGCAATTCGACTTAAGAGTGGAAATCCGCCTTACAAATTTTAGATGCGGTCTGCTCTACTTACAAATGTTTTTCTTAATTTTTCAATTTTGAATTTATTTTTTCGATATTTTAGATACGGCACCTCTACTTAAGAGTTGTTCAACTTAAAAGCATGCATTTGGAACAGATTAAATTTGTAAGTAGAGGTACCACTGTATTGGGAACTATGGTGGGACAGCCACCTTTCGAATGGATAGTTTCTTAACATAATTTATTATTACAGTAATGCAGTGGTTATTATACATTATAAAGATCACTGAAATGCATTTTTTTAAAAAAATCTGAAACTTTGCTTTTATGTGAAAATCCCATTCCACCCTCTAGTGGCCATTTTTATAAATAAAAAAGGACATTAAGGTATGGGTAACAAGATGCCCTACCTAAGCATATCCAATCTCGCCTGATTTCGGAAGCTAAGCAGGGTTAGCCCTGTTTAGCTAGTACTTGGATGGGAATACTTGGGAGTACCTAGTTAGTACTTGGATGGGAGACCACCAGGAATACCAGGTGCTGTAGGCGCCTGGAGTAGGAACTTGGCAAGCCACTCCAGTATTCCTGCCAAGAAAACTCCATGGACATGGGGTCATGAAGAGTCGGTCACGACTGTCATGACACAACACACACAAGGAGGTACAGTGGTACCTTGCATAAAGGAATTAATTTGTTCCAAATGAAATTATGTTAAACAAATTTTCCTTTATACAAATTTCCCATAGGAATGCATTGAAAACAGCGTAATCCCTAACTGCAACCATTTTTATGTTGTACGGATTTGCCCCATAGATGATTATGTTAAACAAATTTCCCCTATCTCTGAAATTTTTTATGTTGTACAGATTTTATGTTATACAAACCGTTTGTTATACAAGGCTCCACTGTATCTGATTACCTTCTCTACCGACAACCTCCAGCCTCCCCACGTCCACCCAAGCAGTCTGTTTGGAACTTATACATTTAGTATCTATTCATGTCTACCTTCAAGGGTCACTGCACTTACTTTACCGGCAGGCACAATAAGAGGTCAACACAAGGATATATGCAACTGCATGTGAGCACACAGTAGAAGTGGGAAAGATTTTTTCAAAGACAAACCACCATAAAATCCGTCAGTTCAGACTCACTAGCTTCCATGGCCTTGAGTATGACAGTGTCTATCACATTAGTATCCACTCCCACTAAAAATTAAGGGCAGAAAAGATGGGATTATCCCAAATTATCCCCAACCTGCTAGGCTAAGAGAGTGACTCTTTCTGAGAGGGATCACCCAGTGAGCTTCAAACCCAAAGAGTAACACTGACAGTTAAGAAACAAGTTCCCACACTCTTTAAATAAAATAGTTTTGAATTGAGATGGGGCCGAATTTTTTTTAAAGTACCGGTAATTTGTCATGATTTATGATTTGTCAGGCTGATGAATCAATCGATGAACTGACAAATTTCCAGTGAGAAATGGACAAATCGATTCATCTCCTTTAAAATGATATAAAATGGCCCCAAAGGCCACCCAAGACACCAAATTTGGAGGGAAGCATCTACTACAGGCCCTGAAAATATGGTGAGTACCAGGATTCATACTTCTGAGCGTTGAACTAGGTGCCTTGCGGGCCATTTTATGATGCAATGAATTAACAAATCAAACATTGCTAAAAATATCATCCATTCATATTTGCCCTGGGACTTGATTTATTAATACAAATCGATGAATTATGACAAATTGGCCAAATCTGTCCGAAAACCTGATTCATTTTTCAATTCGTCCCCATCTCTCATTTTGAACACAAAATCCAATGTAACGTTTTTAGAACTGTCTAGTAGCTAAAAACAGTTTGTAGATAATATATTATAGGGCAGTGATGGTGAACCTTTTAGAGAACGAGCGCCCAAACTGCGATTCAAAACCCACTAATTTTTCGCAAAGTGGCAATACAGCAATTTAACCTGAATACAGGTGGCTATGAAGGGGCGATGTCGGGTGCCCACAGAATGGGCTCTGAGTGCCACCTTTGGCACCCGTGCCATAGGTTCGCCATCACTGTTATGGGCTGTCACAAAACCCCTTCTATCTATTACAGGCAAATTCATAGTGACCAATAAGCCCCAGGCAGACATGAAGATGATTTTCAGATATCTTCTTCCACTGAAGCAACGTGAATCTATTATTATCACCTTAGTAGTAGTAGTAGTAGTAGTAGTAGTAGTAGTAGTAGTAGTAGTAGTAGTAGAAGAAGAAGAAGAAGAAGAAGAAGAAGAAGAAGAAGAGGATGACGACGGCAACACATTTCCAGGTCAGCTCCCAGGTTTGCTTTTTAACAAATTGAAATTGTGATGATCCAACAGAAATAAAGCCAAAATTCAAGAGGCATTTTCAAACTATTTATTCATAAATCACGATTCCATTGAAAGATACACCAAATCAAAATTGCTGCAAGACTGTGTGCCATTGATATCCATTGTGGTTCTTCTTGTTCATTTCCACTGATTTCTTCCGTTGTTGTCCACTGTCAGGTGAAGCTCATCAAGTACTTCATTTAAGCATTGAGGTATTTTGCATGGTGCCTGATATGGTCATTAATGAATGTTGCTATGAAGTAGTAACTGTGATCGTAGCCCTGAGGAGAAGAAAAGACCATTCAGTTTTGGAAGCTCAGATGTTCATTTTTTCAGATACATCCTCAAACAGTTCAAACAGGCCTATTGTTCAAGGTAGAAATACTGCAGAGACGCTCCTATGGGACCACCAGCGTCAGGTTAAAATTATAAAATATTATCTAGGAATGACTTTCCAAAGTTCACATGCCTGCTGGAAGGAAAAAGGTGTTGTCTCCTACATAAAGAAATCTAGTCACAACTGGGGGGGGGACTCTGTGGCAAAGGAAAGGAAACATTTTAAAAGCAAACAAAAGACCACTATTTGCCATCAAAAATTCAGCAGCCAATGGCTACAAGCCATGTAAAGGAAGCAAAACACAGGTTTAATATGATTTGTTCCCCAGTTGTTGCCAAAATGCAGTGGCATAAGGATGAAACAGTTTTTTATGCCATCTTGCCAAGAAGATCGAGCCAGGGGGCCCTCTTGAAAGAGCCATCCCTCAAGGAGGTGAGAGGGATGGCTTGCATACACAGGGCCTTCTCAGCAGCTGCCCCCAAGCTATGGAATATCCTGCCGATGGAAATCCACCTGGCGCCAACATTGATGACATTTCGGCACCAGGTAAAAACCTTCCTCTTCCAGAAGTTTTTTAACTGATACAATATAGACTGTGGGTCCTCTGATGACCATTTTAGTATAATGATTTTAGTGTAAGGTTTTCATTATTGTTTTGATTATTTATTGATATTCTATTTTTAACTGTTTTAATTCTTTTGATTGTAAGCCGCCCAGAGATCTTTGGGTAGTGGGCAGCATATAAGTTGTATAAATAAATAAATAAATAAATAAATAAATAATTTTTTAAAAAAATCTATCACTATATTTGTCCTTTGTTTTTATGTGTTTGATTTTGTTTTTAATCCCTTATACTGTTAACTGCCCGGAGTTCCTTTGGGAAAACGGGCGGTATAGGAATGCATAAATAATAATAAATAAATAAATATTTGGGGAGGGGGGCGCGCAGTCTTGCATACCTGTTCACACAAACTTCATATACACATTTTTTTCTGACTGATTATCTCCATATAGGGTAGTTTCTCTGAACACCCAAGAACAACCGAGCCCTTGCTCGCATCTTGAGATGATACATATCAACGCTCTCTCATATATGATAGTTGGAAAAGAGGAATGGGTGGCCGGGCAGGATTCTAAGGAACTTCTTTGATCATATTAACAACAAAGGAACTGGCTAAGGCCACCAATTCCAATCCTCTGGATCTCAGACCTCCAGCATTAACAGCCACTGTGAACATTTCAGTGAAGTGAGGGGGCAGATAGCACAACAACCCCACTATCTACTCTTCTCATTCAATTTTTTTTTAAAAACGTGGAGATTCTGCCATTCTTCATGGAGAGAAGCACACATTCCTGATTGAAGAACAATACGGGCATCTCTCCATAAACAGCAATAGGAACACGGACAGAACAGACACAGTGGAAAACGGGAGCAGGAGTACAAACTCTCCCTCAGACATGTTTGACTAGGGGTGTGATTAGATGGGGAACAGTCCTGTGGTGTGGTCTGGTTTGTGTCCATTTCTGATGACAGCATTTGGTGCAGTTTCAGCCTGTGTGATCATTGGGACTGTACCACCGCAGATGGCTTAAGCCTTTGTAAGGTTGTGCTGATGCATGATGCCAGTAAGATTAAAAAAAAGTTTTAAAAATTGAAACCTTCCTCTCGTTCCCCCATGGAGAAGACAGGATGGAGACAAGAAGGGAGACCTTTGTAGGGAGGGGGGGTCCCCTCTTTCTCTCCTTTCTCTATAAAGGAAGGAAGAGCCAAATAGGGTCACTTTGAGGCACAGTGTGGCTTTCTGACCCAAAGACACCCACAATCCTTGCTTGTGAAGACAAGGATCGCACTAAATGGCATTCGTCACCTCTATACAAACTTAAGCAACCAACTTTTGCCCAATTCAGTCTGATCTAAATTAGCTGTCTAGTGACACCCAGGTCACTCTCCATGTTCGTTCAGGGACGCTATCTAGAGATTAAGCAGGAAAGGAAGCAGGACCCCTCAAACCAAATAAAGATCATCTGTTAAGAGGAAACCACGTTTCCAATCCCAAATTACGGTAGTTTCGCAACCGTGCAGTTCTCTCCTTGGCCAACTGCTGTGTATAAGACAATCTTTCAATTTTTAGTCTAACAATTTTAGACCAAAAATAGTCTTCTATTAGACCAAAAATAGTTTTCTCCCTTGGAAAAGAGAAACTGCCATTATTAGCATTGGCTACTGAGCGTGGTGGCTCAGTGAGCTGGAGTGTTGAAACTGTCAGCTGCAAAGTCAGCAGCCCAGTGGTCTGAATCCCGGGTGCCACACAGTGGAGTGAGCTCCCGCCGATAACCCCAGCTCCTGCCAACCTAGCAGTTCGAAAGCATGGAAATGCAAGCAGATAAAGAGGTACCGCCGTAAAAAAAAGCAGGAAGGTAAAAGGTAAACAGTTATTTGTGCACAGAAATGTGTTCAGCCATGCCGGCCACATGGCCACGGACGGGCACAACACTGGCTCTTTGGCTTGAAAACAGAGATAAGCACTGCCTCTAGAGTCAGACGCGACTAGTACGATTGTGCGGGGGGGGGGGGACCTTTACCTTTACTGAGACCTAAACCCTCTGGGTGCAGAACTTCCCGGCCATTACCTGCTGCATTCTGAAGACCACGGGGACTTTCCGTTCTGTGCAGGCAGCAATGAAATTGTCCGGCAGCAATTGCCCTGCAGAGAGGAACTGGTCATCTTTGCCTTGATCAATCAGAATATCCAAAGGGGAACCTTCGTAAGACTTCACAATGTGGGTTGCATCGCCTGCAAAAGAGAGCGGCAGGTTCACTTCCGACAATGGCAGGCGTCTAGCAAGAGCTTTAAAAACCCTGTGGGGTGGAGATGGGTGGGAGGCACCGTCAACAGAAAGGGCCAATTTTCCTTTGCAACTAACTGGCAATTCGCCTAACATGGAAACACGACACACAGCAAGGGAGACACAATGGCTGTTGCACAAGGAGGGTATAGGTATGCATGTTAGGGTGGATTCGGGTTTCTTCCCGTGTAGAAATCTGGTTGTTTTGGCGACGTTTCGACAAGGTCTCACTCGTCATCTTCAGGCTGGTGTTCTGGCTTCTTTCTTCTTGAAGCAAAGCGTGATCTCAGTTGAAGTCCTTCTATAAATACTGCTGGGGGTGTGTGGTTTGCTTGCTCTGTTGCTGATTGTAGGTTCGTTTGTTCTTTTGTGATCTGCTGTGTGGCTGAGGCGATCGTTAAGGGCTTAACTGCTGGTGGGTTAGATGGCTGTTTAGAGACATCATGTGTGGGTGAGGTGCTGGATGTGTGTCTATTAGCCTTTTGTTTCTTAACGACCTTGGTGATGGGTGTTCTGGCAGCATCCTGGGCTTTGGTGGAGTGGGGTCCTGTGTCTTGTGAATTCATTTTGGTCTGGCTGCGTGTCTGTGGTCTCCCAATGTTTTTTTGGCGTGTGTAAGTGTGCTCCATGTGGTGGCTGGAGTGGGGAGTAGCGGTAGATGGTGCAGTCGTGGTTTTGTTATTGGATGGTGGTTTCGTTTCATCTGTGGGAAGGGTCTGGGTTTGTGTTTGGTGTGGATGGAAGGTGGTGGCCTCTTGTGTCCTTTTGGACCTGGTGTCAGTCTTTGTGACAGAGGCTCGTCTGTTGACCAGGGCTAGTTTCCAGATGTCAGGCAAGCGGGAGGTGTCATCACGTTTATTCATGTTGTTTGGGTGTTTCTCTATTTCAATGGCTTCCATGATTATTCGACTGTTGAAGTGTTCAGTTTTGGAGATGAGTTTTGGTTCTTTTAAAATCAATTTCATGACCTGTTGTTTTTATGTGCTGGAAGAGAGAGGAAGATTTTTCTTCTTTTTTGACTGCGTTCTTGTGTTCTGCGATGCGTGCGCTTATTCTCCTGTTTGTCTGTCCGATGTATGTGGCTGGGCAGACTTTGCATGGTATTTCGTAGACTCCTTGGTTTTCTAGCTCGATCTTGTCTTTGGGGTTTCTTAAAATGTTGGCTATTTTTTGTTCGGTGCAAAAGGCTGTCTTGATATTGTGTTTGTGGAGAATTTTGCTTATTTTGTCTGTGGTGCCTTTGATGTAAGGGAGGAGGGCAGTGCCGTTGTTCTCTTCTGTTTCTTGGTTCTTGGGGGGTGTTTCCTTTTGGATTAGTTTGGTGATGGTGTTTTTTTGGAATCCGTTCGCAATTAAAGCATTCGAGAGAGTGTGTAATTCAGTTTTTAGGTGGTCTTTGTCAGCGAGGCGTTTGGTTCTGGAGATGAGGGTTTTTGCTACGGAGTTGATCTGTGCAGGGTGGTGGTGTGATTGTGCATTTAAGTAGCGGTTTGTATGTGTTTTTTTTTTCCGGTAGATGGTATGTCCTAAGGAGCCGTCGGGTTTTTTGTAGATTAGGACGTCCAGGAAGGGAAGTTGGTTGTTGGCTTCTATTTCCATAGTGAATTTTATTTTGGGGTGTAGGCTGTTGAGATGTGTGAGGAAGTTGTTCAGTTTGTCTTTCCCGTGTGGCCAGATAACAAAGGTGTCGTCAACATATCTGAGCCAGAGTTTGGGTTTATGTTCGGACTTCTGTAACGCGTTGGTTTCAAAGTGTTCCATATATAGGTTTGCGATGACCGGTGAGAGGGGTGATCCCATGGGTGCTCCTTCTATCTGTTTGTATCTTTGTCCATTGTGGATGAAGTATGTGTTGGTTAGGCAGTGGTTGGTCAGATCTAGGATGTGCTTGGGGGGGTTGTATTTGTTGTGGATAGCTGTCAAGGCTTCTTGAATGGGCACTTGTGTGAAGAGCGAAACAACATCGAAGCTCACGAGTAGGTCATTGGGTTGTAGGTCTTGTTTCTTTATAATTTCTATGAAGTGGAACGAGTTTTGTACGTATGAAGAGATGGATTCTGCATAGGGCTGGAGTTGTTTGGCAAGAAATTTGGCGAGGTTTTGTAGGGGTGAGCCTATGGAGCTGACTATGGGTCTGAGAGGTGTTCCTTCTTTGTGAATCTTGGGGAGGCCGTAGAGCTTGGGGCATCTGGATGATTTCTCTCTGGGGATGATGCTTGGCTTGATTTCTTCACTTAAGGGTGAGGCTTTTATTTTGGCTTTGGTGGTTTTTTCCAGGTAGGTGGTGGGGTCTGTGTTCAAAGGTATGTAAGCAGGGTCTTGTAGTAGGTTGGATAGTTTGGCTTGGTAGTCAGATGTGTTCATCACCACTGTGGCATTGCCTTTGTCTGCTGGGAGAATGATTATGTTGTTGTCTTTCCTCAGGTTGGTGAGGGCTTTTTGTTCTTCTTTGTGTAAATTGCTTCTGGGTGGTTTGCTGGAGCAGAGGATATTGGTGACTTCGAGTCTGATTTTGTTGGCTTCATCTGGGTTGATTTTGGTTAGGCTGGCTTCCACTCCGCATATGATGTTTTCAGTGGGGATGTGTCTGGGGGCGACTGCAAAGTTGAATCCTTTGGACAGGACTTTGGTCTCTGCGGTGGTGAGTGTCCTGTCTGATATGTTGTGAACTGTTTGTTTCATGGGCTGCTGGGGGGGGGTTGGGCTTCTGGCGTTTTTCCAGTTTGTGGAGTTTGTTGGTGTGTATGTCTGTCTTGTGGGAGGTCTCTGTTTCAGCTCTCCAGGCGGCGAGTTGCTTGGATTTGTTCCAGAGTGTTGGGTGGATTTTGTTGCTGAGTTTGAGGTGGAGAGTGAGTAGGTCTCTGTTGGTTTGATCTAGTAGGTATCTTTTCTTGTGTAGTTCGTTTCTGATTAGGGCTAGTTCTGTTCTTTTCAGGATCCTTTCGCTGGATGGGGTTTTTGAGTGGAATTTCAGTTGGAAGCTTGTGGGGATCACATTTTTATCTCGGCAGTTGCGTAGGAATGCAATGTCACATAAGATGGTGGCTCTTCGGACTTCTAGTTTCTCGTAGGTTCTGGTCAGCTGGAAGGTTTCCTCCCCGTAGAGGTCGGATATTTGTTTTCGTAGATTTTCACGGGTATAGGTATGCATGTTAGGGTGGATTCGGGTTTCTTCCCGTGTAGAAATCTGGTTGTTTTGGCGACGTTTCGACGAGGTCTCACTCGTCATCTTCAGGCTGGTGTTCTGGCTTCTTTCTTCTTGAAGCAAAGCGTGATCTCAGTTGAAGTCCTTCTATAAATACTGCTGGGGGTGTGTGGTTTGCTTGCTCTGTTGCTGATTGTAGGTTCTTTTGTTCTTTTGTGATCTGCTGTGTGGCTGAGGCGATCGTTAAGGGCTTAACTGCTGGTGGGTTAGATGGCTGTTTAGAGACATCATGTGTGGGTGAGGTGCTGGATGTGTGTCTATTAGCCTTTTGTTTCTTAACGACCTTGGTGATGGGTGTTCTGGCAGCATCCTGGGCTTTGGTGGAGTGGGGTCCTGTGTCTTGTGAATTCATTTTGGTCTGGCTGCGTGTCTGTGGTCTCCCAATGTTTTTTTTGGCGTGTGTAAGTGTGCTCCATGTGGTGGCTGGAGTGGGGAGTAGCAGTAGATGGTGCAGTCGTGGTTTTGTTATTGGATGGTGGTTTCGTTTCATCTGTGGGAAGGGTCTGGGTTTGTGTTTGGTGTGGATGGAAGGTGGTGGCCTCTTGTGTCCTTTTGGACCTGGTGTCAGTCTTTGTGACAGAGGCTCGTCTGTTGACCAGGGCTAGTTTCCAGATGTCAGGCAAGCGGGAGGTGTCATCACGTTTATTCATGTTGTTTGGGTGTTTCTCTATTTCAATGGCTTCCATGATTATTCGACTGTTGAAGTGTTCAGTTTTGGAGATGAGTTTGGTTCTTTTAAAATCAATTTCATGACCTGTTGTTTTTATGTGCTGGAAGAGAGAGGAAGATTCACAAAGAAGGAACACCTCTCAGACCCATAGTCAGCTCCATAGGCTCACCCCTACAAAACCTCGCCAAATTTCTTGCCAAACAACTCCAGCCCTATGCAGAATCCATCTCTTCATACGTACAAAACTCGTTCCACTTCATAGAAATTATAAAGAAACAAGACCTACAACCCAATGACCTACTCGTGAGCTTCGATGTTGTTTCGCTCTTCACACAAGTGCCCATTCAAGAAGCCTTGACAGCTATCCACAACAAATACAACCCCCCCAAGCACATCCTAGATCTGACCAACCACTGCCTAACCAACACATACTTCATCCACAATGGACAAAGATACAAACAGATAGAAGGAGCACCCATGGGATCACCCCTCTCACCGGTCATCGCAAACCTATATATGGAACACTTTGAAACCAACGCGTTACAGAAGTCCGAACATAAACCCAAACTCTGGCTCAGATATGTTGACGACACCTTTGTTATCTGGCCACACGGGAAAGACAAACTGAACAACTTCCTCACACATCTCAACAGCCTACACCCCAAAATACAATTCACTATGGAAATAGAAGCCAACAACCAACTTCCCTTCCTGGACGTCCTAATCTACAAAAAAAACCCGACGGCTCCTTAGGACATACCATCTACCGGAAAAAACACACATACAAACCGCTACTTAAATGCACAATCACACCACCACCCTGCACAGATCAACTCCGTAGCAAAAACCCTCATCTCCAGAACCAAACGCCTCGCTGACAAAGACCACCTAAAAACTGAATTACACACTCTCTCGAATGCTTTAATTGCGAACGGATTCCAAAAAAACACCATCACCAAACTAATCCAAAAAGAAACACACCCCAAGAACCAAGAAACAGAAGAGAACAACGGCACTGCCCTCCTCCCTTACATCAAAGGCACCACAGACAAAATAAGCAAAATTCTCCACAAACACAATATCAAGACAGCCTTTTGCACCGAACAAAAAATAGCCAACATTTTAAGAAACCCCAAAGACAAGATTGAGCTAGAAAACCAAGGAGTCTACGAAATACCATGGAAAGTCTGCCCAGCCACATACATCGGACAGACAAACAGGAGAATAAGCGCACGCATCGCAGAACACAAGAACGCAGTCAAAAAAGAAGAAAAATCTTCCTCTCTCTTCCAGCACATAAAAACAACAGGTCATGAAATTGATTTTAAAAGAACCAAACTCATCTCCAAAACTGAACACTTCAACAGTCGAATAATCATGGAAGCCATTGAAATAGAGAAACACCCAAACAACATGAATAAACGTGATGACACCTCCCGCTTGCCTGACATCTGGAAACTAGCCCTGGTCAACAGACGAGCCTCTGTCACAAAGACTGACACCAGGTCCAAAAGGACACAAGAGGCCACCACCCTCCATCCACACCAAACACAAACCCAGACCCTTCCCACAGATGAAACAAAACCACCATCCAATAACAAAACCACGACTGCACCATCTACCGCTACTCCCCACTCCAGCCACCACATGGAGCACACTTACACACGCCAAAAAAACATTGGGAGACCACAGACACGCAGCCAGACCAAAATGAATTCACAAGACACAGGACCCCACTCCACCAAAGCCCAGGATGCTGCCAGAACACCCATCACCAAGGTCGTTAAGAAACAAAAGGCTAATAGACACACATCCAGCACCTCACCCACACATGATGTCTCTAAACAGCCATCTAACCCACCAGCAGTTAAGCCCTTAACGATCGCCTCAGCCACACAGCAGATCACAAAAGAACAAACGAACCTACAATCAGCAACAGAGCAAGCAAACCACACCCCCCCAGCAGTATTTATAGAAGGACTTCAACTGAGATCACGCTTTGCTTCAAGAAGAAAGAAGCCAGAACACCAGCCTGAAGATGACGAGTGAGACCTCGTCGAAAAACGTCGCCAAAACAACCAGATTTCTACACGGGAAGAAACCCGAATCCACCCTAACATGCATACCTATACCCGTGAAAATCTACGAAAACATATATATATATATATATATATATATATATATATATATATATATATATATATATATATATATATATATATATATATATATATATATATATATAATTTTAATATAAAATAAATAAGTCATTTTTATAATCTGTCACTTATCTCTGAAGTATGTTTTATTTTCAGTTTCAGGTTTGATGGCATTTATTCCAAATAAGACTCAACAGCATACAGCTTTATTTATCATAGAAGCATAGATTTGGAAGAGACCTCAAGGTCCATCCAGTCCAACCCCCTGCCATGCAGGAACCCCCATCAAAGTACCCCCGACAGATGGCCATCCAGCCTCTGGCTTAAAAAACCTCCAAAGAAGGAGATTCCACCACCCTGCATGGCAGCATATTCCACTGCTTAACAGCTCTAATCGTCAGGAAGTTCCTTCTAATGTTCAAATGGAATCTCTTTTCCTGTAGTTTGAAACCACTGCTCCGAGTCTTAGTCTCTGAAGACATGGAAAACAAGCCAGCCCCCTCTTTGATATGTCATCCTTTCAAATATTTAAACATGGCTATCATATCCCCTCTCAACCTTTTTTTTTTTGTAAGACTAAACATTCCCAGATCCCTAAGCCGCTCCTCGTAAAACATTTCTTCCAGACCTTCAACCATCCTGGTCACCCTCCTCTGGATTACTGTTCAAGGTTGTCAACATCCTTTTTAAATTGAGGAGCGCAGAACTGTACACAGTATTCCATGTAGGGTCTGACCAGAACAGAGTAGAGTAGTACTATCACCTCCTATGCTTCTGTTGATGCAACCAAGAACCGCATTGGCTTTCTTGGACGCCGTGTCACACTGCTGACTCATGTTCAACTCCCAGATCCCTTTCACAGGTACTATTCTCCAGCCAGGTGTCTCCCATCCTATATCCATGCCATTCATTTTTTTCTACCTAGATGCAGCACCCTACATTTCTCTGTTGAAACTCATTCTATTTGTTTTGGCCCAGCACTCTAATCTGTCAAGTTTATCTTGGACTTTTATTCTATCCTCTTGGGCAGGAGTGTCCAAACTTTGGCCCCCCAGATGTTTTGGACCACAACTCCCAGAATTCCAAGCCTATATTATCAATGTCAAAGGACTGTGGGAATTGTGGTCCAAAACATCTGGAGGGCCAAAGTTTGGACACCACTGCTCTAGGGAATTAGCCACCCCTCCCAATTTGGTGTCATCTGCAAATTTAATCAGTCTACTCTCTATTCCTCTGTCGAAGTCATTAAAAAGATGTTGAATAGCACCGGACCCAGAACAGAACCCTGGGGCACCCCAATGGTCACCCCCTCTCCATGGTGAGGAGAAACCATTTATGAACACCCTTTGTGTACGATCAGTCAACCTATTACAAATCCACCTCATTTTTCTAGGTCCTGAAATTATTCATGTACTGAACTGCAGGAGACCCCTGAGATTTAGGTATCTGGCTGAGAAACTGGAGGTTGGGTTTTCATTCCTTGTTATGCCTCCATGATGGGCGATGAATTCAATGATCGATAAGGTTCCTTCCTGCCCTACAGGTCTAAGATGGTAGTGGCAATGATTCTCAGCTCCACTGCAACATCGGCTAAGGCAGTGGTTGTCAACCTGTGGGTCCCCAGATGCTCCTGGACTGCAACTCCCAGAGACACCTTCCAGCACAGCAAGTGGTGGAGGCTTCTGGGAGTTGCAATCCAGGAACATCTGGGGACCCACAGGTTGATAACCACTGGTCTTAAGGGAAGTGAATTGGTGAAGGCATTCCTCACCAAGGACACCATATTTCATAGAGCCGAGCCTTCTGGAACTAGACCAGTAAGACTCTTTTCAAGAAGGAAAAGAAGGTGCTCACTTCCAAGAAGTCCCCTTCTCCAAGACAGAGGAAGATGGGTGGACCTACTGAGGTTAGGCACTGTAATTCCACCCCCACCCCCCCACCCCGAGGAAAAACATTCCTGAAATTTCCAATACATACCTCCCAATCCTTCACTTTTGATCCTAAGTATCCACCAAAGGCCTTCTTTCCCCATGGACACTGAACCGGATTGCAGATTGGAGCAAAGGCTGAAACAGACTGTGTAGGAATTGAAGGTAAAAGACATAAAAAAAATCTGCCAACGAGCTAAAAATCGTTAACGATCTGCCCCAATGTTTCCGAATCCCAATGCTGCACTTGGAAATATTCTAGCCAACATAATCTAATATTTCCACCTTTGTCAGGAATAGGGAATGATAGGCCAAGTCTTTCCTAGTTCTCTTATGCACACTTTAGGAACCTAGTACACATTTGATCCTATCTGGAACCATAAATAAATAAAAATAAACTTTTTTTCTTAGAGGTGCACCAAAACATGATTACCTTAGGATACAGTGCATTAGAGATACAGGTTTTACAGCCCTATTATATTCTTTCACAATTTCGAAATACGCCACTTTTATAAATCGCCAGAAATAATCTGGCAATTGCTCTCTGATATTTACAGGGACATTTCCGTCCAAAAGAAGTATCTGCTTCTTACCAAAGTCTCCTTCAACTGGTAGTAAAGACTGTTTATTAGGCTTTTGGGTTTCAAAAAAACCTACATTTAGCTTGTTTATTTCCCTCTGTGCTCATCAATACATATTCACTGTTTAATGTTGCATCATTCTCTAACCTAGGATCTGGTGACTGGTAGCCTATGATCTTAATCCAGCACTCTAGGAAGTGCTTTTCAGCCTATCTGCCTATTTCCAAGAACAGGGCTGTGGAGTCGGAAGATAAATGTTCCGACTCCGACTCCGACTCCTAAGTTTTTTTGTACTTCCGACTCCAACTCCCCGACTCCGACTCCTCTGTATTAATATGCGAATGTATTTTATACATTCCTTGAACTATTGACCCTCCCTTCCCTTCACTTATACAAGTGTCTCTAGTGCTGCAAAAAACATATTTACTTAATCCCTTATCAGTGAGAGGCGAGGTTACCCATGGGTGCTGCGTAACAGCAGAACACAACACTATATGGCACGCTCCTAATTGTGCGTTGCGTGCCATATAGTGAAGCACACGAAAAGCATGCTTCGTTTTGCGGTTATGTGAGGCACTGCGTGCACTGGTTTTTATTCTTACAGTAGAGAAGTCATTAATTATAACTTTTTATGAATTGGGACATTTAAACTTGCTTTTTTAAAAATTCCAATCTAAATTTAGTCGGAGTCGGTGCATTGTTTGCCGACTCCGACTCCAGGTACCCAAAATTTCCTCCAACTCCTTGACTCCGACTCCACAGCCCTGTCCAAGAAGCTCAAGAAAAACATATTAAAGTTCAGGTTCAATGCTTTTCTAAATACAGCATTCCTAAAATTTCTGATTAAATCTCTGCTTTTTTTTTTTTGCAACAACCATGCATCCGAGGTTCTTTAACATACACAGAAGGGAGGAGCAGATTACAGAAAAACACAGTACAGTGGTACCTCAACTTACAAATTTAATCCATTCCGAATGCATGCTCTTAAGTCGAACTACTCTTAAGTTGGGGTACCTATCTAAAAAATTGAAAAAATAAGTTAAAAAAATTAAAAAATTGAAAAAAGATATTTGTAAGTCGAGCAGACCATATCTAAAATTTATAAGGTGGCAGTTAAAATGCCAACAGTTTTCCGCTCTTAAGTCGAATTGCTCTTAAGTCAAGCTGCACTTAAGTCGGGGTACCACAGTTGCTTGATTGCTGCTGGCATACTCAGAACTGGGTCCCTTTACCATGCATTCTTATCCCCATCTCTCTTGAGCACCTATTCTTTTCTTCAAAAAATGCATTAAAAGTTGTTCAATTACAGTACTTGGAAAAACTCTCTGTTAAATCCTAAGTGTGTACACTCAGACGCAAATCCCAATAAATTGAACAAATCATACTCTCAGGCAGATGGGCATAAAATTTGGAAGACTTTTTATATCCATGTATTTTTCCTCCTTGTTTTATTTCTCTAATTCTTTGACTTGCTTTACCAAAACTGCACCTTCAGGATCTTACTTTGTATCTTCCGGGATTCTTCAGAGCAAGGATCAGAGCACCATGGCCTCCCATGGAGTGGCCTGAAATAGACATCCTTCCCGAGTCAACTGGGAAATTGGCATTTATCAGGTTGGGCAACTGAAAAATATCATTGGGAAGGGGAAAGATGAAAGCAGATTGACATTTTGATCCACACAGGTTAAAAATAGACATTGCTGCATTCCACATCAGTAGAATGGCTTCCACAACCACTTCCCCCCCTTTTTTTGGCTACATTATCTCAAAATCTCACCAATCTATATTTTATGTCCGCTACATAACAAGTGGTCGAATCTGATAGCCAGCTTCTCTTTGTCTTGGGGCGTTCACTAGAACCCAGTTCTAGGGCTGATGCTAAACTAGGAAGATAGGCAGAATTCAAACAGCAACACTATTCCTGCCTGTTCAGAGGCTTCATTTCCTATTTTATTTAGTTACCATATTTTTACTGTCTATAAGACGCCCCCATGTTTAAGACAACCCCCACTTTCCCGACCCAAAATTACAATTTCACAACCACGTGGTTTTTCTCCTTGGCTTACTTCCGTGTGTAAGACAACCCTCAATTTTCAGTCTAGCATTTTTAGACTAAAACATAGTCTTATACATGGGAAAATGCTGTGCTTCAATTTCTTTTTTCACCTTTCTCTCACCGTGGAAGGCAAAAAGATAGGTACAGTAAACCCCCACCGATCGCAGGGGTTAGGGACCCGACCCGACCCACAATAATTGAAAATCCACAATATGTGGATGCTGGGTCAGGTCGGGACTGGGCGGGCTCTCTGGGGGCTCTTTTACTTACCTCAGGCCTGTCGCTACCCCAAACGGGCCTCCAAGGGGCTTTCCAGTTCCCCAGAGGCCCCAAAAGTGCTTTCTAGTGATCTGGAGGTCACTTCTGGTTTACCCGAAGTCACTTCCGGTTTGAGGGGAAGCACTTTTAGGTCCTCCAATGGGCCTGGGAAGGCCTTTCCTCCTTATCCCCAGGGGGCCTTTTTTCATATACTGCAGACCCGCGATATACCGGGACCACAGTATATGAACCATGAAAGGGCGGGGGACAACTGTAGTAAAACACCCAAGCAGTCTTCCCATCTAGGGACTGACCCGACTTAAGAGGTGTTTGATTTCAGCAAAATGGCTGCACTGTATGCTCTCAGGCTGGTGTGTGTGTGTGTGTGGGGGGGGAATAATGATGAGGGACAAGAAGGACCCAAAAGCCACCATTCCCATTCACTAAGTATGTGCCACTGTCTGTTGTTACACATGGTGGGCATCTTTTGAATCCTCGTCTGCCAGCCTCTAAAACACAGCCACTTCTTGGCCCGCCATGGAGATAATATTCCCGACCCTGTTCTCCCTTTTCCTCCCATTCCTCTTTGGGTGCTGCCATGAGGGGAGGTTCTGCAGGCATGAAGCCCCCACATGCATAGAACACTGCACTATATGACTTTGTATAAAGTATCAGTCAAATAGTTTAATTCCAACGGACAAAGGTTCACAAGAAATGATGGGGTGCCGTTCCACAGAAGCTCCCAGACAAAAGCATCTGAATCACCTCATCCTTTATGTAAGAGTACATGCGGTAATTTGTCTTCCATGGTTCTTCCGTCGCATCCACATAAAAGCCAGCTCCAGTGCCAAAATCCCAGCTCTCGTCCTCGCCTTTAATATCGCACCCACCTGCCAGGAAAAGACATTCGAAACTGTCAAAATGCCGTCCAGAAAGACAGATACAGGCACTGACCTTTCTCCTTCATGGGAAAGAGGCAGGCAGGGAGCCCTTCTCCAAAAACAAAGCAAGGCAGCTCCTGTTTGTTAGGCAGAAAAAATCTGTGTGACAACCAGGAAGGCCTTTTTAAAAGGGCTGCCATGGTGGAAAAACCTAGGGCATTTATACACGACCCCTAAGCTCCGCTGCAAATGGCTGCAAGCTCCGGAGCTTAAAAATGTTTCCCCACCAGCTCCGGAGTTCGCAGACAATTAAGTGAGACCCCGCCCACTTTTCTTGTACCTTCTCTTTGGAGGTGAAAAATCTCTGATGCGGTGCAATGATAGTGAGTGCGGGGCTCTCCTTGCTTCTGTTTGCTGCTTTTTAGCTCCCACCCCTTTAAGAGCTACTTTTTACAGAGACGAGGGGGTTGGACTTGATGGCCTTACAGAGACGAGAGGCAGAACGAGGTGAGCAGCATGCTTTTCTTTCTCTTTTTCTCCCTCCCTCACGCAGCCAGCAACCAGGAAGTGCGGAGGGGGGTGGGGACAGAGGAAGAGCGACGAACCCCTAAGATCTCTGGTCCGAATTTAAGTGGCCAGCAAATCTTAGGGGTCGTGTAAAAAGGCCCCTAGATCAGTGATAGCGAACCTTTTAGAGACCGAGTGCCCAAACTGCGATTCAAAACCCACCAATTTTTCACCAAGTGCTAATACAGCAACTTAACCTGAATACAGGTGGCTGTGAAGGGGCGATGTCAGGTGCCCACAGAAAGGGCTCTGATTGCTACCTTTGGCATCTGTACCATAGCTTCTTCAACACTGGCCTAGATGGTCAGAGAGGCTGACTGAAAGATCAGCTTGAATAATGTGTAATGGAGGATGGCATTTGCACTGGAGGAAAATACATTGATTCAGTCTATAAGTTGTTTACCCAGAAAAGAAGCACAAATGTTATTCCTCAGTGTCTATCACACAAGGCAACTTTGTTCTCCCAAAGCAGAAAAAACCATGTAGACTTGTCTATAGGGATAAATGGAAGCAATGTCAGCCATTTTGACTGACAGAGCAATCCTGACTTGGACTCATCATCTGGAAACATTTTTTCTAATCAGAAACAACTAGAGAATCCTGGAAGTTGTCATCCAAATAAATAAAGTATTTTTCTGCTTTAATTAATGTCTATTAGACTCTTATCCAGTAAGATGGGTGAAAAGCCCACTTAGACAGACTGACCCTTAATACATGCTGGTAGTAGTAGCCACCAATGCAACAGGATTTCATTGTTAATTTAGTCACATGTACACTTCAGAGGGAGCTGCCTAGATGCCCTAAGCATATCCGATCTCGCCTGATTTCGGAAGCTAAGCAGGGTTGCCCTGGTTAGTACTTGGATGGGAGACCACCAGGGAATGCCAGGTGCTGTAAGCGCCTGGAGTAGGAACTGGCAAACCACTCCAGGATTCCTGCCAAGAAAACTCCATGGACATGGAGTCAGGAAGAGTTGGTCACGACTATAACAACACAACACACACACACACTTCAGAGGACCTCACACTCAAAGGAGAAGGTCTTTTTAAATTATTATTATTATTATTTTACTAAATCTAGTTGCCAGCAGGACTGCTCAGCAACACCTATTTCTACTCAACGTTTAGGGGCAGGGATCAAGAACTGTGGGCCTTCTGACTACAACTCCCAGATTCCTTACAATTGGCTGTGCTGTGCAGGACATCTGGGAGTTGAGGCCTGAAACATCTGGAGGGCCAAAAGTCCTCAACGTGTGAACCAAGCTGTGCGTACATCATTATTCCTTACTGGAAATGCTTCCGCATGGCAGACGCATTTAACATCCAGATTCCCACACGCAGTTTTGGCTTAAATTGGCTAGCAATAAGAAGAGTTTCATAAAGAAAAAGGGAAAAAAAAGATGGCAAAAGCATTTGCTTTGAGGCTCACGGGTCCATCAGGACTTACGTGGGCTGGTGTCTGGAGCCACGACGACGAGACCATGTTCGGCAGCAGCTTGGTGGAAGCCTGCTTTTGTTATGAAATTTTGTTCCGTGCACGTTAGCCCTGGAAAGACAGAAAGCAGCAAGGCTAAGAATGGTGCCCACAGCATTCTGGGTCACGAGACCATTCCAGCGTGAGCTTCTTTGAGCCAGCGGATAAGGAGAATCCACATTCTCTTCACATGCCAAGAGATGGGTTCATTTTTCACAGTCAAAGACACTGAAAACCTACATGGCAAGATTAGGGCATGGCATTTCAGGCAGACTCTCAGCATCTGATCAAGCAAGTTTCTAGAGCAGGAATGAAGCAAGTGAAGCTGTTCAGAGGTTCTTAGACTACACTTTCGAACATTCCTCACTACTGGCTGAGCTAGTTAGAGGAAACTGAACCCCAACAACAGCCAGAAGCTTATGCTTTACCTACCTCTTAAGGAAGTGCAAAGGGACAGAATAAAACATGGACATATTTTGGCGTGCAAATATTTTTCTGCCCTTGCAGATAATCTCTTTTTTTGTGGGGGGGTTCACATATGAGTGGTGCAAGAGGCTGTACCAAATGAAATGAAGAATCAGAGGTAAAAAACTTATAATCCTACCCCCTTTCTCCCTCTCCCTCCTTACCTAGCATTGCTGCCAGGGGAAGGGGCAGGTTGCTTTTGGAGAGACCCAAGTGGACCAGCCACAGAAGGAACTGAAGCTGTGTCAAGGACCACAAAAGGCCCCTCTGTGCTATATGCTCTAGAGCAGTGGTGTCCAAAGTTCAGCCCTCCTGATGTTTTGGACCACAACTCCCACAGTCCTTTGTCATTGGCAATCTAGCCTTGGAATTCTGGGAGTTATGGAATTCTGGAGGGCTGAAGTTTGGATACCCCAGCTCTAGAGCAGAACTTCCACCCCTAGCATAATCAACAGGTGTTCCTGATGCCCCTATGGCTTGTGGACCTCAGAAAAAGCACAACTCTGCCAAATATGTACACATAGACCAGAAGGCAAATTTAGAACAGCAATAATTTAGATAGTTGATTCAGTTCCAAAATTGTTGAGATGACAGTAATGGGCTTCACTATTTTTACCAAAGAACTGTGGGGAGAAATTTGCTTTTTCAAATAGAAGGTTCAGCAATGCTAGAACCGTGTTCAGAGGGATGTGAGACAGAAATCAAGGGACAAATAATCTTCGTTTGAGGATAACTCCTTGTCTCTAGAACTGTTATAAGAACACATTACGTAAGTGAGGGGTGTTAAGGTAACACTCCAGGAAAACACACACACACACACACACACACACACACACACACACACACACACACACACACACACACACACAGAGGGGGAGAGAGAGAGAGCCAACTAGATAGGTTTTGCAAGAGTTTGCCAAGACTTTGGCAAGAATTGGTGGGATGACCATAAAAGGAGAAAACCAATTTTTTCACATCACAAAGATTGCTGATGGGGTGGGGTGATTGGTCGGTCTGGAGTCTCCTGTGAGGAAGCAGACAAATGTCACTCCTTCCCAGGAATATTTTTAGAACTGGCACCTAGTGGGTGTAGAAGCTCTTGACAAATGGAAAATATCTGCAAGATTTATTAAGTTACAGGGTTCTGTTTTTCTAGGCTGAGAAATGTGTCTTTCTGCTTTGTAATTCCTTCCAACTAAAGAACGCAACAAGATTAAACAAGATAATGTGTGAAGTACTTGTTAGACTGTAGAAACACTATTACAAGAGATAAATGTTATTTTATAAGGCTCGTTAATCAATTAAAACCAACAAAGTTGTAGTGAACATGATTAATCAAGACATAGATTAGCATTGCAAAACAGACTGTTTTGTGTTCCAAAAACCACTCTTTGAGAATGGAGCTGGTGGGGCGGGGGGGGGGGAGAGACTGCAATTCCAACAGTGTAAAATTAAATACTACTACAGCTACCTTGGAGAAAAAGCTTTCAAATTGCCTGTGTTCAGTCCAGCTATAAAAATGAGACATGACACTGTCAGTTTTAGCTACCTGTCAGGATGATGTTTCCCTACTATAATGCAGGTAAACTACTATAGTACCTTCTGCTATACCTGAGGTGAAAATTTTGGAGAAGGTAGCCCTGTTAGTCTGTGCATGAATTCCAGGCAAAAATCAAAGAAAAATAAAACAAAAGACAAAAAACATGTGGCACCTTAAAGACTAACTTTCATATTTTAGTGCAACATTTTGTGGAACACGTCCACTTCTTCAGACATATAACAGCAGAATGAGGTGTGCAATATAATGTAATGTAATGTGATATAATGTACTATACTATACTATACTATACTATACTATACTATACTATACTATACTATAATATAATATAATATAATATACATTTCGTACCAAATATTCATTGGCTGTTGTATGTAGGTATAGCTCTGTTGTAAAAATTCCTAGAGACAGAAACCAGATCTGGGTGAGCGTGGGGATGGGAGAGGGAAGAGGAAGAGGTAGAGGGGGGGTTCATTTGAGGTTTAGGGAGTGGGAAAGTTTAAGAGATGATGGGAGGGAAGAGAATTGCAGGCAGTTTTTGCCTAGGGTCTTGTGGTGGAAGCTGGCTTTGGTGGTAATGGAGAAAAGAAAGAGACAAACAGAAAAATGGTAGAATGGAAGTGTTACATTGAATGGGTTGCTGGACGTAGGTACATTTGCAAGCAGTGATATGACTGGTATAGTTTTCGGGCTCTGTAGTAAAAATTCCTCAAGAGACCTAAAACAGACACCAGATCAGGGCGAGGGTATGTGTGGAAGAGACAGTGACAGTAAGACAGAAAGCAGTAAGCAGAAAGCAGTAAGCTTTCCAGACCCCTGGAGCCATCTGTAGCCACTTCTGCATCATTGTATTTTTCAAAAAATGTGAAACTACTGGATAGCTCAGTGGTTTAGGTCTCTGGCTAGAGAGCCAGAGGTCGGGAGTTCAATTCCCCTCTGGGCCTCTTTGAGAGGGGCTGGACTTGGATGACTTTTCCAGCTCTGCAGTTCAAAAGAGGTGATGGTGGTGGTTTCCACAATGAAGGCGCTAGAACATGGACGGGTAATCTTCAGAACTTTTCTTCAAAAAGTACTCTTTTTCAAATTCATGCCCTCTAGTGGACAAACTTTTTTTAAAAAAAAAATTACAGTACATTGGTACCTTGTATAAAGGAATTAATTTGTTCCAAATGAAATTATGTTAAGCAAATTTTCCTTTATACAAATTTCTCATGGGAATGCATTGAAAACACAGTAATCCCTAATCGTAACCATTTTTATGGTGTACAGATTTACCTCATAAGTGATTCTGGTAAGCAAATTTCCCCTATCTCCGGAATTTTTTATGTTGTACAGATGTTATGTTATACAAACCGTTTGTTATATAGTCACCCCCCACCATTTCGTGGTTCAGGTACTGCAGTCCCACTATATTGCGGGATCGCAGTACCTGCGGGGGTGGGGGGGGGCAGCGGGGAGCGATTGCATCGCTCCCCCCCCCCCCTCCGGGAGGCCTTGCAGCCACGCAGGGGGGGGAGATCAAATCCCTCCCACTACCCCCACCCGCCCCTCTGATCGCCCCCCCGCCTCTACCTGACCTGCTTCCGCATATTGCAGATTTTCATGTATCGTGGGTCAGGTGGGTCCCTAACCCCCGCGATAGGCGGGGGTGTTACTGTACGAGGATCCACTGTATAAACATTTTGGGGAGTAGGAATCCTGGAACCCACAACTATAACACAATTGCCTTCCAAATGCCCTACAGGTTTCTAGGGACTTTCCTAGCCATCATCAATCATCATCATCATCATTGTGAAAAATGCACACTGTTTTGAGGGTGTGCCTCTACCGACATTTGCACTTTACTCACTCCTGGTCTAGACGAATGCATATTAGAACACAAAACTGAGCCTTTTGGAGTGTCACATTCTGAGTATCCTACTAAGATGATTGTGGAATGAGTGTGTCACAAGTTTATTGTTTTGCTCACTCCATAAGTCTTTACCAAGGCTCAGCTGATAGGCAAAGACTTCAACCAGCACATGACACACTTGTTTTAATCCCTAGTCAAGATTCTGCAGCCTGTTCAGCCCATGCTCACAGAACAGTACAAATATTTTAGTCTTTTGTGACATCATTTCCAAAGATAGCCCCAAAATACATACCTGACAGCCAATATAATACAGGACACTTCTCCGTTTGCGCCTTTGGCGGCAAATAAATCCCAAACTTCATTTTGCATTTCAGCTCCGTACTGTCAAAATGAAGTTCCATCAGTACAAAAAAGCAACGCAATAGAACAACCATAGTTTTCACAATAGCTTTTTAAGTTACCAAACTTAGTGCTTGAACCGTTATAAGTATTTTGTGCTTTTTGTGTTTGTGAAAAATCTATGTGATAAATCCAGTGCTGAATGTGTTTAATGAAAAGGACTTAGTGAGACACAATACATTACAAGAACGTATCAAGATACAGGAAAAGACGAAGCTTGCCTAAAAGAATCTGGATGGATGTGCATGAAAGGGAAGCTATATAACAAGCCAACCGCCCAGGACAATACTGAGGGACCATTTTAAAAGTGTCAAGTTAAATAATACAGTTTTTTTCCCCCAAAAAAACTTTCTTTGGTACCACACCAAAACCTTTAATGTCTCCAGAAATATTGTGAAATAAGTAATTTAAGTAAGTAAGCAAGCAAAGCAAAAAAGTAATAACAATTGTTTCAAGAAGGCAAGATTAAACAATGTAATCCTGTGCATGATTACACAATCAGGGTGTCTAAAGTTTTCTGCGGATCTTAATTTGATGCTTAGTTTTTTTCGGGCAGTCACATGGTGTTTGATGCGCAGTTAGTGTCCTGTCAACAGGGTAGTATTTTACTGCTCTCTGCCCATCTCTACTTGCTTACTGTGCATCTTTTCCCTTTTTTCTGGGTCAATTTTCGAAGTCTCCATTGCAGGAAGTGGCAGGAAAAGGGGTACGAAGCTAAGGTACAGAAGTTTTTTAATTGATACAATATAGACTGTGGGTCCGCTGATGACAATTTTAGGATAATGATTTTAGTGAAAGGTTTTTATTATTGCTTGATGATTTATTGATATTCTATTTCTACCTTTTTTAAACTGTTTTAACTCTTTTGATTGTAAGCCGCCCAGAGACCTTTGGGTAGTAGGCGGCATATAAGTTGAATAAATGAATGAATGAATGAATGAATGAATGAATGAATACTGCGTATTTTCTGGGGTCGCACCTCGCTAGAGTAGCAAAGAACTGCACATCTTTAAGGGAAGCTTTTCAAACCAACCCCTAGCGGTGGTATAAAAAACTTTGGTGAAAGTACACTTCAGAGGGCGTGGTCCGTTGGGGCACCAAATTACATCCCTTCATGGTTAGGACGCAATCTTTTACTGCGCAGTTCGCCCCTATGTCCCATTTTGTTCAATGGCATTTATTCATGAGCAGGTTTGCTTGGGATGGCAACTTAAGATGAACTGAACTTTGGACCTACTGAAATCAACTGTGATGCTACAACAACATCAACATCATCATCATCAACAACGATTCAGGTGTCTCCAAAGCTCTCCTCCAGCACCACATTTCAAACGAATCTATTTTATTTTATTTTAGCTCTTGCTATGAAGACAAGCAGGAATGAACTTCTTGAGAACAAAAACTATGATCAAATCCCAAACCACTTTGTTCCCATCCAAGAGCAAGAAGTAAGGATGTGACTTTGTCTCTACAAAATCGCGCCCAAGGATAAAACATTAGTTACAAGGAAACGGCTGAAAGCAATCCTGGAGATTTTAACTGGTGGCCCAAGAATTTTGTACATTATGTCATTTTGGGGGAGAGAGATATTGAAAGAGAGAAAGCTGCAAGACTTGGAAAATAGTGCTGATCTGGTTATATTTGCATATACAGTGGTACCTTGTATAACATAATTAATTCGTTCCAAATGAAATTACGTTATACAAATTTTCCGTTGTACAAATTGCAATTTCCCATAGGAATGCATTGAAAATGGATTTAATCTGTTACAATGCATAGTCGAGCCTGGGGCTCTTCGTCTCCTTATGCCCCCACCCGCAATCGGACCAGAAAGGAGGGGCACTAGTGCTAGCTTACAAAGCCCACCCCCAAGGAAACACCCCCACAGATCACCGGTGGCTTGCAGAGTCCAACCCCCCAGCAACCCCCCCCCCACAGATCAGTCAGAATGCTCTGCTACTCCCCTGCTGAGCGGGAGCCTCCCGCTCATCAGCTGGCCAGCGCTGGCTCTGCACCAGCACCGTGATTGCTGGAAAGGGCTAGGGGGAAAGGTAGGGAGCTGTGCGCTCCCCGTCATTGCTGTCTGCCTCGGCTGCTCCCTCACGCTCCGCTGCTGAGAAAGTTGTTGCTGCCGGCTCCGTTTGGGTTCCGCTGCCGCTGCCACCACTGCCATGCAGCTTGAAGGGATTGGGGAGCGCCGAGCTCCGGTCTCCCTCGCCTTTCTGTGCAGTGCGGCGCACTCCTTTCCTCAGCAGTGAGGGCGCCGAAAAGGGAGGAGGAGGAGGAGGAGATGGGGCGGGGGAGGGGTGTCAATGATGATGATGATGATGATGATGCAGCAAGAGCAACCTCGGCGGCTTGGAGGAGAAACCTGGGAGTGGCGGTGGTGGTGGTGGTGGTGTGTGTGTGTGTGTGTGTGTGTGTGTGTGCGCGCGTGTGCGTGCGCGGGGGGTTTGGATTGCAGATGCAAGAGGGAGAAAGAACGGCAGTGGGAGAGCAACTCTGCGTCGGAGGTTAGCAATGGATGTGAGCTGGTGGTGGGCGGGCGGTGGGGGGGGGAGGTTGGAGGCGAGGAAGGAAGGGAGTGGACGCCTGGAATCCGTAGCCGGGGAGGCAAGCGAGCGAGCGAGCAGAGCCAAGCCAAGCCAGCAGCCAGCCGGCCGGCCGGCTCCTTTTGATGCCCGCCAGCACAGCAACAGCTGCACTGGTTGAGGGACGAGAGGCAAAAAGGAGGCGGGAAGAGGACGCACGTGCACATATACACACACGCGCGCCGCCGCTTGAAGGAGGCGGCAGCGGCAGCGGAACCCAAACGGAGCCGGCAGCAACAGCTTTCTCAGCAGCAGAGCGTGAGGGAGCAGCCGAGGCAGACAGCAATGACGGGGCGCGCACAGCTCCCTACCTTTCCCCCTAGCCCTTTCCAGCATTCATGGTGCTGGCACAGAGCCAGCGCTGGCCAGCTGATGAGCGGGAGGCTCCTGCTCAGCAGGGGAGTAGCAGAGCGTCCTGACTGATCTGTGGGGGGGGGGGTTGCTGGGGGGGGTGGACTCTGCAAGCCACCGGTGATCTGTGTGGGGGTGTTTCCTTGGGGGTGGGCTTTGTAAGCCAGCGGCGGCGGCGTTGGGAGGCCGTGGGATCCTTTTAAAGGGGCGGGTGCTGGCGGATAAACTTTTGACGTTGTACAGATTTTACGTTATACAAACCCCGCGTTATACGAGGTACCACTGTACTGTACTGTTGTGAACAAACATGTACCTTTGCAGATGCAAACCTAGTTTAAGAGCTGAATGTTTTTCTGACAGAGAGATAACCTACATATTCTACTCTATATAGAAACTTGTAGACTTCCATAAAATCCATAAGGTCCCGGTCAAAGAACTGATGGGCCCTATTATTAGTTTTTTTTTAAAATGTGAATTTATTGCTTCATAGAATTATAATTTATACATTATATTCCATTAAAAATCTTTTATGTATCACACATTTTGAATTAACACTAGCATCACATAGGACTTTTAAAAGGCATTTTAGATATAAAAATGAAAATTGATCTGACTTACATTTGAAAAAAAACAACACCCATTGATTTTTATTTACTCTGCTCTGGATCCAAGCTCTCTACATTAACTCCTTTGAAAAAGAACCTCACCTGAAGAGCAGTTCACACTGTTAGCCTTTGGACATAATGCATTCACAGTTTGTGTATCCAACGGTTTATCTGCTGTTTTTATTGCTTTTATGTTTACATATGTTATACTGTTATTTTATTGCAGGGTAAGCCTCTTTACTTACAAGATCGAAGGAAGTATAAAATCCTTTAAATAAATAATATATATAATTTTCTACTTTGGTTATGCTTCTTTGTTATTAGTTGTATTGTATTTGTATGCCTTATTGTTGTAAGCCACCCAGAGTGACATTTAGGCCAGATGGGTAGCATATAAATTAATAATAAATGCATAAATGCATGCATGCATGCATGCATGAATGAATAAAAATATTACCTCTCATGTTCATACACTTTCTGAAATCCCTCGAAGCACTTATTGCTTGAAATTTCTTTCAAAGCCATGATCGTTGCTGAAGACAAGAAGACAAAACTGGTGTCACTGGACAATTTTTAAAAAGAGGAGGACAAAAGAAAGAAAGAAACATAATACAGTATAGCAACTCTGTGAATAGCAAAGTACAGTATTAGTAATGTTCCTTTTACAAGAAGATCAAGGACAGTGTACAGTATTTTGTTTGACTGGAACAGGCCTGCACAACACGTCGCACCAGCGAGGCATGCAAGAGCCCGGGCCGGCGTGGTCTGCCAGTCAGGGCTGCGGGTGGTGGAGCTGCTGGGCTGGGGCCTGAAGCCCCGCAAGGCGCTCCTGGGCTAGGTGCCTCCTCCTGGCCACCCTCAGCCTCTCCGGCGGCAGCGTCAGGGAGGTGCCCAACAAGCTTGGGAGGGGTGCCTGGTGGGGGGGGGGGCGACCACCACAGGGAGGGAGGGAGGTGGCAGTGAAGTTCCCCATTCACCCCTTCCCCAACCAGATGACAAGCGCCCCGGGGGCACACTGGGTGGAGAAGCGTCAGGAGGGCCGGTGGCGAAGTCCCCGTTCCCCCCTCCCCTGGCAGCCACACGAGGCAAAAAAGTGGCCGGGAGGTGCTAATGCTGGCACCAAATTCAAAAGGACCAAGCGTTCCCTCTCCTCCCCTTCACTCTGAGGAAGGGGGAGGAGGAGGAAGGCTGCTTGATCCTTTTGCATTTGGTGCCAAACGAGGCTGGGCGGGGAAGACCTCCTGGGAGTCCTCCAGCTACCACTGTCGCTGCGAAGGGACAACCGCAGGGGACATGCGGGAGTGTCGGGTAGGCCGCAGGCTGTTCAAACTTGGACAGCCCTGGATTAGATCTTTAAAACATGAACAAAATATATATCAATTCAGTAAGCGTGCAGTTTTAAGAATTCATTTCAGAAATCCTTTTGAGAATCATAATTCCAAAAATACTTTTCAGAATTAATTATGAACACCTAGGCAACTGGCAAAAACAATTTGGCATGTTTTAGCCATGCACATTTAAAACGTGAGTTAAAGTAGACAATTTGTAACGTAGTTCCATGTGCAGAAATGCATTTAGCCATGACAGCCACATGACCATGGACTTGCACAACACTGGCTCTATGGCTTAAAAACGGAGATGAGCACTGCCCCTAGAGTCGGACATGACTAGCACGCATGTGCAGGGGGAACTTTTACCTTTTAACACGGTTAGTCCACGTCTTAACATGTAGTGTCAACTCGCTTCCTCACCTGAACCCTTTAAAAGAGCTTTCAAACTTCAGTACTTCATGCTGTGTTAAATTTAAATTTATGACATTGAGTTGTTGTTCGCTGCCCAGAGCCACCTTGTGGCCAGTGGGGCGGATTCAAAGCAAACAAAACTAACCACTTGACAATTTGCTCCTGGAAGCTCTTTCACAAAATGTGGACTACTGTACTAGATGATCAGTTTTCTTCCTCCCACCCCAATGGGTGGGCAAACGCCTCAAGGAGCAGTGAACAATTCTGAAGTTCACCTCACTCTTTGGTTCTCTTCTGCTGCTGTCTTGCACCCAAAACAATGCAATTAGAAAGCTACGGTTGTCGTCCTTACAAGGAAGCCAATTTTGAGTTACTATCTTCCTGCTTTGAAAAAGAATCAAAAGGGAGATCCAGAATCTTCTTGCAGGAGCTGAAAATCATCAGCAGGGGAAGTAGTCCAAACTCTTTGCAAGGAGGGCCAGATTTGGTGAGGTGAAAATGTGTGGGGGTCAACCATTCAGCTGCATTTGGCCCCCTGGGCCGGATTTTGGACAACTCTCTATAACATGCAAGGAGGCCGGGAGGACGCTGCAGCAATGGAGCCAGGGGCAGGTAGGCTGGGAAGGTGGTGGACAGAGGCAGGGAGGGCAGGCAAAACATAAAACTGTAAGCTGATGCTTCCATCAGGTATGGGGAAGGGCCACCTGGAGAGGATGCATGATAGGCTGAGCCAGTGGGGAGAAGAGGCCGCGAGCCACTCGAAATTTGTAAACCGGCCGCATTTGGCCCCTGGGCCTGTCTTTGGACATGCCTGGTTTAGGGGCTTGAGGGGCCCAGAATGCCTAGTGGAAGGTGTAGTCTTGCTATATCCACTCAAGCAGCAAATCCGAATCGTGGAAACGCCACTGGAATTTCGCATTGACCCGATCCAGAACTCCAGGGTTCGAGTCCACTACTAGACCCACCAGCATGGCAGCAATTCCAGTTAGGCTCAGTCGAGGTTATTTTTAATCAAACATAGGCATGGTTGCACGGTGAATCTCCAAATAAATCTAGGAGAAACAACTCTGCATAGAACTTTCCGCGAAGTTTATTGCTAACGGATTTCTCCTCCCCTTCTTCCGTTTTATACGCGCTATCTAACATTCTTTCGCTTTACTGATTAACTCAACCGCGTCTATTTCATTTAAAATACTTTGACCCCGCTTTTCTCCATAAAAGATCCAGGGCAACACTCTCTTCACCCATGTACAGACTGACTCTTTCCTTCTCTAGCTTCTCTCCTCCTGCCTCTTTATCTCTTTCACCTTTTCCATGCTTCGTAAATAAGCTACTGTACTTCGGAGGAAGAGACCCCCCCCCCCACCTTTTTTTTTTGCTCCTAATTACAGCAACGCGAGCAGCCAAGGGCGCGAACGCGGAATTGGTGCATCAACCTTAGCCAAAAAAACAGTGGAAAAGTTCTAAAGCGGGCCCTTTTTATTAACAGCGCCTTCCCAGTTCTTAGGTAAACAAAAAAGCGGAGGAATGCTTTTGGGGGAGCATTCCAAGGGCCCAATAATAATAATAATAATAATAATAATAATAATAATAATAATAATAATAATAATAATAATAATAATAATAATAATGGGTGGCGGAGACACCGACGCGCCTGCGACTTTCCCCGTGATGGTGGGAGGATTCGTCGCTTGATATTATTGCACGTTGAAATCTAATGATCGTTCATTAGATTTCATCGTGCAATAATAATAATAATATTAACTTATTATTAACAGCGTAGTGTCCGCATCGGTAGGTTCCTTGTGCAATAATAATAATAATAATAATTTACTTATTATTATTATTATTGCACGATGAAATCTAATGATCGTGAGCAAGATTATAAATAATATTTACATAATTACAATACTAATAGTAAATTATTATTATTGCACGATGAAATCTAATGATCGTGAGCAAGATGGATAGTTCATCCAAGCGACGGATCCTCCCACCATCACGGGGAGGGGGGGGAGTCGCAGGCACGTCGGTGTCTCCGCCACCCATTTGCCTTCCCCGTTGGCTTCTCACCTCGGTGCTGAGACGCCTGTCGATCGGCAGCCTCCCCGGTGGAGAGCCAGCAAAATCCCCGAGTACGACCAGTCGGCCGACCGAGTCCAGCCCTTGGCCGCTCGCGCTCCTTCGCCGCCGTCCCTGCCCAGCCTCGCCACCCCGCTCGGCTGCTTCCTGGGAGTTGTAGTTTTCGCGCCCGTCGGTTCCTTGGGTTCAGCGGGCAGGAGAGAACTCCATCTCCCAAGAAGCATTTCTCCGAGCCCGGCCCGCCCTCGGGAGGCGGAGCCTGCGCGGGTCTCGGGCGGGGGGGGGGCGTGGCGCGTGCCCGTGCTCATCACGAGACCTGGAGGAGTCGCGGGGGCGCCTCAATGGGGGTCGGACGAGCCTCCCGGCTTCGGATGGTGGCGGGCGTGTCCGGGGCGTGCTCGCTCGTCCTCTTGATAGCCTTCTATAGGGTAGGGTCTGATCTGCAGGTGGGTTGGGTCTCAAAAAAAAAAATGGGACGCAACGGGGACCAGTGCTTGTTTGTGCATTCGTCCAGCGCTTGGGATGGCTAAGGAGGGCTTGCTGTGCACGGAAAGGCTGGGGTGGGGGCTGCTGCCTTCAGAGATTTCAGGGTGCCTCCTCCCCCCAAATCCCTTGATCCTGCCCTATGAAGTAGAGGCCGGGACTGGGCTGTCAACCTCTCTCTAGGTCGCTTGCTAAGCAGAGCTTTGAAAGAGCGCTCTGTGTTCCCCCTTACAGACGGATTGAACCCTTCTTAAATCCATTTTTGAAGGATGTGTATGATGGATTGGATAGGTTGATCAGTGGGGGACCCCAAAATCAAATACAATGGCGGGTAAATAGGACCGCCCAAGAGGTTTTTTTTTTTAAAAAGGAACCTAAGAATTTTGGGTTTTCCAAAATTTTTCATTAAGCTAGAAATCATAGGTAGGGAAAGAAATTGCTTTAGGATTTCTTGCATGAGGTGTAAGCTTAACTAAAAGCACATTAGGAATTTGAATAAGTGATACGAAAATAGTTATCCCCTAAGTGCAGAGAAGTTTTGTGATGGTGCAACCATGCACTGTGCTTTGTCAGAATGGTATCATCATGTGCTATCAAATCAATTCTGACTTGCGGTGATCCTTTTCAAAGTTTTCTAGGTACTGTATAGTAGAGCGTACTCAGAAGTGGTTTACCATTCCCTTCTCCTGAGAGCTTTTTGGGAGAGAGAAGGAATCGAACTCTAAAACTCTAGCTCTGCCTTTGCTCTTTCTTGAACCTGTGCAAATACTTGCTTCAGGATTTTCTCCCCGCCTTCAACACCACCTTCCCAATTGTATAAGGCAGGCCTGCCCAAAGTCCGCCCGGGGGGGGGGGGGGCAAATCCGGCCCGTCAGGCCATTCTGAGTGGCCCGCGGCTGGCTAGCCCGCCCCTCCCTCCCCTTCCTTCACCCACACATTCCCCTGCGGTGGCCACGGTTCCCTGTGCTTCCTTTTGTCCCCACCTTCCTTCTTTCCTCCCTCCCTTGGTCCCCATCTCCCTTCCTTCCTTGTTCCCCGCCTCCCTCCCTTCCTCTCTTGGTTTCCACCTTCCTCCCTCCCTTCCTTGGTTCCCCCCTTCCTTCCTGCAGGTGGGGTTGGAAGGGGTCAGTGGGTGGGGCTTATGGGTCAGTGGGTGGGGCTTGCAGTGGGGTGGCAGGGTTGGGGAGCAACCGGCCCCTGACACATTCTCAGCCACCAAATCTGGTCCTCCTTACAAAAAGTTTGGGCACCCCTGGTATAAGGTGATTGAGAAGGAAATCTGAGATAGGATCTCCTAAGTGGTGGCATCCATTGCTTGAAGCACACTCTTGTTTGCCCTTCACAATAAGCTATAATTTTTGTGAGTGATGGCTATCTGTAAGCAAGCTGTGTGGCAATGTTGTTCCTGCTTGGCATTTCTCAGTCGCATCTAGTTGTGAATAAATCAGTCTGAACTTATTTGTTGTTTCCAAACAAAAATTGGAAGCAAAGAACTAATTGTGATATAGGATCCTGGCTTGTAAGCTGTGTGTAAACTTAGGGTAAGATGTCATATGAGTTTCCTAATTCTGGTCAGTTTCCATGCACTTGTAGGAGATAAAACTGCTCAAATGGGCCACTTCCGTGACAAGCCAGGATGCACCAGAATCCTGGTTTGTTGTGATAGGGCAGGCCTGCCCAGCAGGTAGACCGCAGGCTACTGGTAGCCCGTGAAGGGTTCAAAAGTAGCCTGCCAGCCATCAATAAAAAAGGGAGGGGATAAGTTCTCCACCCCTCCTTCCCCCAACCCACGGACCACCACTGCCCCAGCAAAGTTGTGGGTCTTCCAGCCCCCTGTCTCAGGCAAGAGGGGTAGTTCAAGGGCCATGGTGCATTGAAATATGTTCCCTCCAGAACAGATTAATTGGTTTTCAGTGCATTCCTACGGTAAACCGCTGCTCTACTTTCAAAGGTTTTTACTTATGAGCATGTGCTCGGAACGGATAAAATTCATAAGTAGAGGTTTTAGTGTAGTAGCCCTCAGGCACTTTGGCTGGAAAAAGTAGACCTTGGCCTGTTCAAAGTTAAACAGCCCTGTGATAGGGGAACATATTGAAGGCAACTGCATTTCTCCCTGCTCCCTGTTTTGTACTTCTGGTGGCTAGTGTTCGGTGTCCTGCTGACTTTGGATTTGGGCCCCCCGTTAGCTATTCCAGCTAGTGATAATTACTGAAAGAAGTATTAGATTTCATCAGAGAAAACCAAAATGTCAATTCTTGCTTAGCCATGAAGTTGTTATTGAAACAGTGGACCAACTGCAGTTCTTGTACCTAACTTTCCTCACAGGGGTGACATAAAAACCAAAGGAGGAAAGCCATAGACATACTGTTCTAGTCCTTAGAGCTGTGGTTCCCAGATGTTCTTTGACTACATCTCTCAGAAATCCTGAACACCATTGTTAGTGGTGAAGGCTTCTGGGACTTGTAGTCCAAGAACATCTGGGGATCCAAGGTATAGAACTATTGCCTAAGAGCATTCTTCTCCAACTTGGTGCCCTCCAGATATGCTGGCTGACAACTACTGTCATCCCCAGCCAGCCTGGCTGTTGCTGGATGGTAAGAGGTCTAGTCTAGGCCAACACATTGTCAGGACATCTGGTAGGGAAGAAGTCTTTGAAGGAAGCATGAGAGAATATTGCCTTCTGGAATTACCCATTTTAGATTGATGCTTCTGCAACTTATTTTTAAGGTTTTGAGCCCAGTGACTTTCTATTCCTTCTGGAGGACCGGGAAACCACTCTACAAACTTGACATCAGTTGGCCTAAATCTCCTGAGAAGCTGACGGGTCAAACATTTTGTGTTGCTGTGGACCACATCCATGGGTTAGTTTATGTGGGCCAGGTAAGAAAGGCCATTCCTCGTGCATTCCTAGAAGGGACCTCTGCTTTATAGCTCTGATGGCTGTAAATCAGTAACTAGTCTAGCAGGCCTCACATAGAGGATTGGATAAGGCTCATTCTTTGGAAACACCCACATTTTCTGCCATGTTTTTTATTTCTTTTTGCTAACTAAATTGGAAACAAGCTGTGGAAGGGACAGTAACTTTATGGGAAGTGCACATTGGCTTAGCTTCCATTGTGAGTGTACGTATGTCCACAGCTAATGAATAGGGTTCTGGTGAGGGTGGACATGGGAATCTGTTGGTCTTCCAGATATTTTGGACTACAGCCCTGATCGACATTGCTAATGGGGAGTATATGTGGGAGCAGTAATCTAAAACAGATCATCCACACTTGGCTTTGGGATACAGCATGGGAGTTCATGATAAGAATGCTTGTGGAATGGCAAGAACTTGCCAGAAGGACATAACCACAATACCAGCTGACTAAATAGTAACTACTGTACATTGAACTGGGAGTTGAGTCATGGCTACTGGACTTCTTTTTTGAGAGATAGAAACGTTTCGCTGTTCATCCAAACAGCTTCATCGGTCTGAATACAGCTAGTGCAAGAGACCTTCTTATAGTCAGCTTGACCTCTTGTCCCCTGGTCTGATTGGCTCATAAGATGAACAAAGCCTGAATAGGCTCGTTAGGGAGACATTAGTGTCCATGGCCTTAAGGTAAACAATGGCCTAAGGTGCTGAAACCCATCAAGAATGGGTTGTTAGCTGTGACCTGGTGGTGAAGGCTCCTTGATTTGCCTGGGTACTTTGGAAAGTATAGCCTGATAAGTAGCAGATAGACTATGCCGGAGCCCACCACCTCTGTTGAGGGAGGGATTTTCAATGCTAACATGAATGGCTTCCCTTACTCCTCTCTCAAACCACCTCTCTTCTTTGTCTAATATGTGTACATCCTCATCTTTGAAAGAGTGGCCTTTTTCCTTCAAATGGAGGTGTACTGCTGATTCTGGTCCTGAGCTGTTACCTCTCTCTATGTTGGGCCATTCTTCTGTTTAATGGCTGTTTAGTTTCTCCAATGTAGAGGTCTACATTGGAGAAACTAAACAGCCATTAAACAGAAGAATGGCCCAACATAGGAGAGGTAACAGCTCAGGACCAGAATCAGCAGTACACCTCCATTTGAAGGAAAAAGGCCACTCTTTCAAAGATGAGGATGTACACATATTAGACAAAGAAGAGAGGTGGTTTGAGAGAGGAGTAAGGGAAGCCATTCATGTTAGCATTGAAAATCCCTCCCTCAACAGAGGTGGTGGGCTCCGGCATAGTCTATCTGCTACTTATCAGGCTATACTTTCCAAAGTACCCAGGCAAATCAAGGAGCCTTCACCACCAGGTCACAGCTAACAACCCATTCTTGATGGGTTTCAGCACCTTAGGCCATTGTTTACCTTAAGGCCATGGACACTAATGTCTCCCTAACGAGCCTATTCAGGCTTTGTTCATCTTATGAGCCAATCAGACCAGGGGACAAGAGGTCAAGCTGACTATAAGAAGGTCTCTTGCACTAGCTGTATTCAGACCGATGAAGCTGTTTGGATGAACAGTGAAACGTTTCTATCTCTCAAAAAAGAAGTCCAGTAGCCATGACTCAACTCCCAGTTAAACGAACCTGGATGACTGAGAATCTTCACAGACGTACTGTACATTGATTTTTGGTTTACTGTGAATTATCGGAGAGCTGAGGCAGGCAAGCCCATTCATGCCTGTTTTGCTCTTCTGTTCAGAAACTGATACCTTATTTTTTACATTATAATTTCTATTTATTTTCTACATACAACAAAATAAACTACTGTACATATATTGCTTATCAGCTATCATGTTTCACGAGTCAGTTAGAGTTGTTTTTCCAACGTTTCAACCCATTATAGCTCATGACTCTTTTCCAACCCTAAAAGAGCATATTTCCATATTTCCAGATTTATTTTTATTTTTCCTTTTTCCTTATCATATTATATCTGTATTTAGTTATGTCTATTTTAATCCAATATGAAAAACAGAGATAGCAAGATACAATATTGAAATAGCATATTCTAAGAGTTACATCATTTCAGAAGCTCTTATAGCTCAGTTAATGTTTTGTGGGCAGTTATAAAAGGGGTTATATCTTGGTCACTCTACAGCAGTGTTGGCGAACCTATGGCACAGGTGCCAAAGGTGTCACTCGGAGCCCTTTCTGTGGGCACCCCTTCACAGCCACCTGTATTCAGGTTAAATTGTTGTGTTGGCACTTTGCGAAAAATTAGTGGATTTTGAATCCCAGTTTGGGCACTCGGTCTCTAAAAGATTCACCATCACTGCTCTTTAGAGTTTCTTTTAGATATAAGTTCTATTTCTATTAGATCTCTAAATACGGCAGTATCGAAATTGATACCTGATTGTGATGCGTTCAATCCCAACTCCTGATTCGTTGGTCAAGCAAAGAATTGAGAACTAGGCTGCTTGTGAACTTTCCTGCCACGCCTGTCTGCTTCTGCCAGCTTGGTTCCAGTAAGGATGTCACCTGAAGCACAGCCAAAATAAAAATAAAAAGCAGAAACCCAGGGCAAACATCTGTAAGACTGATTTGCTTGTAACTTAAATATAATGTAATTTTTACTCAGTGTTCAAGTAAAAAAATGGCTTTGAAATATCTCCTTAAGTCCATCAAGTGCTTGCTTATTATATGTTTGTATAACCCAGAACATTAGGCGCCATCTGTCAGTGTAACTGGATGTTGTACTGCTTGTTCCTCTTGTGTGTGAATATTTGTACAACCTGCAAAAGTGAGTTGGAACAATGTCATGTTTGCATTGCCTCTGTTGCTTTCCACTGGAACTCTGCGATGCACCTACAGAAGCCTTGTGTAAGAGACCACAGATTAATTTTAAGTACCAAGACTGAAAAGAGGAGACACATTTTTTGTGCATAGAAACCCCGGCTGTGGTTATCCAAAGCTCTCTTCATTTCAGCAGAGCTGGGCAACACAGTAGTGGTACCTCGGTTTATGAATTTAATGTGTTCTCTGCAATGTTTCTTATTGCAAAAAAAAAAAAAATTAAACCAAAAAGCAGGGGGGATGCAATTCATCCTGGGGAAACTTGTTTCGAAAAACAATCGTAAACTGAGTATTGAATCATAGAATCATAGAATCAGAGTTGGAAGAGACCTCAAGGGCCATCTAGTCCAACCCCCTGCCATGCAGGAACCCCATCACAATATTTCCGACAGATAGCCATCCAGCCTCTGCTTAAAAACTTCCAAAGAAGGAGTCTCAACCACCCTCTGTGGCAGCATATTCCACTGCCCAGATAGCCATCCAGCCTCTGCTTAAAAACTTCCAAAGAAGGAGACTCAACCACCCTCTGTGGCAGCATATTCCACTGCCGAACAGCTCTAACTGTCATGAAGTTCTTCCTAATGTTCAAATGGAATCTCTTTTCCTGTAGTTTGAAACCATTGCCCCGAGTCCTAGTCTCTGAAGCCATGGAAACAAACCTGTTCCCTCATAAATATGACATCCTTTGAAATATTTAAACATAGCTATCATGTCCCCTCTCAGTCTTCTTTTTGAAAGACTAAACATTCCCAGTTTCCTAAACCAGTGTTTTTCAACCACTGTTCCGCGGCACACTAGTGTGCCGCGAGACGTTGCCTGGTGTGCCGTTGGAAAAATTGAAAAACACTGATTTAAATGATAAATTCTCCGGAGGGAGAAGGAGGGGGGCGTGGAGAGCTTGCTTCCCCATTGTAGGGCGAGGAGCTATTCTGGTCTTTATGGTAGGGGCTTCTCCCGCCGCCGCCCGCCCGCCCGCCTGCCTGCCCGCCCGGGGCTCCTTCTTCCTTCCCTCCCTCGCCCTCGCCTTCCTCTTGGCCACCGCGGGGCGAGGGGTGGCGCGAGGCGGCGCTGGCTTCCCCTCCCTGGCGCGCGTGTGGTGCCCCGGCGGGGCATCGAGGAAGCCGCTTGCAGATGTCCAGGGTGGCGCGGCGTTGCAAACCCGCCAGCGGGAGAGGGCGATGGGGGCCAGGAGGGGCGAGGCGGCGGCGGCAGAGCGGGCTTGTCCTCCTGCTCCTCCTTCCCCTCCTCCTCCTTCCTGGGGCTGCTGAGGCTGCTGCTGCTGCTGCCGGGTGCCGCGATGAAACTTTACTGCAAAGTGGTGGCCCTGGCGCTCTGCCTGCCGCTGCTGCTCCTGCTCTACCTCTTCGTGGGCAACTCCGACGACGAGGATGAGCCGCCTTGGCGAGGGGCCAAAGAAAGGCCCTGGGCGACTCTGGCCGCCACCTCCCGGCGGGACACTCCAGACCGGCAGCTCTCCGAGCCCCATTTCCGACCTGTCCCGGGCGCGGCGGAGCGCGAGGCGGAGGAAGCGGCCGCCTCCGTTTCCGAGAGGCAGAAGCTTCAGCAGCAGCCGCTGCCGCCATGTCTCCAGCGAAAAGCGGGCAGGCGGAGCGCCGCCCGAGGGAAGTTTGCGAACGAGAGGTAAAGTCCACCCACGCCCACCCCACCCCTCACCCCTTTCCGTTCCCCTCGCCCCTCTGTCCCTCGCCGTCGCCCTTGGGCAGGAGGATTTGGCCCCGAGCAGGCTGTCTCTCGCATCCTGATCCCTCCACCCGCTTTACTCTTCTCAAGGCGGCGGGTGATGCATGATGCCCTTAAGTTCCAGTTCTGGATTTGCAGGGAAGGGGGGGGCAGAATCCTACAAAAGTCCCACCCAGTCCTTGATCATCAGTGTGGCCCTCAAGGAGGCCAGACAAGCCAGCACAAGCAACCGAGCAAACTTCCTACAGAGCTGCGGCGCCAGCCACTGTCCCTTTCTGGTTTTGGGAAGCTGGTGTAAGACCGAAGTATATAAAGCTGCTTTCTTCTAGTGTGAATATTGCCCTGAGATATTCGAATAGGTTTTCAGATGTGCGTTTTTATTAATTGGGGGGGGGTAGTTCTAGAAATTGTCGATTGAATTTTACTGTATTTTTGCATTTATGGTGGCAACACTAATGGGTGGTGGTGGTATAGATTTATTTGATTCCTATTCAAGGAATTACTTATATATAGTCAATATAGGCACAGAGTTAAAAATTTTAACATTTTCTAATTGTGGTGTGCCTCGTGATTTTTTTCATGAAACAAGTGTGCCTTTGCCCAAAAAAGGTTGAAAAACACTGTCCTAAACCGTTCCTCATAAGACATTTCCTCCAGACCCTCAACCATCCTGGTCGCCCTCCTCTGCACCCGCTTGAGGTTGTCAACATCCTTTTAAAATTGAGGCACACAGAACTGGACACAGTACTCCAGGTGGGGTCTAACCAGAGCGGAATAGAGTGGTACTATCACTTCCCTTGATCTAGACACGATGGTTCTGTTGATGCAACCAAGAATCGCATTGGCTTTCCTGGCCACCGCACCACACTGCTGACTCGTGTTCAATTTGCAGTCCACCAAGACTCCCAGATCCCTTTCACAGGTAGTATTCTCCAGCCAAGTGTCCCCCATCCTATATCTGTGCAATTCATTTTTTTTTTACCTAGATGTAGCACCCTACATTTCCCTCTGTTGAAATCCATCCCGTTAGCTTTGGCCCAGCACTCTAATCTGTCAAGGTCTTTTTGGATTTTCATCCTATCCTCTGGGGAATTAGCAACCCCTCCCAATTTAGTATCATCTGCAAATTTAATTAGCATACTCTCTATTCCTTCCTCCAAGTCATTAATAAAGATATTGAACAGCACAGGACCCAGAACAGAACCCTGGGGCACATCTCTCCAAGCTGAAGAGAGGCCATTTATGGTCACCCTTTGGGTACGATCAGTCAACCAATTACAAATCCACCTGACAGTAGCGCTATCTATCCCACTTTCTACTAACTTCTTAGCAAGAATACCATGGGGAACCTTATCGAAGGCCTTACTAAAGTCCAGATAAACAATATCCACAGCATTCCCCTCATCCACTAGGCCTGTAATTCTATCAAAGAAAGAGATCAAATTAATCTGGCATGACTTGTTTTTAAGAAACCCGTGTTGACTTCTTGTAATGACAGCATTGTTTGTTAAATAATTGCAGACTGACTGTTTAATAATCTGCGGAAACCAAGGCATTATTTTCAGCAGATTTTCATTTGTAAACCGAAAATTACACTAACAGAGGTGTTCGTAAACCGAGGTACTCCTGTATACAATACAAGCTGGCACTAAAACCATGTGATATTCCTCTCCTAGGACCATTTGTTAAGATTATCGTTTCTTAGTTAACTGTGGAACATACTTAACATTATACAGCAAATAATGGAATTATCCCTTCTTACTGGGATTCTGACCAGTAATGGAGTTACAGGCCAGAATCCTATTAGTGTTTATATATGGCTTGCCCTACCTAGAGCATTTGGTATAGGACTCTAGAGATGAAGGTTTGAATCCCTGTGCACCCATGGAAAACTTGCTCATGATGGGTGCCATTGGTGAAACCACTCCTTAAGTATCTCAACTTACCTTGAAAGCCCCATTAAAGCCCTACAACTTTAATGGAGCCTGGCAGCGTATGTCACACACACAGGATTTGTATAACTGACCAGTGAATGGATGACCAGGATCCGGGTCTTATTTTTGCAGTCATTATTGGGAAAATTATCTAATTACATGTCACTTCATTGCTTTCAAGCATTTCAGCCATATAATTGGAGATGGGAGCAAAAAAAACCCTGAGAAACAAACAAACAACAAAAATTCTGTTGTTTCTATTGTCCACTTGTTTTACTGTAGGTCATAGAGAGATCCACTGTTAGATCACGAGCTACCTTCTCCATAGTTCTCCCGTAAGGAAGTCCAGTGAAAATTGCTTTAAGGATTTCTCTCTAGCGCCTGACTGGTTCTCTTCTATTATATTTCTTGGCCTTCAGCGAGGCGATGATCAAGTGCCTAAAGTGGTTGTGTTTTCGGAGGCTGGATATTTCTTAGAAGCATGGAACACGACACTTGAAATGCCTCACGGCATCTTTGCATTGAACACACCCAATGCAAGTTCCATATGGATTACCGATGTTGGAACTGGTACGTAACAAGCTTACTCTGCAACAGTATGAGTGGAACAACAACAACAAAATCATCTGTAGCAATAGAAAGCTGGGTTTTCATTGAGAAGCTGCCTTTCCACAAAACTTGATTTAAGAACGGACAATACAAGAGGGCTTTTCAAGGCATCATGGCCGTTTTCTGACTAATATTTCAGCTTCATTTCACAGATTGTGTGTGTGTGTGTGTGTGTTTAAAATGTTAGTGAAACAAAACTCTGTGTTATGAATCAGATTGCATCATATAAAGACCTTAGCAGCCAGATAAGTGATGGAAAACTACAAACTTGCATCCTAGGAACTTGGGAAGCTGCCTTCTGCTTTGTCAAGTCCTTGGTCCATCTGTCAACCCTGGTTGGCAACTGTGGCTTCCCAAGTTTCAGGATCACTTTCTAAAATCTTAGTTTTTAGAACCACAAATCTGGAAGGGACCCTGGCATACGTATGCTGCCACAGAGGGTGGTGGAGTCTTCTTCTTTGGGGGGTTTTAAGCAGAGGCTGAATGGCTTTCTGTCTGGAGTATTGTGATGGGGGTTCCTGCATGGCAGGGGGTTGGACTGGATGGGCCTTGAAGTCTCTTCCAACTCAGTGATTCTATGATATTATAAATCATTGAGTCCAGCCCCTGTCAAGGAAGTGCATTAGGGAATTAAACTCCCCACCTCTGGCTCTGCAGCCAGAAACCTAAGCCATGGAGCTACCCAACTCCATGGAGATCCTTGGTATTCCCTGAGGGTTTCCCATCTTAAGTATAAACCAGGCCTAACTCTGCTTAGCGTCCAAACATGATGGGTTGTTTGTACCCTATCCAGACTGCTCTTCCTAGCAGTCCCACACTTCCTGTTCTTCTTCTTCCATGGTCATCATTCATTGAGTCACCCATTGCCCCACTGCTCCCAGGACTTAGTGGGCTGCATGCCCTTGTTCTGGAGAAAGTGATGTGAGTATTTCTTTTCCCCACCTGCTTGGCATCCCCCTCCAGCATTTGCTTCCTCTGAAGGATGTTGGAATGGAAGGTTGGCCCAAAACAGGGGGGAAATCAATCCACCTCTTGATGATGGTCAGAGTCTTTACCTCCTGCTGGTCCCTCCGGCAGCAACTTTTATTTGTTCCATTATTTAATTATTAGGTATATCCTCCCTCCGCACACACACCTTTTAGCTAATATCTCCCAATATTTATGGACCTGACTGTAGGATTCAGTCCTGAGTGTCCACCAGTGCAGCCTGTGCAGGGCATCCAGGTACAAGGCAATCAACCATATCTTAAAAAGCCAGTTCTACAGTTTGTAAGCCTTAATGCGAGAAAAGAATTGCCAGTCACTAATTGAGACCTGAAGCATGGACTGTTATGGACAGTAAACAAGGAAAACACTTGCAGTGTTGCTGTAATATATTGGGTTTTTTTTCCTGTCTTCATGGATAGATTGGTACCAGCGACAGAGGAGCTCCTGAAGGCAGACTAACCAAGCTGTCAGCCACCATCAGGCCTTCAACCTGAAAGCTCCCTTTCTGCCTCTGTGCAAATCTTGCAGTTGATACTGATGGAGGTTGTTTTAAGAAGGGAGTTTCTTGTGGAGAACGGAGAGCACAGACAGAGATTCACAGCAGGATACTTGAGTGCAACAGAAAGCACAAAAGGTCAAAATCTGGAAATGATAAGGGCTGTCACCGCCCACTCCAAGTGTAGCCTGGTAGCTGCTCCAGCCACATTTACTCCCAAGCCCCCTGTCTAATCATTTTTTGTTGCTTAAAAAACGAAGAAGCCTGGAAGGGGGGGGCTCTGAAAAAACATTTAAATGCCATATTGAATCCTTAGAAATCGCTCCTCCCTGCTTGAAACAGGTTTGGTCTTATTTAAATGGTAGTCTTCAGAAGCACCATATGTTCTTCTTGAGAAGTCTCTCGCTGTTGTTGTCTTGTCCATGTAGGCACAAATGGGCACACAGTTAAGCAGTACACTCCTTCGGGTCAACTCCTTCAGGTCATAGGCACTCCAGGTAAAGCGGGTTCCGGTATCAACCCCTTGCAACTGGATCAGCCAGCAGAATTATTTGTGGAACCCACGGGGGACATCTACATTGTGGACGGCGACGGGGGTCTCAACAACCGCCTGTTCAAAGTGACGCAAGGTGGGCAAAGTCGACACCTGCGGCCTGTAGGCGAAGCTTTCGGGTCTCCACAGGTTTATGAGGCACTTGCATGGTTGTTTGTGATGCTGGGCTCACTGGCTCTTCTCAGGGGGTTGGATACAAGGGGCAGGAGCCATTCTCCAAACTGTGTTGCTCAAACAAACCCATGCAGTTCAAGGGAAATACGTAGTCACAAAAATCAGAGTAATCAACGTATTTTGTTACAAACACAGCAACATGGCATATTTGACCCACTGTCTTGTGCCCGCAGATTTGAAGACTATATGGCTTCACGGAGAAAATGGTTCTGCCATTACACAGTTCAGGATTCCACACAGCGTAACGGTGGATTCTGTTGGACGGGTAAAGTGGCCGTGCAAATTTTGGCTTTGTGTATCTCATAATATCAGTATCCTGAAATGTTCAGTTGAACTTTAAAATTTATTTATTTATTTAAGGAGCCCTGTGGCGCAGGGGGGTAAATGTCTGTACTGGAGGTAAAACTGTGCTCACGACCTGGGGTTCAGTCCCAGGTAGCCGGCTTATGGTTGACTTAGCCTTCCATCCTTCTGAGGTCGGTAAAATGAGTACCCAGCTTGCTGGGGGGTGGGGTGGGGTGGAATGTGTAGCCTGTGTACTGTAATAAAACTAAACCGCCCAGAGACTATTTGAAGCGGTATGATATGGGGCGGTATATAAACAGGACACTTTGTTTTTGCTTTTATTTATTTATTTTATACAACTTATATGCCACCCACTACCCAAAGGTCTCTGTGCATACAATTCACTTCCTTTAACACTAAGTGTTTAGTGTGGAATGTCTGTGTCGCGGGTTGCTACCTTTTCCTAGGACGTAATATTATATATATATATATCTCCACATAATCCAGGCATCCCATCATTGTCACTTTCTTTTTTCTTTTTAAAGTCACTCATTTAACAAACACGTTGTCTGTCCTTCTTTTAACAAGTATTGAAATGATGGAATGCAATGTAAGACTGTTGCAGTGTCAAAACACAATCATGCTTTTTCCTTTTTTTTTTTTTTCATTTTTGGGGATGGCCTTTCTGACCTTTTCCTCGGGATGTTTGATGGAAAGTTTGCCTTGCTTGCTTTTTAAAAATTGGCACAGGAGAATTAGAACACAGTAGCACCCACTTCACTGATTTTTCATTATTTTAGTAATAAAAATATAGGCGTTAAAATATTATGACACTAATTAACAGGTTTTCTTTACAAGGGTGAAAAAAAAGGCCAGCTCCAAAAATAGAGATGGCAAACATGTGCTTTGTTTCAAATGCTGGCTCAGTGGTGATGCCTCTTCCTCGCCTGTAAAATCTGTTCTAGGTCAGCTACAGGGCCCTAAAAGGTGCCCCCACACAGAGTAAGCGCAGTGCTTTCAGTAGCATGGGGCGCTTATCACTTGAAACCATTTCTCTGAAAACAGCCTTGGCAATTCCATGGGCGTGTTGCCGAAACCTGAAGGAAGCCTTAAGCTTCAGGCTCTTTCTACAGCCCATCCTGTCACCCCCTAATGCAGGCATGTCCAAACTTCGGCCCTCCTGGTGTTTTGGACCACAACTCCCAGAATTCTAAGTTTAAGATTGCCAGTGACAAAGGACGGTGGGAGTTGTGGTCCAAAACATCTGGAGGGCCAAAGTTTGGGCATGCTTGCCCTAATGGTTGTCAGCTTGATTCAAAGGGTTTGCACTGCCTTTGAATTAGAGTATCTCCCCCTCGCCTTCTGTCACATGATGACAGCAACATGTCACTGGCGGGCTGTGGGACCCTCTGGAGCTTAAACACAGTTCTCAGTGCCTGGAGTCCTCAGTAGGCCCCTTCCGTTTTAAAAATATATAGCTCTGGTGGTTTTGTTGCACCCTCAATGGGGGCAAGTCTTCTGCGGTTTGAGAGACCCCACCACCACTCCTAACACCCTTCCATTTAACAAAAATAAAATAAAATAAAAATATGTTTGGCCACTATAAGGTGCAAGCAGGCACCCAGATTGCTGTCTAGTGACTGGGGCTGGTCACTGGGATCACATAACTGGCCCGTTACCATGGCTGCACTGGCTGCCGATCTATAGCTAGGAGGGATTCAAAGAGCTGGTTGTAACCTATAGAGCTCCAAAGGGCTTTGGGGCCATGCTCTCTCAACAAACGCATCACCTGCATATGAAGTGTTAAAATCATTAGGGGAGGCCCTTCTCTTGGTGACCCTCACCCTCATGGTTAGGTTTGGTGGGGGCACAGGAGAGATTCTCCTTTGTCACAGGGTCCCAGATGTGGGTACGGCCTCCCACTTGAAGGCAGTCTGAGGGTGGGAGCACTAGAGACACAAAACAATGGAAGGGGAAGAGAGGACGGGGCAGGTTTGCCGCAAATGTGGAGGAAATGGGAAACCAGTGAAAGTGTTGAAGCAGAGATCTTCTGTGGCCTGAAGTAGGAAAGAGAGGAGAGGATCCCAACACCAGCTAGATTTCTTTTTTTTACCCGCAAGAAGAGCTAAATGTCTTATTATTTTGTCAGGAGGAACAGTGTCATTCGATGCTGGCTTGAAGCTGGGGAAAGGATGGGAGAGGGAGGAACCAAAAGCACGGTCAAGGCCGGGGCTTAGCATAATGGAAGGCGAAGGTGTCCCCTGAGAATAATTAAAGAGAAGAAACGGTTCGTTTTAAGGTACGCTGAGCTTACCTTAGGGCCTTTATACACGACCCCTAAGCTCCGCAGGAAATGGCTGCAAGGTCCGGACCTTACAAGTGTTTTCCCACCAGCTCCGGACTTTGCAGACAATTAAGTGCGACCCCGCCCACCTAAGCGCGACCCAGCTGCACTTTCTTGTACCTGCTTGAGGTGGGTGAAAATCCCCAGGTCCGGATTTAATCTGGTCAGTGCGGGGCTCTCCTGGCTTCTGCTTGTGTTTTTTTTTTTTGCCTCCTGCCCCTTTAAGAGAAGAGGTGGGAGGAAAAAAAGCAAGCAGAAGAGAAACGGAAGAGAAACGGAGCTCCGGGAAGCTCCTCCAGGTGAGCTGCATTTCCCCCCCTCTTTCTCTGGTGGGGAGGAAGGAAGAGCAACGAACCCCTAAGATCTTTGGTCCGAATTTAAGGGACCAGCGGATCTTAGGGGTCGTGTGAAAAGGCCCTAGGATGGAGGTGTTAGCCAAGCAGTTTAGAACTCATGGCTGAGGAGAAGAGAAGTTAAAGGCTTGTTTATTTTATTTTATTTCTTTAAAATATCTTTACCCTGCCTTTCTCCTTCAAAAGGACCCAAGGCGGCTTGCATCAGACAATATTTAGAAGCTAAAAACAGTAAGTCTACAAATATGAAAAAGTAGTAAACAAATGTCACAATAGGACTGTCAACAAAAGCAATAACAAAAACACATTCATAGCAGTAAGGCATAACAAACCCCCTCTCAGGTAACCAGTCACTCAGGGAAAGACTTTCTGAAGAGAAAGTGTGTCTGTTTTTGAGTGTCAGATAAAAGGGCAAAACAAGTGAGAGCCGTGACATGTCTTTGGAAGGACTGGGACAATTAAAACACCTCCCTCCTTTCAATTCGGATGCAGCCGAAGAACATCCAAGCTCTGTGCTTCAAGTAAACTGCCTGGCTTTTTCCCCATCTTGCCATGGACTCTACATCTAAGAAATAACTCCTGGCAAATCCATCTTTTGCCATGTTATTACCTATTGGTACTGCTCTGAGGAAGGGGGTTTTGCCACCGAAATAGTAGCAATTTTTTTTATTTTTATAGTAGCCTAAAGGTATCACCTGTTCCACTTTTGTAAATAGAAAGGGTTAATTCTTGCTTACACAGAAGGCGGTAGTGAGGTGTGAGGCAATCTATAGTTCAGAGTTGGAATATTTCACTCTGTTTGAGGGTCATTGGTTTGTTGAACTTTTTTTTAAAAAAAGTGGCTTACATCTCTTTCTTTGCGTGGCCCTAGGTGTGGGTTGCTGACCGAGCCAACAGACGAATCCAGGTTTTTGACAAAACCACTGGGGAATGGCTGGGCTCTTGGAATAGTTGCTTCACAGAGGATGGTCCTTATTCTGTCAGGTACAGTATCTGTCCATTTGCATGTGAAGGTGTGCCGAGGCAGGACAGGGAGATGGGGCCAGTTTTTACATTCTGCGTGGCTCCACTGGTTGTGTAAATATTTGACATTGTGTACTGTAAAGGTTCTGTGGGGTTTATCCCACAGTGTCCTTAAAACTGGTTCACAAAAAGGAAGCCGTGTAATTGAGTTTTATTGAGAGCAGATCTTATGCAGAGGCGCACGTGTGAATTGTCTGCCAGGCTCCTTTGATATTTATTTCTTTCGCCCAGAAAGCTCCCATCTAAACACCACACAGGACTGCCAAACCTAAATAAGGCTGCTTTTACACGACCCCTAAAATCCGAGGCAAAGAGCTCCCAGATGCAGAGCTTAAAATTGTTTTCCCACCAGCTGCGGACTTTAAACAAAATAAAGTACGACCACGCCCACCTAAGCTCACCCCAGCACACTTTAGAAGTACCTGGTCTCCAGAGGTAAAAAAATTTCCGATGCGGATTGTAAAGCTGTGGATGCCGGGCTCCCCTCGCCTTCTGTTTGTTTGTTTCGTCCCCGCCGCCCCTTTAAGAGACAGGAATCGGTATGGGCTGCTCTGGAAGGCAGAGGGAGGTGAGCCTGCATTCTTTTCTTCTTTTTTTCTCCCTCCCCTCACTGCAGACAGGAGCAATGGAGTGCGGAAGAGTGGAAACACAGGAAGAAGAACAAACCCCACGATCTCTGGTCCAAATTTAAGTTGTCAGCAGATTTTAGAGGTCGTGTAAAAGCGCCCTGACTCTCCAATCTAATTTGACACCATCTGACCTGGACTGAAAGCTATGGTTATGTCAAGCCCAAGTTCTTGACCTATTCTTTCAGGCCTTCAGATAAGGCAGTGTTTGGTCTATATTTGCTAGCTATGCCCATCTCCCTTACTTTAAAAAGCCCTTGCTAGATCAGCCTTGTGTGGTTTGCCATGAGATTAATCTTGTCAAGAACTTGATTACCTAAGATTAACCTCCTTGCAAACAGCATCTTGCCATGTTTGGACTTTTGGTACTTGCCTTGAAGAAGTGGAATTTCTCCACGAAAGCTTGCAATGGCATTTTATTTTTTATTAGTGGCCTTTAAAAGTATTACCTAAAACTTAGTCTTGCATTTGTATTTTGCAATGGCCACCTGGCTCCCCACGTTTATTTCAGTAGATCCATGTACAGCAGTTTTTCAGGTGTAAATGAGTGGAATATGACCTCTGCTCCTGTGTGACATGACACTTACAGGGTGGGATCTTTTGATCCAGATTGAGCAGTCCAATTCCAGTCTATTCCTTTAATTAGTCTCTTTTTCTTCTTTCACTGACAGATTTACCCCTGATGAGAAGTTTATTGTTGTAGCCCATCTGAATACAGATAGGGTATCAATTTTGGCTGCCCCGCCAATTGGATCAATTGGGGACTGCGTTGTAGTGGACTCAATTCAACTTGCTCCTGAAGTCAAGCCCCATCTTCTGGATGTCAGTAAGGAGACAGGAGCAATTTATGTGGCAGAAATTGGAGCTCAGCAAGTCCAGAAATATGTGCCTTTACCTCTTCGCGGGCACGTTCTGGCTCCTCTGTCTTCCTTTGGATTGCCGTCGATTCTGTAACACAGGAACTCTTGAACCTGAGTTTCCCATTGATTTTCTCATCTGTGCCTGTCTCAGGGACCTAATTGTTTGCAATTTTAAGGTGTTTGCTGGATGTTGTAGACCAGGCATATCCAAACTTCGGCCCTTCTGATGTTTTGGGCCACAACTCCCAGAATTCCAAGCCTAAATTTCCAGTGGCATAGGAATATGGTTGTTGTGGTCCAAAACACAAATTTGGAGGGATGAGGTTTGGACATGCCTGTTGTAGACTGTTGAATAGATCTCTCAGCCTTGTTTATTCTTAAAATACCTTTCAGAGGTAAGCGCTGCCTGTCACTTCTATCATTTTGAAATTTCAATTTCAGTCAGCTATCTGGTGTTTTTTGCTGGATTTATCTTCCAGTGCAGTGGTGGCAAACCTTCAGCATTCAAGATGTTTTGAACCACATCTCCCAGAATTCCAAGCATAGACTGCCAATAACAAAGGACTATGGGAATTGCGGTCCAAAACATCTGGAGTGCCAAAGGTTCACCATCACTGTTCTAGTGTATTGTGCTCTTCTTTGATAGTATTTGTGTACATTGTTGTGGAATTTACGGGAGCCAATGGATTGCTCTGGATCGAAGCACTTCGAAGAATCACAAACATAAATTCAGGTTTAAGTTACAGGTTTAAGTTCTGATCCAAGGCTGTAGTTGCAGCTACCAGAATTTTGCAGTACGAATGTTTGCACTTCCACCCATGTACCCTTGCATTTTGTAGTTTTCCTCCCTGACATTCCACTTGATATACAGTAATTTGTATTATTTGCAATGAAATTTTGGTGCTGCAGAATTACCAAGAGAAAAATCTGGTTTAAGAACCTGAAACAAGCTCTGTAGGATTCTACGTCGCAATAAATTTGACAAGCCTTTGTGACACCATAAGCCTCTGTTGTTCTCCTTGCATCAGACCAATGCAGCTCTGTCTCCGACCCCCCCCCCTGCCCCCAAGTATGTGACCTGTGTCTACAGGCAGAGCATCTCTGGACTACCTCACTTCCCAGGGTAGGGAGGAAGGTGGGATACACATGAAACATGCAAACAGAAACAGAAACATGCAAACAGAAACAGAAAGGTGCTTATTTGGAAGTGTCCGTGGCTCATGCTAGATTTTAACCAAAGGGAAGTGGAAATGGAAAAGTGATAACTACACTGTGTGGAAAGAATTCATTTCCCGTCTGGTGGGTCCAACGGTCTTGTTGGGCCCTTTTTCTTGCCACCGTCTTGGAAATGCACAAGGAGGTGGCGAGCCTCACAACATTTTCTGATAAACACTTCCACGTGACTTCAGTAAGGAGTCCTGCCTGTATCCTCACCTCTGCTGCCATGGATCTCCAGAGGTACGTGATCAGGTACAATGTGCCATTTTTGCCCATGGCATCTGGCTTTTTACTACAGGAATGCGGGTTATCAAGTCCCACTTTATTCACTTTGTCAGCAGACACGGCCAGCCGGCAAACACTTTGCTGGCCACTGGAACCTTTAAAGCCATCGACCTGGTGTGGGGGATGTTAGGCTCTCCAGATGTTCTCAAGAAGAACATCCACGGTTGCTTGCCAGTGCCCATTGCTGGCAGGTGAATGCTGTAGGGCAAAAAACATCTGGAGAGCTAGAGGGTTCCTCACTTCTTCTTCATCATCATCATCATCATCATCATCATCATCATCATCATCATCATCATCATCATCATCATCATCATCATCATCATCCCTTTATTGTCCAAGTACAACATGTGTACAATGAAATTGGCTGAGCCTCCCTCCCCACCACCAACACCGTCCCGCTAACAATCACCAAGTCCTGCCAAACGGAGAGAAAAGATTTAGAATGCCACTCAGTTATGTAAGACATTTATTTACACTGATGCTAAAATATGAACAGAAAAGTACACTTTATATTAAATTACAAAGAAGAATAGTAAAATACAGCACAATACACCAATAATTAACTAACAGTATTAGTTAAAAAAAAAAACACTTGGAAGATGTCTGTCATTGCCCTTGCATAAGTAGTATTACTCGACTGCATCACTCACACAATTCTTTTTGGACAAAATTGTCCTCTCACTGCCCTTTGTGGGAATGCTCTATCTAAAAGGCTACATATGCTGAATAAAATATTGCATTTTTATAACAATCTTGAGAATGTTGAGGTTAATAAAATTTATATAGCCCTGAAGAGGCCATTAATAAAACTTGAGAAAATGTGTACATGGATTATATAAAATACTGAACAAATGGTCCATTAGTCCATTAGGTTGCGGTATAATACTGAAATTCAAATAAAATAATTAGGGGGGGGGAATACGAAGTGCACAAATGATTCAACGCAACTGCTCTCTTCCACAGTCCTAACACCCAAAGCAGCGATGGAATAAGCAAGCTTGCAGTGGTCTCAAACCAAGTGACGGACCGAGTCAACAGGAATGACGCTTCCTTTGTTGCTATTCCTTGGTGGAGTATGAAAGCAACAATGCCCAACCCCAACCCCAACCCCCGTCCTCAGAAAGGAGAATGTGTGCCTTGCAGAAACATTTCTGCACACATTTCTCCTTCACGTGAGAGCAGAGAATAATGGCAGCCGAGGAAGTGACTCTTGGCCTCGCCCTCTGTTGCTGCTTCACGGGGACCCTTTGAAGCCACCCTGTGAAGAAAGGAACATGTCGGCCTCTTTGTTCCTTCTCTATGGAGTGAATGGGGAGGAGGAGGACGCGTATCAGTGGAGGAAAGAAGATGAAAAAAAGCAAAAACCCACTGAGATTTAAAAGTGATTTTTTTTCATCCCAAAGGGAGGTGGAAATGCATGCATGCACTGGTCGAGAAAAGGGATCTGTGGTTATATTAACACGAAAGGAAGACGGTGGGTGTCATGCGCGAAACAAAGCATGAAGGCTTTGATCAGGTCACAATTATGTATTAAATCCCAAGGTCTGTAAACATAGCTTAACCCCTTTCTGGTCATGAACATGTGCTTCAACTAGGAATAATATATGGGCGTAGGATATTTTCCCTCAGGTTCCTTTTTTTTTGCCACTTGCCTATCAAAAGATGGCATTTGTTTTCTAATCAAAAAGAGAGAGAGAGAGAGAAACTACACTTGTGTTAATATGTGGCATGATTCTATGTAGGAGGAAGTACAAGGGTGAGTTGCTCTGTATGTTTCTAAGAAGAGAGTGAGGGAGAGAGAGAGACGGGCCTAATGTGGTGGTCTGTGCTTTTTAGATGAAGGTGAACAAGATGGTGTCACCTCTTGCCATATGCCTGAGTAACAGCGCCTTCCACTGTGGAGTCGATGCCAGCCGCTCTGTGGCACACAGAAGACAAGACTGGACAAATTGAAGGCTTTTTCCCCGTGTGTAATATTAATATGCGAGGTTTCCACTTGTTAATGTGTGTATGAAGGCAAAGTGTCTGTGCAAAAGTAGGCGGGTGTGCTTTCAAGAGCCTCCTTCAGAGCGAGTCTCTTCATTTTAAGTCCATTTTCAAAGTAAAAAACGTCAAATGGGGGCTCAACCCATCAGGTTGGGGAAGCCTCTAAACTTCTGAGTTCCAAGGCGAATACTTTTAAGGCCTGAAGAGAGGTGCTCTCCACACACACACGTAGACAAGTACCAGCTGCTCCTGCTGTGTGCTGAAGTGATTCTTCACTTCAGCGAAACCAGTGCTTACTCACAACCAGGTGAGTTACAAAACTGCTAAGAAATGCCCTCTTGACCTCAAATTTTCTAACATGTGAAAGAATCCTTTATAAGGCTATACCCTTGTCTCCCAGTATGTGTTTTTAAAAAATACCCTTTCCATTGAGGGGCTGCTAAAATCTCCACATTGTTCCTCCTGAGATGGAGGTTCCCTGGAGTCCTATTTAGACCACAATAGGCTAAGGAAAATGTAGTGGGAGCCTAAAGTCCCATGTGGTTTTATACCCCAGAGATACAGAGAGCACTCCACTATTGACAGTGTAACACATCAGTTCCAACAATATTGTCTCTTGTTTGTATTGACCTGGCTACAGTGAAGAGCTCATGTGCCCTCCTTCCAATGAAAGTGTGCATACTCCTTTTTCTTTTTCATTTCCCCCTTCCCTTCTCCCTCTCTAAACTGATTTCCTCTCGTGCGGCGTCCTTCTGCCCTCAGTAAGGGTACTGCTTTTGCTTCTTGCCGGAGAAACAGGCCAGCCAAGTGCAGATCAGCATGGCTGCAGCAGCTCCCCCGCCGGTGCAGTAATAAGCCCAGCCGATTTCACAGGTCCCTGTAGGGGAAGAAAACAACAGGCAAAGGGCAGTATTATCAGAAGAGGTATCCTTCTACCACATTTCTAATGGAAAAACACATTTTTTTTAAAAAAAGGTTGTTTAAGCTGACCTACCCTGTTTTCCCGAAAATAAGACCTACCCCCAAAAATAAGCCCTAGCAGGATTTCTATGTATTTGTTCAATATAAGACCTAGTGATGGGCGTGGCTATGCCTGCACTCACTCACTCACTCACTCACTCACTCACTCACTCACTCACTCAAACACACACACACACACACACACACACAGTGCACGTTGCCCCTCCCTTTCCATCCATGTGCAACCCCCCCTTCGCTTGGGCCACCAAAGTTACCATACTTTGTAGCATGTTTGCTTGCAGTTCCTGGTTTCCCCAAAATAACACCCACCCCAAAAATAAGCCCTAGTGTATCTTCTTAATAAATATAAGACAGTGTCTTATTTTTTGGGATTCACAGTAAGCCATACCTCCACCTCTAATGTAATGAAGAATGTGTTCATACGTTGGGGGCATTCTTTTTAATCTTATGCATGAGGCAGGATAGAGTATGGAGGAGTTGCTTTTTTTTTGGACTGCAATTCCCAGAATCCCCCTTCCCCAGCTCTCAGAGTCTCAGGGGACCAGGGGACCTTGAGAGCAGCAGTCCATACGAGTAACTAGCATGGGGTGGAGGCAGCACTCCATGATGGTTCTTTTCTGTGAGTCGGACATGCAGACGTGGTTGGCTAGCCATTGACATTTGTCTCACAGAGAAGGTATATATCATTTAAAGCACTCTCAGCCTTCCTATTGGAAGGTCATGGCAAGCCAGTGCAAGGGATAGAAGCGGACCAGATTTATGTATGCCTTCCATGAGATAATGGGGTATTGGTGTCTGGCTCTCATCTCCTGCGTAAGGTCATTCCAGAAGCTTAGAATTCTGCACCAGTCGATGTTTACTTCTGATTTCCATCATGTTAGTGTTCTGAAGGCTTGTAAATCATTATGGCCATAATGGAAAACCATATTCACTTACCCAGTTCAAACTGGTTGGAAATGTTACCACAGGTCTGTCGGACTTCTTCACTGTCCCAGCCCAAAGGATACAGAGCACATCCAGAACCAATTAACAAGCCTGTCCAGGGGGGAAAAAACAACAAATGTAAAGGAAGGGAAACCAGCAGTAGGTTTTCTGACAATAGGCTAATTCTCCTAAATAATATAAAGTGTTGTATCCCATGGGATTTGTTTAGTCACAGTGTTAAACAACCCGCAGATTACTTTAGAGCAGGCATGTCCAAACTTTGGTCCTCCAGATGTTTTGGACCACAACTCCCACAGTCCTTTGTCATTGGAAGTCTAAGCTTAGAATTCTGGGAGTTGTGGTCCAAAACATCAGGAGGGCTGAAGTTTGGACATGCCTGCTTTAGGCCGTTACTTCACGAACCTCTCGCTGCGCGGCGAGCCGTCATTTCTGTCCAAATCGATCGTTTCAGTCCGCACGCTCCTCCTTTTTGGATGCGGCGCCACCCCGACCACGCCCCCTAAACCGTGCTCCAAGCGGGGCGAGAGATTCCCCTGCCGGAGGCCGGGAATCTTTTTCGCTTCGCATCCCGCTTCGCATCCAAAGTCACGTGTGGCCAGTGATTATATATATTTATTTATTTTTTTAGTTACTTTTTCTCCGAAATGCCGATGCGTTTATATTTCGGTTAACCCGTTCTTTTGATCTTGGGGATTTAGGAAGGGATTACTCGAATGTCCTTGGAGGACCGATGGATCAAACACAACACATGTTGTGTGCTGGTCCACCTAGTGACCCTGACGGAGAACAGCATTTTTTTCACGTCGCCAATGGACGAAGCAATACAAATCGGGAGTAGAAAACGAAGGATCATACAGTTATTCAGCTCTGCCGCAAATGACAGCCGGGTATTGATGCATCGATACGCCGTGGTAATTTTTTTTTAAAAAATAAAGAAAGCAGAAACCGGACGTTGCAAGTAAGCTTCCCAATGCGAAGGGAGCATGTGAGGTAGTATTGGATTCGATCCTAAAACTTCACCTCGTGAGGACAGAGAAAGAGGGTTGGGAGCGAAGGGAGACCACGTGACCGCCTTCGCATTCAAAGCGAAGGCAATCCCACTGCGAAGTGAAGTACTTCGTGAAGTAACGGCCTTAGAGTGCGTGCTACAAATCCTGCCATCTCTGGATCCCTTCTCTACTGGTTTTCTGCCAAATGTACAGCAACTGCTCTTTCCCAGTGACTTGGGACCACAATTCTTCAGAAAGTGTGATCAGTTGTGAGAGTTGTAATCCAAAAGGGGGAGATTTTCCCCCAATCTCTGCTTCCCTCCTGCTGGCAGATGTGAGGAAAGAGGAGGTCTGCGCGAAACACATGAGGGGAAAAGTAGAAAGACATTTCCCTCAGTGGGGAAGGAGGACAGAAGAGGCACACAAGGCCCCTGAAGCTGTGGGGTTTCCTGAAAAGTGATTCTACCTATACCAGTCGGCACCAGATCTTTACCAATGAGCCCTTTCCCATTTAACCCAACCACCCCCCTCCTCGTTATGTACTTTCTCAGCAACCAGCTTTGCAAAGTAAGCTCATTTTTACCTCCAAGTGACCATTCATAAAACAAAGTGTTAACAACATGCCAGATACAGGGTGAGGGGAAGCTCATGCTATGACAAGGGGACATTTTTCACCACCCAAGGGAGACTGTTTCTAAATGCATGCTAAATTTATCACCTAGTTTGACCTAGGCTTGGTAGAATGACAAGGTTCCCTTTTTACAGCCACTAAATAAAGAGATACCATACCTAGTTAGTTCCTTCTGAACTTGCCTATTTTTGAAGTGGCTTAAACAGAACAGGGATAGAGTATTATATTATAGACAGAAAACAAGAAAATTAGATTTCTCCAGCATATATTTTAGCTTTACCATAATCATGCCATTCTGTTGAGTTTTTATTGTATTTTGTTTATATATATAAAACTAGCTTTCCTCAGACTGCCGAAGCTGAGAATCTTCACAAACAGGAAGTGGGCTTTGGTTCATGAAAACATATGGTAGCCTCCTTCCCTCCTTACATTCTCTAGATGTGTTGTGCTACAACCTTCACCCTTCCAAGTCAACATCTGGTGAGCATCAGGATGAGTGCTGTTGAAGGAATCTGGGCTTTGTTGTTTCAGCATCTTCCAGAGCGACAATAATCCCTCCCAATGAAACCTTTTGCTGTTTTCTTTAATGACAACTGGGCTGAAACAATGCACTTGGTTTTTCAGAGGAAGGTTGTTCCCAGTAAGAGCATCCCCTCAACCCCACCAGCTTTTGGGTTTGTTGTTGTTGTTGATGATGATGATGATGTTGTTTTGGGGGAGTGCATCATCAATATGTGCCATTTTTGGATTGGGGGAAGGTTTGAAGGGATACCACAAATACGACTGGTGGACCACATGCAGACCACAGTTTATATTGTTCCCACTCTGCAATTGCCAGAGGTGGGGAAGAAGAGTCTGGCTGTGACCTACTGAATTTGTCAGAATTTTATAGTTGCTTCTGCCACAACAGACTAAGATGTCCCCCTTTTTAGAAATGGGGGGGAATGATTTCCATAATTTAAATGAGCATGATTCCCAAGGTACTGTTTCAATCATGGATTTACAATTCAAATAATGACAGATGCTACCAAAAACCTAGCTCAAGTGATGAGAGACACAGAATAGCAATGAAAACTGTCTTCCTGAGTAAATAAAAGGATAGTTTAGAGTACCCTCATCTATGAGATCTGTAGCAAGGCACCCCAGTGGCAAATCCTTAATTGGATTGATGGTACCGAATGAAGAGAATGCTGTATATTTGCAATGGCAATAGGGAATTTAAAATTGTCATAGAATTTTTAATTTAATCTGCTAAGGAGGAAAGCGAATTAAATGTTAATCACATTATAAAACATGTAACTTTTATAATTAATATCTATTGAACTGGAACGTGAGTCTTGAAACATCTCTTGCTGGGGGGGGGGCAATGTGTAGCCTGCACACTGTAATTAAAATTGTAAACCGCCCAGAGACTACTTAAAGTGGTATGGGGCGGTATATAAGCAGAACACTTTGCTTTTGCTTTTAAGAATTGTTCTAGTTTTGTAGTATTTTTCAAAGAACGGAATCAGTGCTAGTAGTAGGGAAAGGGGTGCTCCTGTCAAAGGGGCAATAAAACCATCAAACACCGGAAGTCCCGCCCCCTTACCGGAAGTCCCGCCCCTTACCGGAAGTCCCTCCCCCTTACCGGAAAGTCCCTACCTCCGCCCCCGCCCCTTACCCGGAACCGGAACCTTCCTGGGCCCTTTGACCTGGAAGTGACGTCCTCTTCCGCCTGACCCGGATGGGGAGCCTTGCCCCCTCCCCCCGACACGTCACGGGGTCCCCCTACCCCACCCCGCAGGCATGCCCGGGCATGCCTGCCCCTAGGGCGCTGCCGCTGGCTATGTGTTGCCTGGGCCTGTCTTGCTGCGTGTGCGCATGCCTGAGAGGCCTTTATAAGAAGAGGGGAGTGTTCTGCGGTGCCCACCGCCGCCTTTTCCGCTTTTCCTGAAACCGACTGGCCCATGGTCCCCGCCGTCCCGTTTATGTGGAGAAAGATGGCGTCTTCAAGCAAGAATGGGTTTTCCTCCAGCTTGCCGAAGGACACCCCGGACTCACCGCCGAAAGCAGAGAGCGTGGACTCCCCTCCGAAGCCCGAGAGCCCGGACTCTCCGCCAAAATCCTGGACCCCGAAGATAGAGAGGCAGCGGTTGAAACCGAAAAGGCGTCTGCACCCCCACATGCACCACTGGCCTATGGGATTTTCCATGCCCCTCTTCCCCCTAAACACCCCATCGCGGAAGCACAGCTCTGCGCCCAAAAAGCCGCCCAAGCCTGCCCTTCACGCTGAGGAGACCCTGTTTTGGTCCGATTCAGATGATGGTTATGACCATGGAAGTCCACCACCGAAGAGAAGGGTCTTAAGGCGTTATGTTAGCTCAGATTCTGACAGCGACCTTACAAGCGGCTCTAACAAGGAGAATGCTGCCCCTGATACGGAGGAGTTTCTAAACACGGTAAGACCCTGTTTTAAATCTAAGTTCATATTGTGATACTGTGTCTTGTGGCAAGGCTGCAGGTGTTGTGCGGCTTTAGAGTTTGGGGTGTGCTATGTATCTAATTACGTTGAAGTTTCCTTTTATAATTAAAACCAGCCAATATTTATGTTTTACAGGCCAAAGATTTGCCCCCAAAGGTAACCCCAAAATCCCCGCGACGCAAGAGAAGGGCTTTAAGGCGTTATGTTAGCTCAGATTCTGACAGCGACCTGGCAAGTGGCTCTAACAAGGACAATGCTGCCCCCGAGTCAGAAGAATCTTCAAACACGGTAAGGAGCTGGCTGGTGGTGCTTTAGAGGATGGGTGTGTGTTAGGCATTTCATTACTTTGTAGCTTGCTTTGATAATTAATTTTTATTTGCTATTTGCAGGAATTACCCCATAAAACATTGAGCAGATTGCTCCATATAGACCTGCCAGAAATTAAGGGGAGAAAGAAGCAATATATGAAGAACATTGTGCATACAACAGTCGCTGTGATTATTAAATATTATATATCAGCATATCAGAAACAATCTTGCGATGGCTGTCAAAATAATTTGGAAAACCAGGAATCGCATTCGTGTATAACCTCAACCGGTGCATCCATATCAAGACTACTTCGTTCTCTTTGTGCCAAAATATGTTACAAGACTGTCATCCATACCGTCATCTTAATTGCATATTGTTGCAATAGTTTATTGACAGCTGAAAATATATAATGAGATATTTGACGCTTGTATCTAAAATTTCCAAGGCAGAAAAACCATATTCATTCCTCATATTGACAGCTGAAAATATTAATGAGATATTGACGCTTGTATCTAAAATTTCCAAGGCAGAAAAACCATATTCATTCCTCAAAAAAATGTTAAGACAGACTGACCCCTTGCTATTTCAAAATATTTACTCTGTGGTCACTGCTAGAAATATCAGTGAATTTATTAAATAAAATGCTCCTACACATATTATTTTCTTTCGTTTTTTATTGCATTGCTTTTAAAAAGTTAGCCATGCGGGTTCTTTGACAAGCTCTCTGGAGGGTGTCGACTGTGAGGATTCCACATGCAGCCAGGCTGGTCTCTTGAATTGTTTCTTGCGTGCAGCATCAGACCCTGGAATAGCCGGGTGTTTAGAGGTCTCTGTTTGTAGGGGGCTGACTTTCAGGTTTTCTAACTGCTCTCTAACAGATGAATTACCCACAACAGATGTGGGCACATTTAGTTCTGCCAATGCTTTAAGAAATACATTCCAACCCTGTACCCCTTCTCTATAGCAACATTCATCTCTATAGTGCACCAGGTCCCTGTTAAAGCCCGCTCATCATCTGAATGATTGCATGGTTCTAGCTGGCGGAGTTCTGCACATGTAGAGCACAGCACAAACATGAGCTTTCCACCTACCCTCGACGGTAACACTGGGAAGAAGAGACCTCTTGGCGGGTAAACTTTGGCTTTTATCAACCCGAAATAATCTGTAGGAGAATCAAAGTTCTCATGGACTATTATCGGATGTCCAAGGGGGTACTCTCTGTTTTTTTGTACATGGGGATAAAGGGACGTGAAATCATAATAACGAATCTCCTCCCCCTTCGCCGGCTTGTAGTACAAACACACTGCATTTGTACGTCCACCAAAGAGGGCATCCCTCAGTTCTAAGGGCTCTGGAAACTGTGCGGTGGCAAGGAAGTTTTGGACTTCTTTGTCAGTTTTTATCATGTTTTTCCACTCATGCTCCCATACTGATCTCACTTCATAACCCATGCTTTTCAGGATTGCTGTCCGCTCCTCAGTAGCATTATGAAGCTGCCTGTAAGTTTTACCAATCAAGGGGTTCCAGTCCTCTGCAGGGTAGCAGAGGGGGCACCCGTGATAAAAACAACCCAGAAATTCCAGACAGACTGGATGACCATTTACTACAGCATAGCCATCAACAAAATATTGACCCACCTGAACCTCGCCACCATTTAAGGCATGCTGAATCTCTAGGTTTTCTTTATGTTTAAGGTACAGCAACCATTGGATGGCAGGTGTTGAGTATCTTTTGACCTGGTGGTGATAATTATCTGCAGGTGGTATCGCTATGGAATCTTCCGGCATAAATTTGAACCTGTACATGGCTAGGCTCACGCTGGCCAGAGTTAGGTATTGGAGGGGGTCTATGGCATAATATTCAGTTTCTTTTTTTTTCACAATCTTTTTTAAGGTCAGCGTCATGATTTCGTGGCGATATTTTGTACAAGCCTGCACCAGGATATGTACATCCTGCTTGCAATAATGTGCTATCTCTTTTTTCATGTCGAATGTCTGCATTTTATTCTCTTCATACCATTCTAAAAAAGCTTTCTGCTCAGCAGGCATCATGTACTGCAGCCCGTAGTCTTCTGGCGGGGGCAAAGGCCCTACATAATTACTATTTTCAGGCCTGTTAAAATAGTGTGGGAAATATCCTTTGCACCCCGAAAATCCGAGCGCTTTCGGAAGCTTAGAGAGCCCGATGGGCAAATGGCTGAGTGAATCCATGAATTTTATGCCTAGGCCTTTAACGGTGACACAGAGGAGTTTCCCACCTTGAGCTATGATATCTACATCCAGTTTTTCTTTAACCAGCTGGTTAAGCATGAAATAACAGTCATAACCTTTGGAATTATGGGCTATGAAAGTAGTACCGCTAAAACGATTATCTTTAGTGAATGTCAATATAAAGTCTGCTATGCACGACTCTCCTTTGAACTCCCAAGTCCGACCATAAGGCCAACGTCTCACCTTTTTCTTAGCACTCCTTACACCAAGGATCTTCTCCTCCTCCACCTCCTCCTCCTCATCCGTCTCAATCTCATCCACCTCACCAGTAGCAGCATTTTTTTCAGGGAGCACATTCATTTCATCCTGAAAACATTCCACAGTTTCCCCACCAAAAGCCTCAGCAAAACAGTAAGTAGCTACATGTACGCCTGTGTCTTGTTGTGCCTCGATGTCATAAAATATATATTGCGTTGAAATTTCAGGGTATTTAACAGGTTGCATAATGCATAGATGTTTTTCATCATCCTCTTTTAAGATATCCCAACATATTGTGCATTGACGCCCTCGGCAACTGGCAGTGCTATGATCGTACTTTTGATAATGCCTACATTGTTTACAATATATCTTAAGCACACAGGGCACTTTACCTTCTGAGGCCAGTTTGTCATGAGCTTTTAAACAGTCAGCTGATTGGCAGAGCAGTTTGCAACAACCACATCTCTGCTGTTCATCTATTTTAGGGGTACAATCCTCTTTCAAACACATCCTACAGAAAAATAGGCAGCGATGTGTATGTTGATAGAGGGTGTTACAATAGGAGCAGTAATTTTTTGAACCAAAAAGCCCCTTTACATTAAGAACACCATAGTAATGACTATCATACAGGAATAGGGTATGTGTTTGGGCATAGCGCTGAGTCCCCGACTTAAATAAGCCCCAGCCATCCTTATTATAAAGAGCAATTTGGATATTCCGCTGTAGATGGTGTTCAAATAGACCAATGTCATTCAAAGACACCTGTTTCTGCTCAGGCCACCCAACCTCCTGACAGAGCTGTTTAGCAGCTTGCACCAGCTCAGAGTCTGTAGGTATTGCACCACAATCAGCATGAGCTATGACAGCAGACAAACTTCCTGCGAAACAGAGCATGCCATCCACACTCTTAAAATCTACCAGATGTTGCCTCTTTTTAGCAATGATGTTGCTGTATGGTATAGTATTCAAGCGTCTGTTTGGCCTACCGCCGCCTCTTGGTGGTTTAACAATTGTGACAACTAAACGTAAAGCACCCTCTGTACAAAGTTCCATGTTGCTCTGTAACAAATTACTCATATTTGTTAGGAATGCCTCGGGGTCCAAGGCTTCTTTTGACTGTTTTACTGAATATAAAGCATCTCTCATGTTACCACCCTCAAGCCGCATCTGAACAAAATCTTCAGGGTCAATGTTCTGGTTGATATCATTAAGCACCTGCTGTATCGCATTATAAAGTGCTGCCATTGCATCAGCATAGGAACCAATATGCTCCAGATTAACAAAGCGGAAAATAATACCCCTACGCATAGCATTATACTGTTCCTGCACCCAGGTCCATGTTCTCAAAATTTCAGCATAAACAGGGGGAGCTTGCTGACCAGATGATGCATTGTCATTTACAGAATCTGGAGATTCACCAACCTCAACCTCTGGATGCTGTGAGGTCTCTAGAGAACAGGGCTGTGAAGATTCACCAACCTCAACCTCTGGATGCTGTGAGGTCTCTAGAGAACAGGGCTGTGAAGATTCACCAACCTCAACCTCTGGATGCTGTGAGGTTTCTAGAGAACAAGGCTGTGAAGATTCACCAACCTCAACCTCTGGATGCTGTGAGGTTTCTAGAGAACAGGGCTGTGAAGATTCACCAACCTCAACCTGTGGATGCTGTGAGGTCTCTAGAGAACAGGGCTGTGGAGATTCACCAACATTTACCTCTGGGTGCTGTGAGGTCTCTATAGAACAGGGCTGCTGAGCATTTGTGGGGTTATGGTGTGTAGCAGGCCTGGAACGCTTTTTGCGACGTGAAAGAAACTTTTTAGCATTTCTCAGCAGTTTGCTAGCTATAACCCTACAAGACTGATCCCCTCTGGCCAAGACTTTTTTCTTTTTCAGGGTTCTTTTCTTAAAATAGCTATAACCCCGCCCTCTTTGATAATACATGCATACAGATTCAACATGATAACCTTCCATGGTTTTAATAGAATCACAATCATTCATGGCTGACATGTGTTGCTCAAGACTTTTAGCATATCGCGAAAGCTCCATGAGAGAATATGAAGTGTATTTAACAAAGCCAAGCATACTTTCTAAAACCTTATAATGGTTTTTGGTTTTTGTTGAAGCAGTGTCATGGCTGTTGTTAGCTGGATGAAATGGAGCAGCCATCGTAGAGCTGCCTGGAGAGTTGCTCCTTTCCACAGGGACATCCGGTATTGGTGGGTCAGGAAAATGGGATTTGCATGCCCTTTTGCATGCTGGTTCTTTTATACTTCCTAAAATAAATGATACGACAGCAATAATCAATATCTCTAGTTTTCTCAACCCACTAACTGCTTCTGAGACTCTTTACACACACACACACACACACACACACACACACACACACACACTCACCTGAACTTTTCCGTTTCATGCTGCCTGGGTTGACCACCGCAGGATGAGGATGAACAGTTTCATTGTTGTCTGAAATATAACAATGAAATTTATTGTTGTAGTCTGTAGTATAACAAAGGATTTTGTGCCCTCTTGTATTTACTGCCATACCAGAATATTAAAAGGGGGAACTACACACCTTTTGAGGACATTGTCAAGGGCTGAGGCGAGGGCATTTTCCTGAAATCTTCTTTTGTTGTGCTCGAATGGGGATCATTGCCTGAAATATTACAAATATTTTTACAGGGGTGTGTCAGAAATACCCCCACCCACCCTAAGCTTATTGCCAAAGCAGAATTTATAAGGATGTTGTGAAATAGTACCTTTTTTTGAGGATCCCTTCATTGGAGAGGCATCAACAAAGCCATCCGCTAAATATTTATCTAAAACATAAAAATATGCCACTAAAAATCACAGGTCCCATTTAATATGCCATACCAGAATATATTTAATGGGGAACTACACACCTTTTGAGGACATTGTCAAGGGCATTTTCATAAAATCTTCTTTTGTTGTGCTCGAATGGGGATCAGTGCCTGAAATATTACAAATATTTTTACAGGGGTGTGTCAGAAATACCCCCACCCACTCTAAGCTTATTGCCAAAGCAGAATTTATAAGGAGGTTGTGAAATAGTACCTTTTTTTGAGGATCCCTTCATTGGAGAGGCATCAACAAAGTCATCCGCTAAATATTTATCTAAAACATAAAAATATGCCACTAAAAATCACAGGTCCCATTTAATATGCAAACAACACATGATCCCCACCCCCCAAAATATATTGCAATGACATTTTATTTAAAACCATTTTTGTGAGAGGCATAACTGACCTAAATCTTTTCCAGGGGGTGGTGCGAGTCCCAATTTTAGGGGTTTCATTGGCAGAACAGGCGGCGGGGGGGGGGGGGCGACCTGAAAAAGGTTTGCAAGTTACAACATGACTGTGCACACGCTTAAGACACAGGATGGCAGGCATCACCCATTCTGTACTCAGCAAATACCTAATGCATGCTTGCTGCAGCTATTTATCAGAAAATGAGAAACAGACACCCCATCATCAAATGCATCCTCTGACCGAAAGCCTGAATAATATTTTAGAAAGAATTGTTGCCTCTATACAGCCCAACTTTGAAAGCAAGATTCACAGTTATTTGCAGGAGTTACAGCTGCGCAATATTAGTGAAACATGCAGCCTGTTTATGAAGACTGCTGCAGTCACAGTTTCTGATAATCAGATGAATTGGGGGCGCATATTAGCATTAATAATGTACGCTGCCTGCTTGTTAAAACAATTTCAACAAACCCACGGTGTTTTGTCTAAAAACGATGTCAGCCAAATGGTACAATGCGTGACTGAATTTTTAACAACCCATAAAACCTGGCTTTGGAATCTGGAATCTTGGGTAAGTATATTTGAAAGAAAATTACCCCCCCCCCCCCATGATTCTCTTACAAAGTATTGAAATAGTATTTTGACACAGTCTTCCCCCACCCCCTTTTCTCATGCAGGAAAATGGGCTGGCAGCAATATTAGATACCCACAACAGGAGACATCCAGCAACTAATTTTCTGAGAAAACTTATGATCAACCTCTTTTATAAAGTATTTTAACAAATCTCTAAATGCTGTAAGCTTATAATCACAGAATAAAAGTTTTGAACCATATGAAACGCATGTAGTCTCATTAATGTTGAGACACATTTCAACTGGTCCAAGATTTAAACATTTAAAAACTACCTAGATTTGGAAATATATCCAATTAATTCCTATGATCCATAATTAAATGCCTTCTAAACAAGATTTTCAAAAGAATAACCATAATTAACACACCTATCAACAGATTTCTAAAACCGCACATATCTCCACATAAAGCAAATGCGAAAACTCACCCTTGTCACAGCTTTGCAAGTTGGAATATGCTGCATAGATCTGAGGCTCCTCAATGGGGTGTACTTCCAACCACAACCAGGGGGTGATATTTGTACAAAGTCTGTATTTCATTGGTTAATTTTTAAGAGGAGCCCCCAATGGGTAAGAGCTGCTTGTAATGATGGCGAAACTCTGATTAGAGGATCTGCCTGGTATCAGTGTAAATATTTTGAAATAGCCCACATCAAGCAACAATGAGTTTCTGTATTTTTTTTTTTCAAGACATACAATTCAAGAAACCACCCTGGCTAACTTTTAAAAATCATTGCAATAAAATACAAAAGAGAATGATATGTGTAACAGCATTTATTCAATAAATTCACAGACATTTATGCAGCTTTCAAAAACTCTTTTAGGCTGTAATATTTTCTACTTGGGTCAGATAAAAACACGGCTACTTATGCAGTCAGGGCCGAAACAGGAATTTTTTCTATTTCCAGTCTCACAGTATCTAGAGATTTTTCCTTCTGGTTGAAGGTCCAGTCAATGGGTACTGATAGTCTTCCCAAGATATGCCTAATTGAACAGGCTGTCATCCCCAATTCCTGGGCCAGACAAATTGGTATCATTATCGCACATTTTGGGCTCTCAACCCAGAGCCTGCTTGTCAGTGGTCAACAGGCCAAAATTACCTTTAAACAAAGAGCTCTGGATGTTAGTGCACAACAGGATATGGAGCTCCTCTCCAAAAACAGAGCCCTAAGCTGGCTATCTAAAAACAAACTGGTATTCAAGTGCGAGAAGTATCTAACAATTAGTTTACCTTATTCTTTGAGGAGAGCCTATACAAGATTAAGATTCGAATTCTTGGAATCTATGAATAAATTTGGCCGTTTTCAAAATCTACCTACCACGAGAGAACATATATCTACAGCGCCCCCGCTATAGAAGATATTGCCCATATTTTATTTGATTGTGACTTATATACAGCCCTCAGACAGTCTTATTTATCAAAAATGATGGCCAAAATTGCCCATTGGAATGTGAACTTTCAGCTCGCCTTTTTACTTCAAAGCTCAAACATGCAGGTTGTGCATGGTGTCGCCAATTTCATATGTAAGGCAGCCAGAGTAAGACCTTCCTATATTGATCAAATTGGCATTTACTGTAGGGGCGACGCTGACTCTTGAATGATAACATTTTGTTTTGGCCACCCTAACTTTGAAAACTGTTCAGTCACAACTTGTATTTTTTGTATCTTTCTGGACTTACGTAGTTTTAGTACTTGATATGGCCCGAACGGCTAAACAATAAAGTTGTTGTTGTTATTTAATTCTAGCCATACAATGAATTTATTGTCCTCAATATCAAGCATTGGAGAATAACAGTCTTGTAACACATTTTGGGCATGAGGTGGGGCTGCTAGCCAACTTTTCATACATGCACCTTGCTGACAGACAGTTTCTGTGAGATATTGTAACAATGGCCAAGAGTTGATGTTTGCGGATGGGTTAATAGTCACACTGGTACCAGGCAAGAATCAGCTAAAACACACATTCATTGATGTAACTGAAAAACAATGAGTTTCTGTATTTTTTAAGAGAATCATTTCAAGGAAACCAGCAGGGCTAACACCAGGCAAGAATCAGCTAAAACACACATTCATTGATGTAACTGAAAAACAATGAGTTTCTGTATTTTTTAAGAGAATCATTTCAAGGAAACCAGCAGGGCTAACACCAGGCAAGAATCAGCTAAAACACACATTCATTGATGTACCTGAAAAACAAAGAGTTTCTGTATTTTTTAAGAGATTCATTTCAAGGAAACCAGCAGGGCTAACACCAGGCAAGAATCAGCTAAAACACACGATTCTTGCTCTACCTTGAAAACATTGGGTTTCTGTATTTTATCTATAATTAAAGTCATTTAATTTCCACGTGTACCTCTGCAATATTTTTTCAAGAGGGCCCTAGAGCTGGTGTTTGCATCTAAGTTAATTATTAGAACTGCACCATGCAAAATCAGCTAAAACATACGCTTCTTGCTTTACCTTGAAAACAATGAATTTCTGTATTTTACCTATAATTAAAGTCGTTTAATTTCAACGTGTACCTCTGCAATATTTTTTCAAGATAGTCCCCTTTTTAATATCATCACAATAAAAACCAAAACAGATTATTTTGTATAACAGCCTTTTATTTAGGAAAAGAATTACATCATGGATTGCACGGTGGCAGGCAGGCCTGAACAGGATTGAAAAGGGGGCACCTGTGTTTAGTTTTTCTAAGCTTCTTGACAAAGCTGACTACCATCGTATCATTGCCCAATGAATCGCCAGTGTACATTTTTAATATTTTTGGAAAAGAGAAGCCTTTTGTTCTGTTCTGTAAAAAGAAGACACAGTGATAGCCGCAGGTGGCAGCTAAGGGATGCTGCAACTGACTCCTTTGGTATGTTATCTCATTGGTCTGCCTCATTAAAAAGTCATAGATGTCTTCAGGAAATAGCGGATTATTTGGGGCTGCTCCATATGAATCAAAAAACTCCGCGGGGCCATGTACTGGTAGATAGATAGCCAGCCAGTGTTCGCCAGGCAGTGTGTGAGGATGGGTGTTGACCACGATCCCAGCTGGCCGCTTGGTAATAACCCCCCGGGGTAGCATATCACTGGGATAAACACCTGCAAAGTATTTGTTTTTATGTAATAAATTCAATATCTGGACTGTGTTCATCTTCACATGTAATCAAAGAGGACGTTTCTGCTGTGATTAATTTCAATCACGTTGTCAAATACCCCATATAAAATCATATTAATAGTGTTGGGAAGGGGTACAGCAAAGCGGATCTCGGCTCTGAGGTTACCTGTTCTGATCAGAGAATAGTGATCAGAGCAGGCCTGATCAGGGGTGAGGTCAAAAACATACAGTGTGTACCCCTGCAAAAATTCGTGACGGTTAATAGCTATGTCCAAATCTTTCATGCTTCTCCCCGTGGCTTTGGCCAATTGCATGTATTCACGCACGCATAGGTTGTCTCGAAAATTAGGCTGTAGAGGCTTTGATGGGGTCTGAACTCCATCCACATACAACGCTACAAAATTGACGTTGTAGTGTTTAAAGTTGAAGGGGTTTCGTGTGTATTGACCGCTGAATGCCTCATTGTCAACAAAGCCTATGACCAGTTTCTTAGGCAGTTGCCCCAAAAAAAGATTTTCTTGGTTGCAGACAAGACTCCCAGCAGCTATGCTGAAAACTTTCATTCCAATCCGCTCAACAGGATACTTTGCATTAGAGGTAAGAAGCGCTTCAGTGTGCCCTAGACGCACACCGGGGGATACTTTCACTCTTTTAACAAACAAAGCTGCATTTAAAATATGTACTGTATAATTTGCATTGTCATCTCCACTCATCAAACAGAACGCATCCTTGCTGCGTGTGAGTTTGATCTTCACATCTACACCATTCAGCAGCATTTTGTCCTGGAAAAATATATCGCTGTGTAATGGCCCCATGAGATCCCAGGTCCGGCTACCTGCTGTCTGATGTGCTCTAGATTTAAAGCCCCAGTTTCCCTCACCAGCGGCTAGGCTTGTAGATTCCATCGTTTGATAGGCATCTTTATAAAAACCACCTGCTGCAAATTGTGTACTCAAGGCATCGGCGCTGTAGTTCAGAAGCAGTTCTAAAATGGCTCGGTAGGGATAACAGTTGTGACTCTGACTGATCAGCCTATCGCCGAGGGTAACATCCAGCTGGCTAAACAGCGAGGCAATGGGGTAATTGACCAACCCCGTTTTGGCGGCATCAGCCATGTTTGAACCATCTGCTTTTGTTATTTTGCAACACAGAAAAAGAAGCGAATGACTGAGGTCTAAATAAAATTCACTCGCCCCTGTTATATAAAATTCCACAGGTGCATTAGGGCTTAGGGCTGACAGAGGCGGGACTTCAACGTACATACTGCTTTCCACGCAGGTTTGTGTTGGTGATATTTGAAAAAGATCCAGCTCGGATTTGGTACATTCTTCAGAGGAGTTATGAATGAATGCCATTTTAAAATATGTCTCTTCCGCTGTGTTTTAGTATCTTTGTTTTGCGGCCTCCTCTCCTCTTCCTGACCTGAAGCTTCTGAATTTTTCTACCACGGATACCCCTTCTTTTTAGGGGCTGAGGTGCTCCAATATGTTGGTGAGATGCTTTTCGTTTAACTCCTCCCCTTCTTTTTAGGTACATGAGACCCGAACCTTCTTGGGTTCTCACCTTTTTCATAACATGACTCACTACGTCTCCAGCTATGTTGTGCATGGCTGTCTTAACATGAGGTTTAATAATCTGAAACCCCCTCCTCAAAAGAGGAACAGCCCTTCTGAAAAGTCCACGAAAAATGCCCCCCAGACCTGCTCCATACATGTTTACAGCTCCATGGAAACCAGGTAGACCACGGCCTGCCTGGGCTTTGTAGTAGGCCCTATAGGCATCTACATTTCCATAATCTTTAACGACAACCATTTTTGGATCATGCAGCTCTCTTTTGCACGCTCTAAAAATAACCTCTTCTGGGTCGAACGTGTAACCTCACGACAACTTTCCCCCAGTTGAATGGCACGTGTTGGTTCTGGTCGGTCTTTATTTCAATGCTTATTGTGTTGATGTGGCTCTTGTTCATTAACATATAATGCGGCTTATCGTAAGTTATGGTGACACATTCATAAGTTTCTCCTCTGACGGGTATGCACCGTAACAGGGGTACAGAGCTGTCTCCTACAATTTGGTGCTCTATGATATCCGTATACAGGTACATTGCGCTCACCCCTCCGGTAATGTCTGCAGCGTGGTCTATTTTATCGACAGGAACATCGGGTGGTAGGCCCAATAGGTGGGCTAACCCCCCAGTGGCTGAGAATTTGTATGTGTTTTCCCCTATGAATCTAACTTTACCCTTTACAGGGTCGTAGACAAAACGTATTTTAGGCGGATCTATGGCTACTTTTATATTGTCATTCATTTCATCCAAAACAGATTGAATGCTCTTGTAATAACCTCTGTGTAGTAGAAAGCCCCATTTAGTTGCATCCTGATAAATGTAAAACATGGCATTTTCAGTCAGTGTGTACCAGCTGCGGGGGTACTGAATTTCAGCCAGACCAACTTCCCATGCACCGCTCAGATCTAAGGGTTGTGGTAGCAGTGTTGTAAAATTTAGCATTTGTATTTTGAGGAAATATTTCCTTGCATGCATTGCTGGGGAGTGTGATGTAAAATCCGTTATCTCCCATTTCCAACTCTTCTATACAGGGTCACAAATTTCAGAGGCAGCCACCCAACTGTTGAACTTACTGGGCCAACCTTTCCATTTCACTAAGTGAAGTTTTCTTGAGCCACGGCCTTTTGTGGCCAATACCTTTTCAATTCTATACACCCGGTCTTCTCGGGGGTTCACTTTTTGTAGTTCTTCGGGATAGAATGTCCCCACAATAGCATCACCATGGTAATCTGTTAACAGGTATACGGGTCTCTTTGCTTTTTTGATAACCTGATCCACTATAAATATCTCTGTAGTAAAATTCTGTTCATAACCCTTATCGAACACCCCCTTTATTTTTGAAACCCTGACATGGTCTCCTTTTCTGAACAGCGGCCTCTCCTCTTTCGTTTTAGCAGAGGTCCCATAGATTGTTTTCCAGATGGCCAAAGAGTTGTGAGGGGTCACATCTACAGGCCTAGCCTTGATAGTTCTGTGCATGCTGTGATTATAGCTTCTTAGGAACTGAGGTAATACATCCATATATTTGTACGTATTATTGGCTGTGAAATACCGCCACATTTTTGTTTTTAAAGTTCTGTTAAACCTTTCCACAACACCAGCCTTGACCTCATTATTGGTGACAAAGTGGTGTATCCCATGTTTCTTTAACAGCAGGCTTACAGGCTTATTTAGGAACTCTAAACCTCGATCTGTTTGGAGCTTCTCGGGATGTCTATGGTTTTGTTTGAAAATGGCCGCTAAAGCTTTGGACACCTCCCGCCCCGTCTTGTCTTTGAGAGCCACAGCCCAGGCATATTTAGATAAAATATCAATGCATGTTAATATGTACTTGTAGCCCCTGTTGTACTCTGAAAATTGCTGCATATCTACCAAATCCGCCTGCCATTGTGCATCGACTCCTGAGACAATAGTCTTGTTTCTTTTAAAATGTATTCGGGCGGGCTTATGGAGTGTATAGGCATCCTGATCAGAAAGCCATCGAGAAACATCCTTGACCCTTAATGATTTGATACGCTTTTTTGCCTCACTAAATAGAGGGGTCACACCTCCAAAACTTCCTACAGAATCCGGTGTATAATATATATTTTTTTTAGAACATCCCCGTGGTCAGGCATCTTAGCAGCCCACAGACATATGAGCACAGATTAAGGGGTTAAATAAACTTTATTCACAAGAGAATAAGGCTGGAGCATTTTTAAGATTTCAAGACTTTACCAGACTTATAATGTGTTTAATATTTGCAAATAATAGGACGGAAAAGGCTATTTTCTAAGTTTAAACATAAAGACAGACATTATTGAATAAGCTGTTATATTCTCAGAGTATATGTTGAAACCACTTGAAGCGTCAGAATTTTTTTTTTTTTTTTTTTCACATGCTATGACTTCTCGGCAGATTCTTTTTCTCCAGCAGAGTGTCCTGTTGAGAGAGCATTAAACAGCCTCTTAGTTTTAAATTTTGCAGCCCCCCCACAGCCCCGAACGAGAGTTATAAACAATTTAATGAAAAAACTCACCTCGGCCGCTGAACCGCTCTCATAACCCTCATCTGCAGAAGTCCAAATATCCTCTTGTGGCTCCTCTAGAGGCCCAGGTTCGGAACCATCTGAGCATTCACTCCGCGATTTCTCTTTTGGTTTCTGCCATCCTGCTCTTACTCCATGAGGACAATCACACTCAAGATCGGACCAAAACAGGGTCTCCTCAGCGTGAAGGGCAGGCTTGGGCGGCTTTTGGGGCGCAGAGCTGGGCTTCCGCGATGGGGTGTTTAGGGGGCAGAGGGGCATGGAAAATCCCATAGGCCCGTGGTGCATGTGGGGGTGCAGACGCCTTTTCGGTTTCAACCGCTGCCTCTCTATCTTCGGGGTCCAGGATTTTGGCGGAGAATCCGGGCTCTCGGGCTTCGGAGGGGAGTCCACGCTCTCTGCTTTCGGCGGCGAGTCCGGGGTGTCTTTCGGCAAGCTGGAGGAAAACCCGATCTTGCTTGAAGACGCCATCTTTCTCCACATAAACGGGACGGCGGGGACCATGGGCCAGTCGGTTTCAGGAAAAGCGGAAAAGGCGGCGGCGGGCACCGCAGAACACTCCCCTCTTCTTATAAAGGCCTCTCAGGCATGCGCACACGCAGCAAGACAGGCCCAGGCAACACATAGCCAGCGGCAGCGCCCTAGGGGAAGGCATGCCCGGGCATGCCTGCGGGGTGGGGTAGGGGGACCCCGTGACGTGTCGGGGGGAGGGGGCAAGGCTCCCCATCCGGGTCAGGCGGAAGAGGACGTCACTTCCAGGTCAAAGGGCCCAGGAAGGTTCCGGTTCCGGGTAAGGGGGCGGGGCGGAAGGTAGGGACTTCCGGTAAGGGGGAGGGACTTCCGGTAAGGGGCGGGACTTCCGGTAAGGGGGCGGGACTTCCGGTGTTTGATGGTTTTATTGCCCCTTTGACAGGAGCACCCCTTTCCCTACTACTAGTGCTGTTCAGCTTGGCCCAGAGTATGGTTACATATGGGGGGGCAGTATTTGAATTGGGTTTAGCATGTTTGAAAAGAGCTTTTAAAAAGAGGAGTACATGACACAGAGGGAAGTATAAACTTTTTTGTTTGGGAAGGATGTTTTTTTTGGTGGGAAAGTGAGGTATTTTATTTGGCTGTTTTTAAACCCCTTCTCAAATACTGTAAATTTATTTTGTATTGTTGTGGCATATATAAACCCTCTGTTAATGGGAATTGTGTCTGTGGGGTTTGCCACACACGGGTGTGCCCTCTGTGCTTCCATTCCATCTCCACCTCCTGTGTGTGCATGTGTCTGTCTCCCTCCTTCATTGCTCTCTCTCTCTCTCTCTCTCTCTCTCTCTCTCTCTCTCTCTGTATGTGTGTGCCCACACACGTGTGCATGTGTGCCTAGACAATGTCTCTTTACAATTTCAGCTCCTTATCTCCCTGACAAGCCTTGTTGAGGTAGAATGTGTCTCATCAGTTTCAGCCCAGCTCCATTCATCCTGCACTACCACTATTACTTACTTACTTACTTACTTACTTACTTACTTACTTACTTACTTACTTACTTACTTACTTACTTACTAAGGGCGTTTATACACGACCCCTAAGCTCCGACGCAAATGGCTGCAAGCTCCGGACCTTTAAAATGTTTACCCACCAGCTCCGGGGGTTGCAGACAATTAAGTGCGACCCCGCCCACTTTAGCGCGACCCAGCGCACTTTTCTTGTACCTGCTTTTTGATGGTGAAAAATATTTGATGTGGAGAGTGCCTGAGCTCTCCTCGCTTCTTTCTGTTGTTTTTCTTTTGCCTCCGCCCCTTAAAGAGGAACCAGGAAGTAAACGGAGGTCGGAGCAACCTCCACCAGCACTGGAGGTAAGAATGCATTATTTTGTCTCTGTCTAAGGCTTTTTTTCCTCCCTCCCCTCAGGCAGACAGAACAAAGAAGTGCGGAGCGGGTGGGGACGGAGGAACAGCAACGAACCCTCAAGATCTCTGGTCCGAATTTAAGGGACCAGCGGATCTTAGGGGTCGTGTAAAAAGGCCCTTACTTACTTAATTATTATATTTTCCCCTCCTTAAAAGATACATAATGGAAAACAGAATTGAAAAGCTAAAAAACAATAAGTATACAAATATTTTAAAAGAATTAAACATGTATCATATTAAAATGGTAAAGAAAATCAATATTAACATTATGCTATGCCAGATTGCAAGAAATACGTTTTTAAAAAAGAATGATTGGAAATAACCCCTCGACAGCAGTGGCTCGTGGCAGCAAGAAGCAGCCAGCATGAGGGTTTGTGGATGCAGAATAAAGCTTCAAACACAACAATTCTAAAAAACTTCAATTGATATACAACCCAGTTTAAAATGGGTCAAAACAGAATGCAAGCACCAGCCAATTAACTTATGGCTGGCATGTGATGCTAAAATGAATTCAGATCCCTCCTCAAAAAAAAAAAAAAAAAAAAAAAACATCACCCAGTGTAACCACACTCTAAGGTAGTGAGCAGAAAAAGAGAGATGAACCGTTGACAAAAAGAAATTGCATCTGTTTTCTTCACCACCAATATTTTCTTTTACAGCCTTTTTTACATAAATTTTTATATATTTTATATATTTATATATACTTTATATACTTTTACACATAAAATGTTGAACACCAAATGTTCTTAGAGATCAGAGCTAAATTTGAAGATTCCAACATAGGAATGCTGTTTAAAAATACTGCATGAGATAAACCTTACAGGAAAGCCAGTTGTTGTATTAAATGAAATAAACATATTGGCCAAGATACCACAGAAAAGGAATAGCAATATTTGCAGTTTATAGAAAAGTTTTTTTTCCGTAGCCAATTTCTTTTGAAAAATCTTACAGAGATGTAGTGTGACATGACTTAACACCCATGTTGCATTTTATATAGAAGATTCAAAGAAGATAGGATGACACTTAATATATTCAGATATTTCAGAAACAGATGAATGGATTAAATTAACAAGATAATTGGTTTCTCACTTTCACTAAAGCCTTACAGCATGATCTCATAAAAGTCTAATCAAAAGCAAGTCTCACTGATTACAGTGGGGAATACTCCAAGGTAAGCAGATATGGAAGAGCAGCCTAAAGAGATTAAGCCCTATATCTGCTTGCTAGCACTAAAGAACCAGCGCAAGTGACTTCTCTATTGCTCTACATACATGACACTGCGTGAAAGCCATTTCCTGACCCTCTGCATCAGGATTTGGGGTTTCATGGGACTCCACTCGGGAGGAGAATTTACACACACACACACACACACAGAGTTGTCTGAAACAAACTCAAGCTAATTTCTCCTTTGCCGATTCTGGCAATTCTTAAATGAACAGTACTGCAACGAAAGCAATTCACACAGCATTAATAGAAGTGTGAGAACATGAATATCGGGGTGTGACTAGCTATCCTGATTTCATATGTTTCATTGCTGAAATGGTTTTGGCTTTAAGGGTATGAAGAAAAATACTCAGTCAATTACTATTTTAATATGGGATAGAAATGGAAAACACTGCAGGTAGCCAGACTGAGACTACGATGTGTTAATAAGCCCGTTTTATGTAATTATGATGCTTTACAATTGTATTATTCATTTTTTAAAAATGCAAATTCTATCTACTCCTCTCTGATGTCAAGGTATAATACGTGAGTCTCCTTCCCACTTTAGGTTAGCTACAAGAGGGGGGACCAGACACTCAAGGTCACCCAGTGGCGTTTCAGCCATTGAACCCACATCTTCTATATTCCACTCCAACACACTAACCCTTGTATCCCACTTTCAGCCTTGATTTTATTGTGTAGTAGGATGTTTCTCTTCCATTTATATGTTCTATATAAATATATGTTGTATATTTTTCCCATTATGTTGTTTGGTAAATGATTTTGTCACATTCATTTTTAAAAACCTGGGGATTTTCTGTGCTGGAACGGCATGCAAACCATTTCCTGTCTTCCATTTCCTGGATGCTATTTAAAATGAAGCCATTTTAACTTCATTTGGTTTTGTCTCACATGATTCCTATTGCACGTGGTGTCTCACCGTTTTGGATGGTGAACTTAGGACAGCATCTTCTTCCAACATTAGATACTTTTAATTTGTCCACAATTGGCTTTCCTAATGTGTAGAATCAATTTTATCCCAATGTCTCTGATATGAGGTTTGCTACTCTGATACGGAGCATGCTTCTATTCCCATCTTAAAATGAACCGTGTGCTTTGATACAGGATGATTGGTAGGGAGGAGGTTGAATGACTAGCAACCTTTTATCCAACACGTTTAAGGAGAGACTTGCACATCACCAGAAGTGAATTCTAAAACCTTTAAATCTGACCTGGGTCTGGAGCCCCAATTATGAAATCTACTTTTAACAAAGGACCCTGGAACACCAAGCAGTTATGGACCTAATTTTTGGATCTTTTATGATTTTTCTGTGCCATCCCTACCATCTTTCTTTTCTTTTCTTTTCTTTTTCTTTTCTTTTCTTTTCTTTTCTTTTCTTTTCTTTTCTTTTCTCTTTCTTTCTTTCTTTCTTTCTTTCTTTCTTTCTTTCTTTCTTTCTTTCTTTCTGAGCCTCAAGGTGCAGTGGTTAAACAGTTGTACTGCAGCTAAAACTGTGCTCACAACTTGGGTTTCAATCCCAGGCTTGTGGTTGACTCAGCCTTCCAGCCTTCTGAGGTAGGTAAAATGAGTACCCAGCTTGCTAGGGGAAGGGGCAATGTGTAGCCTGCATAGCCTCCTTCCTTGCAAGGCGCCCAGCTCGAAGTTGCATTGGTCCCTGGGATCGATTCGGGCGGCCTGGAGGTAAGCAAAGGTAAGCACTTAACCAGTGGTAAGTGCTTTCCTTGCAAGGCGCCCGGCCTGCCTGAAGTTCTCAGGAAACAATGAAACTTCAGGCAGCCCCGGCAGTTTGGAAGGAAGGCGCAATGGCCACATCCTCCTTCTTCTTGGTTGCTTCAATCTGTTTTGCAGAGATTGAAGCAACCAAGAAGAAGGAGGAGGTAGTGATGACGTCTCAAAGTCAGCAGAGTGGAGAGCAGCGCTCGTAAGTAGAATAATTTCGTTGTTGAAGTACTCATAAGTTGAGGTACCACTGTACAAGAAGAAGAAGAAGAAGAAGAAGAAGAAGAAGAAGAAGAAGAAGAAGAAGAAGAAGAAGAAGAAGAAGAAGAAGAAGAAGAAATCGTAAAGCTGCAGAGCTGGAAGGATCCTTCTGGACTGAGGCAGCAAAGGGAGACACTGTGGGATAACCAGTCTCTTCCAGGTCTGCAGTTTTGAGATAACAGAATTCCAATCCTCTGGCCACCTAAGCCACTAAATTCAATTTGTTATGTCAAGATATGGGCACCAACATGAGTGGGAAAGTGTCTTGGCGCCTTTCACTAAGGACAGGTATTAGTCATCCCTGGACATGATGGGCAGACATATCAGTATCAACAGTTGCATGACTCTGGAGGTCAACTGGTAAAGAGGAGAGAAATGTGTTCGGCTGGAATCCTACTTGAAGGCTTCCTACGGATAGAGGGTTAGTCGCTGGGTGAACAGAGTGCTGATCTGAATAGATAGAGCTGTGCTAGTCTCATCTGGCGCACAGCACAACTTGTGTTCTTAATTTTCCTGATGTTGTACACGTATATTTTAACTCCCACAATGGTAGAGGGGTTTGCTGCACATGACTTAAAGGGTAGCTAGGCTTGGGAGGCACATGGGGGGGAAGAGAGATGCTTCCGGACATGACAGCAGGATTCCCGAGTCTCTCCCTGCACAATGGGCAGTAATCTATTTACCAGGCCTCCCTTGTCAGTGCAGTTATTTACAAGCTGCTAGATATTTGCTCACGGAAAGCTCATAAATCACACAGTGACAGAGCAGAAAGCACAGCTCACATTTTGCTGGGAATCCAAAACACTGAGGGAATCCATCAAATGCCTGAGTGTTTGATTTTTAAAAAAAAAATACTGGTTTTTTATTTTATTTTTAGCTTGAATTTATAGCAGGGGTTTAAAATAAAATGAACAGCAAGAACAAATATATACATATGGAACCTAAATATAATGCAGGTTCCATTTGAGCTGAGTCGGACTGTTTCCAGTGGGACTCATTACCATGGATCTACGCAAGGTTTTTCAACCTTATTTGGCAAGCATTTAACTCTGCGTTTTCAGTCTCTTGGGTGGAAAGGGAAAAACCAGCGGCTGTTTGTGGATGAGAAACCAGCCGAGGTGGACGTCAAGGTGGCGACTGAAAATATGGATAAAACTTCTGTATCACACTTCAAATTGGAGCAAAACAAGTTGAGGAGCCATATAGCCATTACAAAAACCAAGTACAAAACTAGAACAAGCGACATACCTTTAGGCTACTAGAAAAAATAACAACAAAAATGCTAATATTTGGAGGGCAAAATCCCTCTTCTTCAGAGCTGTACCAACAGCTCCAAGAAGGAGGCAACGGAGACACAATAAGACTGCACCCACTAGGTAATTTCTTTCCTTTTTATTTGATCCAATTGGCTGCCCCCAGTGGACTTTTCCAAATTGAAATGCATGGGTCTTCTACACCAGCCCTCTCCATTCCCTGGCCAAGAAGGGGCCATTAATCTTGATGAGCCACCAGAAGAGGGGGTGTGAAGGTGTACATGTGAGCCTTGCCATGTTGTTTGAAGGACTGAGACAATAAAAACACCACCCTTTAACTTCAGATGCAGTCTCAGAACATCTAAGCTCCGCACCACAAATAAGAAACTACCTGGCGTGTTTTCCTTCTTGGCAAGGACTTTACATGTAAGAAATAACTCCTGACAACTTCATCTTTTGCCATGTTTTAACCTGTTGGTACAGACCTCAAGAAGAGGGATTTTGGCCTCAAAATATTAGCAACTGTTTATTATTTTTTCTAGTAGCCTGAAGGTATCACCTGTTCTACTTTAAATTGAAAATCACAGACCCCTTCTCCCAAAGGTTTACGGCATGTGGAGATTCAGCTTTTTAAATGTAGTAACCCCAGCAGTTACCACATTTTAGCTTGCAAGCAAATTTGCAAGGTAATGACCTATTTCTGAAGCATGATGCTTCAGGGGGCATTAAATAGTTAAAACATTCTGTTACTCCAGTCTCACTTTGTTTTTGGCTCCCAGAGCCACATCAGGCCCTATCAGTATGAAGAGACAAATTTCCATCTGAGCAGTCCTTCAAGTCTCAAGAATTTCTGCATTTCTTCCCTTTCAAGGTGATATTTCCATCTGTGACGCTTCTTCTCGCTGATCTCACGAAGCGCTATTTTTACCTCTGTACGCGAGCTTGTGAAATAGCACTGTTTTCATTAGGCAAATTGCCCAAAGACTCATGAAAAATTTAGCGACCTCTTAGCTGGGAAAGCATTGAGTGCTATGTTGGTACTGAAACACTACATGTTTGGCAAGCATCCATTGCCTAGGGAGAGAAATGACCTAGCTATTATCTCTGATCTGCTGCTCAGATGCAGCTGCATGCACCAGATCATAACTCTTTATTATTTAAACAATTATTTCTGAACAGCAGGGATCCAACAAAGCAGGAATTAATTTAGTAATATACATTCATGAATTGCGAAGAACACAAGCAACTCCATTTGAGGCTAAAAGCTGGGCCGGTAATTGCCAAATTGATCTTTTTTTTTTTTAAATGAAATGTAATAAAGTACTGTAGCACTGGCACTGAAGCTACCATTAAATGGAGCTGTACTTTCTGCAAATTGAATGTTCCGGCTCTATTTGCTTGTTGCCTGTCAATGTGGCGATTAAAGATTCTGCAAAAACTAATAATTACTTCCCAAGTGACCATTGTTCACAAAGATGTCTTATAACATTCACGGCAGGCTCTTCGGCTCACTATATTCATAATAAAGGCTACATTTAACACACCGCTCTTCCTAATTTGTATTTGAGACAGAAAATTAAAAGCATATCTAATATAGTTAGGAACTGCAAAAGGCTAGCTCCCAGGAAGCCAATCTAATGGTGCAATAAGACAAACACACTAGAGTACAAAGTATTAGACAGTTTTACAGTAGAGAGAGAGGAAGGGAGAGTTCAGTATGTTAAACCAGCATTTTAAAAAAAAACTTTGAAATTCTATATACAATGCTGGGATACAGTTCCCATCATCCCAGCTGATGTGATTATTGGGGGAAAGGGGTTGTAGGCCAATGTATAACATTAGAAAAGGCTGCAAAATATTGATACAGGAGGAAATTCTACAAGGCTTAAGGACATTAGAAGGAAGACTTGATTAATACCTTAGTGCAACAAGCTAGCCTTTTCTTAAGATGCACACCTCTATGTAGGGGGGGGGACTCTTAAAATTGTAAAGGATGTGCAAGAAAGATGCAAAAGTAGGTGACACAAATAGGGTCAGAACCCTGAATGCAGCTTTTCAGTGGAGTTCACACAGAGATAATTATTACAATTAGACATGGGCACGGAATGACGAAATATCCGTTTGCGTTGTCGGATACCGTTTCCGTTACGTAATGGTAACGGTAACGGTAATTCAGCCTGCCCAGCCCAAAACCGAACCGAAAAAAGAAAAATTTGGTCGGGTTTTCCGTTACCGTTTGTGGCATCGCACGATGCGAACGACAGAAAAAAAGTTTTAAAAAGTTTTTAAAAACCCGATTCCCAGCCAAAAAAGCAGGCGAAAATATGCCTGCCTGAGGATTTGCCACCTACCAGAGGGGTGGTTTCTGGGGGGTCCCCGGCCTTTCCCCCCCTCCTCTCCTGTCCTGGGCTGCTTGCACCAGGCTGGGGGGGGGCATCATCCTCGTCGTCGCCATGCCATGCGGTGGGGGGGGGATCCAAAATGGCGACCACATATTTTTTTTAAATCGTGGTCCAAAACACACCAAAGCACAACACAAACACGTTGAAACTTATTTATTCTAATGCCTGAATTTTAATAGTAGCAGCAGTGGGTTTTTCTTGCAATAAAACGTCTGCATTGATTTTATTTTATTTTATTTTATTTATTTATTTTACACCTGCGCAATGATGGGCTGGCCATGGGATGGGACCATGCAAAGTTTTTGATCCATTCCACCAATGGCATGGCCAGGTTTTGACTGACACTTCTGCATGGCTCAGAGGGTATAAAAACGCGAGGCACCTTCCAGAAATCGCAGTCGGTGTGTGGATGTGGTTGAGGGAGGAGGGCTGTGGCTGCTGGTGTGATCTGATCAAGAATTATTGGAGGAGGGAGGCCTGGATGGAGGCTTTAGGCTTTAAGTTAGGCAGGCAGGGAGGGAATTGAATTTTGAAAATTATTTTTTTGTTTCCCTGCAGCTTTGTCTGGCTAAGGGAATTTTTTTCTTTGTTCTCTGCTCTGGCTGTTTGTGAACACACACTCCATTTCAGTGGATCAAGTTGAATTTGAAAATTATATCAAGGGCCAGCAGGGCAACATTGAAAGCTTGTACAAAAGAACACAGTGTGAGAGTAAGCTTGTGGGGCAAAAGGATAAGTTTATTTGTTTACTTAACACAAATATAATAAGATTTTTCTGATATTGGATAAAGGGGGAGGGTTGACTGGGAGTGGGAGGTGTGTGTGATTTATTTTAAAATATACCATTTATTTTCTATTTTTTCCAACTTCAATTTGCTTGTACACACACAATTTGGGTGTGCAAGAACAGAATCTCCTATCCTAAGGGGAGAATATAAATATTTTACAATATTATTTACTCATTACTAGTTCATTGTTTGTTTAACTTGTGTGTGCACTGACTGAACACACACACACACACTCCATTTCAGTGGATCAAGTTGAACTTAGAATTTAGAAAACTATTTTTATTATTCCCTTGTTGCCTGCAGTTTGAGTGCTGAAGGGAAGAGCAGTTCTTTTCTTCTTCTGCCTTTGTTTGTTGTTCATTTCAACTCAAACACAAGTATCTCTCTGCTGATTTTTCAGATTATATTGGAATAAAAGGAAGTTGGGGGGACTTCTGGATTTAGTTCAAATACCATTTGATTTCAATGTTTTCCAAACTGAGAAGAGACACTTTCTTAAGTCATTTAGCTGCATTACACCTATTCTTTCCTTAGTTGATGTGTGACTGTATACACTCAACTAAACTAACTAATATATTTTATTTACACCAATATCTTCTTTTTGAGGCATCTAAGTAGCCCTACTCTCTTTTCAGGGTTTTTTTTGGGGGGTGTGGCTGGCAAGCCACCCTTCCAGAACAGGAGCCCACTTGTTGCAGGTGGGGGGCATTCACCCTACCCCTACCAAATCAAGTTCTTTTACTGGGGGGCTGATTAATAAGGCAACCAAATTCATTTGCTGCTGCTTCATTTTTGGGGGGGAGGGGGAAATACAACACTACCCTACCTCAGTCTCATTGTACAAATTCCACCACCACTCCAGTTCAATTAGAGGGAGAGCCTAACAACAGTTTGCTTGCATACACACACACATACAATTTGGGGTGCAATAAAAGAACCTGCTCTGATCCTATGGGGACAGAGTATACATATATATTTTACAATATTATATTTACTCATTACTCCATTGTTTGTTTACATTTGTTGTTGTGTTGTGTGCACTGACTGAGTGAACACACACACACTCCATTTCAGTATTTTAGAAAACTATTTGTTTTTTTCTCCTGTGTGGCCTGCACTAGTGTGCAGTTTGCTGAGTGCTGAAGGGAAGCAGTTATTTATCTTCTCCTTCTGCCTTTGTTTGTTGTTCATTTCAACTCAAACACAAGTATCTCTCTGCTGATTTTTCAGATTATATTGGAATAAAAGGAAGTTGGGGGGACTCCTGGATGTAGTTCATGTATCATTTGATTTCAACGTTCTCCAAACTGAGAAGATACACTTTCTTAAGTCATTTAGCTGCACTACACCTATTCTTTCCTTAGTTGATGTGTGATTGTGTATACACTCAGCTAAACTAATATATTTTATTTACACCAATATCTTCTTTTTGAGGCATCTAAGTAGCCCTACTCTCTTTTCAGGGTTATTTTTGGGGTGTGGCTGGCAAGCCACCCTTCCAGAACAGGAGCCCACTTGCTGCAGGTGCTGCTGCCAGGCTATTATATCAGCCTAATCTGTGTGTGGGGGGGCATTCACCCTACCCCTACCAATTCAAGTTCTTTTACTGGGGGGCTGATTAATAAGGCAACCAAATTCATTTGCTGCTGCTTCATGTTTTTTTTTTTGGGGGGGGGGAGATACAACACTACCCTACCTCGGTCTCATTGTACAAATTCCACCACCACTCCAGTTCAATTAGAGGGAGAGCCTAACAACAGTTTGCTTCACACACACAATTTGGGGTGCAATAAAAGAATCTGCTCTGATCCTAAGGGGACAGAATATACATATATATTTTACAACATTATATTTACTCATTACTCCAGCTCATTCTTTGTTTATACTTCTTGTTGTGTTGTGTGCACTGACTGAGTCAGGGGTGGCGAACAAGTTCGACAAAAAGAGCCAAAATTTTAAACTGTGAGAGTCAGAGAGCCACACCACGCAGTGACCTGCCAAAACAGACAAACACTCACACAAAAGCATATAATTTTAACAATAATATATTAAACACATAATATAACATGCTCAGTCAGGTGTTTTTTGTTACCTTGTTGGAGTGATAGGATGATAATCTCAGTGGGATTTCTGGCATCTTTTGTTTTCAGTAATCTTCTGCAAATCAGGCCGCTCCCCCGCTGAAGCCGCTCCCCCTGCCCAAGCCCTTATCAGGGCTCCGATCGGAGAGGCCAGCTGGTAGGCGGCCTGTCAAAAAAGAGACCGGCCAGAGCGCGGCAAGGCCACAAGCCTCGCCGCTGCTGCTGCCAGTCATGGGCGGTCCGCCACCGCCGCCTCCCAGGACGCTCCCCCGCTGAAGCCGCTCCAGCTGCAGGAGCCCTTATCAAGAAGCCCCCCCGCCACCACCGCCACCGGCGGCGGCCAGTCCACCGGCGTTGTTGATGAGGAGGAGGCACTGGAGGCGAGCGCCATTGTGGTGGCGTCCCGGGCCACGCGCTGCAGCTCCTCGTCGGCGCCCAGGTCGGCGGGCAGGGCCTGGACACGCAGCTCCGGGTAGGCTGTGCGCAGCTCGCCCTCCAGCTCACCCAGCGCACCTCCAGCAGCAGGAGCGAGCCCGGCGCCAGGCGCGCTGCCACCAGCCGCGCCACGCTTCGCCCGAAGCCCTGCGACGCCCCCGTCACCAGGCAGCCGCCCGTGTGTTGGGCTTCCTGGTGCCGCGGGTGGCCAGCGCCCCCCCGCCGCAGGACCCCCAGGTGCAGGGGGGTGGGGGGTGGTCTCGAGCCACGGCTCGATCTACTACTCCCCCCCCCCGCTTGTTGGGAAATGCAAAGAGCCGCATTTATTTTGGCCGGGAGCCGCATGCGGCTCGCGAGCCGCGTGTTCGCCACCCCTGGACTGAGTGAACACACACTCCATTTCAGTGGATCAAGTTGAATTTGAAAATTATATCAAGGGACAGCAGGGCAACATTCCAAGCATGTACAAAAGAACACAGTGTGAGAGTAACAGGAAGCCACTCTGGCAGTTCACAGCATAAAACAGAGTGTTACAATATACAATAATACAAGGCATAATAAAAACAAGAAATAATAGAAATAAAAGCATAATTAAATTTACATCATTCATAAAAATCAAAGGTGAATAAGATGGGCAAAGGGCAGATGAAACAAATCAGAACAACAATAGAACAGTGAGATAGAGTTAATAACCTCAAGCCTGAACTATCTCAGAAGTTTTAAATAAAAGTTATCTGGAAAACACAGTAATGTTGGGAAGACTGAAGGTCACTGGAAAAGAGGAAGACCAACTAGAAGATGAATGAATTCCATAAAGGAAGCCAAAAGTTTGAGTTTACTAGAGGTGAGTCTGTTGAGGACAGAAGATTTTAAAGATTATTCATTCACAAGGTCACCTGGAACTTGAAGCAGGTTTTCACGAAACATCTGAATACTCCTACGGAGGTGAATATCTCAAGTCACTCTGGTCATTACCAGATCTGTAGTACTGCTCTAAAACTGGGTCTGGAAGGTGGAATAGCCAGTGCAGTTTCTGCAGAACTGGTCTTACTTGTTTCTGCCACCTTTCATTCGGACAAGGACCAGCGCCTTCTCTACTAGCTGAATCTTCTAACACGCCTCTAGGGCAGCCTGCTGCAGACTGATTGCAAACATTCATCATGCCCAGTAGGCAGATGCAGTCCAGTCCTGTGCAACACGAACAGGAACAATTGGATGTTGTGGACTTCCCCAGGATAGACAGCTCAAGACACATTCATTCAACACTCTCCATTATCTGCTTGAACTGTGCTACGTGATTTGAGGCATGTACGTTGCACTCAGAGAGGTAACACGCCATCAGCTTTATAGTGTTAAGGCAGCATAGACTGTATTCATCTACGCAGATACATTTTATTCACAGCACCAGTGCACCAGCGGTTTCTTAAGCATGTCCTTCTCTCGGGCTGTATTATTCATTTCACAAGAATCAAGATAGTGTCAGGCAGAGAAATTACAGCCATGAGAAAACACATGGAACAGCTTGGGAGGTTTAATGAAACAGCGAGGTTAAACCATGCTTGTTTGTGTAAATATAATAGAAAAAAAATAAAATTGTTTGGGTTTGGAATGATTACACACAGTGCTTTTACAAAAAGCAGGTAGCTGTTTTTTATAGGGTTGTCCGAATGCTCCAACTTTAGCAGTATGCCTCTTCTAGATGCAAAGTGCCAATGTACAAAATTAAAATCTGTCTTTTACACTCTGCCCTTAACAAACCACAACATCTCAGTTTACTTAAAATTGTTGGCTGATTACACTATATCTAGAGTGGCTCTCCAGTTTTTCCTCCCTGAGGACTTTATAGCCAACTTCTCTCCCTTAGGCATTTCTGAGGGCAACAGCTGTTTGCTGGATCTGTTCCATACTCCTGCCAAGGTGCTAATCCCTTTAAAAAATAATCTAAATTCAGGGGATGCTCAGAACCTTACGGCCTCTGTTTCAGCCACGGGCCTCTCTCTTGCAAATAAGGACTGGCTTTGCTTAAATGCTGCTGGTTGGAAAACTTAGTGAAGAAAGCATCTGTGGTTCTGATCTGCGGCTGAAGAGTCAGAGTTCGGGAGTTCAGTTCCCTCTCTGCCTCCTTGACAGGAGCTGGACTTGAAGTTCCGTGGGGTCCCTTCCAGTGCTTTAGTTCTGTGATGATAGCGATGACTTGGTGGTGGAGACAGTGGCGATGAGTTGGATTTCCCTGTTATGTCTCCTACAAGAAGAGCCAGCCTGGGTGGCCTTGGGCAAGTTACAAAAGCCGAGAGCCGTGATGGCAAACCTTTTAGAGGCCGAGTGCCCAAATTGCTATTCAAAACCCACTTATTTTTCCGCAAAGTGCCAATACAGCCATTTAGCCTGAATACAATGGTACCCCGGGTTACAAATGCTTTGGGGGCTACCCTGCGGGGAAGCAAGGATCAAAGAGCAAAGGTGTTACCCTTTGGGAAAGTGAGGGTAGAAGAGAAGGCTTTTGAATTTCCTGCGGCCACAGCACCCTCACTGTGCCCGCGGGAAATTCAAAAACCTGCTCTTCGATCCTTGCTTTCCTGAAGAGTACCACCACACCCAGAACGCCAGAGGGGAGTGGTGGCAGCTTCAGGGCTCCTTCGTAGCCCTATTGTATTCTCCAGCCACACCGCTCTGGGCATCCCAAAAGTGGCGTGGCTGGAGAGTAAACTGGGGCTACGAACGAGCCCACAAGCTGCTTCCTCTCCTTCGCCCGGCTCTCTGCACGGAGCACAGTGGTGTGCTCTGAGTGGAGGGGGAAGTGCCATGGCTGTGAGGGGGTGATGTCACATGCCCACAGAAAGAGCTCTGTGTGCCACCTTTGGCACCCGTGCCATAGATTTGCCAACACTGGTGTAGAGCACCCCTCAAAAAAGGGGACTAGTATGCCACTTTTGAGGGCACATCTAGAAAAACCTGAGAAGGCACACCATAACTCGCAATCAACCTGACAACACACTGTTATTTTTATTCACTTAAGACTCATGATATAGTTCAAATGTAATATATTGAACTGACTCAGATATCATCTGGTTACTTAGTGTGTGAAAATGATGCCTTCGTCATAGTTACAAAGCTATCTGAGGAAGGCACAGGCCTCATTCTTCAATTTCCTATCAAGCTATCAGGCCAGTTAGGTTGATTTGTGCTCTGCAAATTCCTCCCTCCTGTCAGTTTTTGGAGGTTAGGCTGGGAAGTTTCTGTGGACCTTGTCAGCTATTCTGTTTACATGAGGATCAGCAGTAAGTTCTGGGAGGATGCTGATCATATGGCTACTTTAACTGCTAGAGGTCTTGTTAAAACTGACAGAAGACTTGAAGAGAAGGATGCAAAAGAGAGATGACTAGAGTACATAATAACTCCAGAGGTCCTGAAATAGGTTAATTTTATTAGATATATTCTTGAACCCTTTTACACTGGAGTGAAAGTGCCCCAGCATCAAATGCTATTGCAGCCTTCTTTCACCATCTGAAGAAATATAGATGCATTTGTTTTGAAAAAGTAGAAGCCCCACTGGCAGAGGGGTAAATATAGATTGGGAGGGGAAAGGCCAGGCTGATCTGCATTGATTTCTATACCATGTAGTCAATGGAAAATAATAGAAATCTGACAGTCCCAATTCAGAATCAATTACAGTATCATTTGTCAGCACAGTCCTCTCTCTAGTCTGATTGTCAGTCAATCCTCTCAATTCAATGGAAGCTGAGATGTATTCCATAAGAGACACACCAGCATTCCACCTTGTGTTGCCTTGCTGTGAAAGCAGATTAAGTTGTGCACATACTCCTTTTGGAAACAGAAGTATTTTTTTCCACCCTGGAATCCATTAGAATCTCCAATGGGGCCAGAAAATGCCTCACAATTCAAACCACAGGCTTGCCACAAAGACTAACAAGTTTTATTTAGCATAAGCTTGCAGGGACTGCAGCGTTTTTCCAGATGTGATTTGAAGATGTAGGCTGCAATCCATGAACACTTATGCCAAATAAAACAGGCTAGTTTTTAAGGTGCCCTAATATTTTCCCCATATTTTCATTTAAAAAGGTAAAGGTTTCCCACCGCACATGTGTGCTAGTTGTGTCCGACTCTAGGGGCGGTGTTCATCTCCGTATTCAAGCCAAAGAGCCAGTGTTGTGCAAGTCCATGGCCATGTGGCCGGCATGACTGCAAGGAAACACTGTTTTACCTTCCCACTTTTTACAGCGGCACCTATTTATCTACTTGCATTTACGTGCTTTTGAACTGCTAGGTTGGCAGGAGCTGGGGTCAACATCAGGAGCTCACTCCACTGCGTGGCACCCAGGATTCGAACTGCAGAGCTGTCAGGTTTGCAGCCGACAGTTTTCGGAGCCTTAGTCCACTGAGCCACTACATATTTTCATAGCATAGCATGTGCAAAAGGGTTAAAATATGCTGCTATATTTCCTGCAATAAATAACTCTTTTCTTTTTCTTCTTCTTCTTCTTCTTCTTCTTCTTCTTCTTCTCCTCCTCCTCCTCCTCCTCCTCCTCCTCCTCCTCCTTATAGCTCTGCTTTTAACACAATTCTACCTAATAGGTTGTTTTTCAAAATGGCCAATTTGGGTATACATCAGAAGATTTGTTTGTGGGTAAGGAATTTTCTGACTGATAGGCCACAGTCAGTAAGGATGGGATCCCACCATTCTTCTACTCTTGTATTAAGTACAGGAGCTCCTCAGGGTTGTGTGCTAAGCCCCTTCCTCTACTCCTTGTACACACATGATTGCACCCCACTGTATAACTCCAACACAATCATCAAATTTGCAGACGATACAACAGTGGTGGGGCTCATCAGTAAGAACAATGAGTCTGCTTATAGGAAAGAAGTACAAGGGTTGACTCAGTGGTGTAAAGAAAACAATCTTATACTTAACACCAAAAAAACTAAAGAACTTATAATTGATTTTAGGAGGAAGAAAGATGTACATTTACCATTGTACATAAATGGTGAGGAGGTGGAGAGGGTTGGTAGCTTTAAATATCTGGGCACTTACATCTCAGAGGACCTCTCATGGACTGCAAACACCAATATGGTTGTGAAGGTGCAGAAGAGGCTGTATTTCCTAAGAATGCTCTGGAAGATGAATTTATCTCAGCATCTACTTCTGTCTTACTATCACAGCACCATTGAGAGTGTCCTAACGTATGGCATGCTATCATGGTATGGGAGCAGCTCTGTAATGGACAAAAAAGGTCTACAGAGAATAATTAAAATTGCCCAGAATGTTACAGGGCTCCATCTACCAACCCTGGATGACATCTTCACATCTCGCTGTTTGAGGAAGTCACACAACATTCTGAGGGACTCTACTCATCCTGCTCACAATTTCTTTGAACTGTTGCCTTCTGGCAGAAGATACAGAACAATTAAAACTCGGACCACACGTCTTCTGAACAGTTTTTATCCCAGAGCTATAATTGCACTTAATAATGAACTCAAGAACCACCAGCAGTGAGCACTTGGACAGGATTACCTAGCCTGTTGTGTAAATGCTTGTGTTTTTAATGGGGGGGGGGGTTGGTGGGGGGGGAGTGTTCGGGGATTTTTATGTGTGTGTGTTGAAGGGGTTTTTTAATGTGTGTGAGAGTGTTTGGAGATTTGTGTGTGTGTGTGTGTGTGTGTGTGTGTGTGTGTGTGTGTGTGTGTGTTGAATCTGGTCTCTGGGTGTCTGAATTTCGTTGTATGTGTATACTGTGTATATACACACAATGACAATAAATTATTATTATTATTATTATTATTATTATTATTATTATTATTATTATTATTATTATTATTATTATTATTATTATTATTATTAATTTGCCTCCTCCTCCTCCTCCTCCTGCTAAATGTTATCTGTTCTTTCCAAGGTGGTGAGTGTTGCCTGGAGAACAGAAAGAAACTCCGCCTGAAAACGGAGACATCTTTTGTCCACTCTAATCCGGCTGCCACCCATTCTGCAGACTGTTTAAACTAACCTAACAGCTAGGTTCTTAGCCACTTTGGGTTTTTGAGTGTCTGTGTTTTTTTAACCGAAAAGTGGAAACAAATCTTTAAATAAATAACAGTATGGATATGGCTTAGCCTGTCAGCTGTCTTGTTAAACAAAGAGCCATATCCCAGAGCCAGGCGCAGAATGATTTGATGGAGTTGATTGAACCAGGAAGTCAGGCCGGACCAACAGGAAGAACACATTAATTGATCATCAAGTATTGCTGGGTAAAGATAAAAGGTTTGCCCTGACAATTAAATCTGGGCATTTTTAACTCCATGGGTCTGTGCTCATTTAAGTTGATAAGCCAATCAGTCAGCATTTGTTCACAGACATATTTCCACACTTGATCTTAGCCAAAAGGCCGAGAAGCAATGATCACAGACATAGTTCCATCGTTATGTGGCCAGCATGGCTTTTAAAGGTGGAAGCACACGGAACGTCATTACCTTCCCACCAAAGTGGTCATTATTTGTTTACTCGGCATTTTTAACCTGCTTTTGAACTGCTAGGTTGAGCTGGGACAAGCAACGGGAGCTCACGAATTCAAACTGCCAGGCTTTAAACTGACAAGCCTTCTGTGTCTTCATTTTGCTGGGAGGAATCCTTAATGCGACGATCCATCAAGCTATGTCCCATCCAGCTCCACCCTGAGCAGAATCCATCTAAATCAAAATTCTCAACTTGATTATCTCTAGCTATGGCTGCCAAGGAAGCAAAAATAAATAAACAAATAAAAAATGGGGGGGGGGGAGATCTCCCTGGAGACGAGGATGAAAGGCAGAGACAAAAGACAAGAGATTTTCTATAAACCTAGCAGAGCAAGAGCTTTTAAAAGTTACTTTTGAGGGCAGTTACCTCCAGAACTCCCTGGGCGAGCATGAACAATGTGGGAATGTTATAACATGTTATCTGAGTTTTGATTTTAGCCGCAGTGCAAAATTCCTACAGTAACTTGATGTGACAAAACAGCGACAAAAAGTCTGCCTTCTTTTTTTAAGGCTATATAAACAAACAGCCAGCCAGCGCCAAATCGCTAGGGATGGAAAAATAATTATGTTGGAGCAGAGATGCTCTCCAGGAAAACAGTCATTCCATACTTTCTGAAACGCAATGTGAAACCAAGTACACCTTCCCCTCAGAAACCCTGACAACCATAAAGCTTGTAATGAATGTTGGAGAAATTAAACAAGCTCAAAACTGTGTTTATTTTCCCCCAAAAAGGGTGCTAATTGTTTAAAAAAGCAGGTAGTATTTTAATACATATACACAGAAGCACTTGAGTGAATAAGGGATATAGGAAAAGTATGTACATGAGGGAAAACGTGCACAAAAAACATGAAAAACGTATGTGTAAGAAAATGGCATATGAATTTTCACCCGCATAAGGATGAATACCCCCCAAGTCTTACAATGTGAACAAAACAAAAGCTGGGATGAAAAGGCCCGTGCAAATCAGAGAAATGCAACAAAATTGAGTCAGAGTATTTCTGACGTCCCTATTAAGATAGCTGAGGGCAAGTGTCCAAGCACAGCTCTCTAATGCCAGGAAAATTCCCCGAGCACAGTGAAGGAAGAATGCCTACGCGCCACTTGCCCTGAGGCGGACTGGAATGAGTGGTGGGGGAAGGAGGAAAAGGAGGAGGAGGGGAGGCAGAGATTATGCTCCTCCCTGGCTATTTCTCCACAAAGACAGGAATCTAGGAATCTCTGCTGTCGGCGGTTCAAGCACAGCGGATGACAGCAGGCAGGCACGGAGTGGGGGGTGGGGGAGTGCTATTGCAGGGAGTGATGTATCATGTACTGTTTCCTACAACATTAAAAACACATTGTTAAATATTTCATAGCCTCCCGTATTTCACAGGGAACTTGCTGCAGGCTCAAGAGCATCCCTATTCTCCTGTGACGCTTGAGGGTTTTCCTCCCGCCACCCTCCTCAAAGGCCTGTTGTGCGCTTTAACCCATCTGTTTGCTGGCAGGCCTCTCTTGGCTTAAGAGTGAAAAGGTTGTGATTTCTTTCTAACAAAGAAAAGCCTACCTGCTGTCTATGTATTATTTAAAGGTTTTTTTAAGTGTTCTGCTTGAATGAACTGGCAGGATTTGCACTGTGTGTTGCATTCATTTGTGCTCATGTTCACCACTGTTATGGACCTTCTACCCCACTCAAAACAGTTCATTTTTAGAACTCCTAGGAAACAGGGCCAAAACAGGCGGTTACTTCACCTCCGTTTTGTCTCTGTTAGTGTTGCACTTAGGAGCAGTACAAAAAAAGGTACTTGACGACCATCGCACAACTACTGAAATTTGTCTCGACCACACCCCCAGAAGGGGTGCTAAGCGTGACAATACTGTACCTGGTGCTGGGGTAGGGTTTTCCCTTGTCACTCTTTGTTCCCGCTTTCTGTTCTGAGACAAGACACCGTGTAGTAACGACTGTCACGCAACAAAACATTCGTTTCTCTCAGAAAACTGTGTCCAGGGTTGTTGTTTTTTGACTTTTCAAAAGCGAAATATCGAAAAAGAATTTTTAAGCCCCCCCCCAAAAAAAGGAAAAAGGAAGCTAGACAAATTCAATGTTTGTCACAGTACAAGACCGTGAGGTAACACTTGTCACAAGACAAGTTATCATGAGCATGGGAACACTGAAACAGGGACAAAACCACGTGATGGCGACCAACGCTGTCACGGTACAAAACTAGTCATGGAACAAAGGACGTGAAGTAACCACCTACGTTGGCTGACCCTAGCTATTCACCACCGTAGGGTTTTCAAAAGGCATCCCTGAAATCTCCCCAAAATACAAAACAAAGATTGTGACGACCTGGGCCAAAATAATGGAAGAGGTGGGACTGTAAATAAGGACCACTGCTGCCATTGGTAAGTAACAACCTACCCAACACTGACTGGGGTACTCTGGGAGTGGAAGGCTGGAAAGGGAGCCTTCCCACGTTCTATGACACAAGCAGTGAAAATTGTCTCCTCTTGGGTAATTATTAGAAGAGGTGGCTAATGATACATTTAAAGTAGACATGGAAAACTTGCTTTACACCAAGAATGGTGGTGAACCTTCATCTCTATGGATGCTGCTGAATGCCAGCACCCCATCACACTGATTATTCACTACACTAATCAGTATTCATGGGAGCTGAAGTCCAACAACATCCAGGGGTCTAAAGATTGTCCACACAGTATTTTGACGCAAAGAATAGCAGCTCACCATGGTGGAAAGAGAAAACCGAGCTCTCTGCATTTCCAGAGAGAGGCGGGTGTGAAGATGCTACGGAAGACTCCCCAGCTGTGCTTTTCAACATCAGCAGGCTAGGCTGCTTCTTCTGAGGAATTTCCCACCTGTGACTCTCCAGAGGACTGGGGAGACACCAAGGTGGAGGACCACCCAGAGTAAATCAGCCAACCACCAATTTGGAAGGAGCAATCTGGATGGGTGAGTATGTACAGCTACAGTACTTGTCTCAAGAGAGGAGACAGAAAGAGCCCACAGGGCCACGAATGCAAGGAAGCCATTCTTCTGGGGAGAACTGAAATGCCTTGACCAACATCAACCAAGCCAAAGCCAGGGACAGAAGGGAGCAGATGAAGCTCTGCCCCATAGAGACCTCAATAAGGTATAGGACAGTTATCTCCAGGAGACTGCCCCCTCATATCCCCAAACAATGACCACCCTTCTGTGAGAGGGTGAAACCCCCAAGACTGAAACCACCACCCAGAGAAGGCTGACCATTGCTATCTATCTTTGCTGTGAGACTCCCTGTCTTTCCTACCTCTGGGGTGTCCTCCAGCCCATAGGCGATCAAAGCCTGGTAGTTCTGCAGCCCGTGGCAGGAGGAGAATTCTGCATATAGCCTGGTTGAAGTTTGTTGTTCATGTCTACTTGTTTTACCTTGTTCCATCCAAATGCAATAAATCCCCCCTGCAGGTGTCTGTATCATGGAAGATTCACAGGAAGAAAAATTAGTGGCACTTATGGGAAGGGTTGACAACAGGGCTCAGGAAAAGAAAGCTCATATATTGCTCTCTCTCCCACTCTCTCCTTTCTGTCCCCCACACTGTGAGTGCAGATGGTGTCGAATGAATTCAAGAAAAGGCTTTCTTTCTCACACATGTCTGAGGCTCCCCGCTGGGCTGATAATTTTCAGACTTTGCTGCAAACCTCAGTAGGGTTTGCGACCAATCCGAAAGAAAGAAGTGTGATTTTAATCTCTGACACAAGGCAGCAACACGGTCACTGTGCAATGCCCTGGAGTGTTGAATCTCACACCATGATGAGATCATCTTCCTGTAAACAAGGTCTTCTGTACCCCCATCCCTCACCAGCCTCTATTCTGACTCATTTCCCCAGGTGACAACTGGCTGTAAGCCATTTGTGCCATGAGGACTGTTAAGCTCCAGGAAAGCTTTGGAGGCACCGGTGAGAACATGTGAGGAGATCTGAGGAAACGGGTCACCATGATAACTGTCACTGAGTTGATGCTGTGGAGCTTGAGTCCAAGTATGAGCTGACAGTATTAGAAAGAAGGATGAAGGACAGCCCGGCCTAAGCCTGAGGAAAGCTTTAGGGGACTGGGGTCCTTGTCTGGTTTTCTCCCTATGTTTTCTCTACTGTGATTTTTTTTATGTCAACATGTCCCCTGGGAAGAAGTTGGAAAGTCGTTTGCATTCATTCTTATTATTAACCATCAGATTATCATGGGCTAGAAATTGCATAATTTATGGATTGGGGGGAAAGTGAAAACTTTACAGGACTTAAAAGCAAAGAATCAGTGGATTTAAGAGGACAAGAAGAAAAATTAAGAATACGTTTTTTAAAATGTGTGAGAGAAGGATGCAATAGATATACTAATATACTGTCTGAGCTTCACAAAGTAAGATTATATAAGATCATATAAAACATGCATAACGTTCGTTACAATTGCAGAAATTCAGCTGATATAGTTTCACTGGACTTGTCCTTTTTTGGTAGGAAATGCCACAGATAGAGTATCAAACTTTTGCTAAAGGAAAAGTGACAGTGCAACATGGTTTCAGCTACACACCAGATAAAACTGACCGTGTGCTTCATTTATGCCATCTCTGAGACAAGATTGGGGAACACATGGTCCCCAAAGATGCTGAACTGCTCATCCCTCCATATCTAGCTAGTTTCAAATATAATGAGGGATGATGGAAGCTGAAGTCTGATAGTATGGGGGCGCGCCCATTGCCCTGACCTAAGACTGTAAAACCCCACGCCCCCCACCCTAGCAATCCAAGCAGGGCTGAGATCAAAGGCTTTCTGTTTTCAACCAGAAGCCTTGACTGTTCTCTTTATTTAGAACTTGGGGAAAAATTTAAAGGACTAATACCCCTTAGAGTCTAGGCAGTATGGCCGCTAGTCTTGCTTGCTAGGGGATTTGGGGAGCAGCAGTCCACAGAGAGTGAGAAAAATAAAGGTTGCATTGCCACATTCTGTACTGGCCTCTATATGCTCACCAGTGGTTCCACCCCCTTGCACAGAGACGAACCCTCCCCACCTCCCAATGCCAGAAAGGATGCTTGTCTCAGTCTAAGATAGCTGGCAGGTGTTGTCCAGAGTTTCAGAGAGAAATCTTTTATCAGATCTGGCTGGAGATGTCCAGAATTGACTCTGGGATCTTTTCCAACCAAATGGTGTGCTCTACCTCTCAGCTGCGACCCCACTTTAAGAAACCAGCTCTTTGTTCTCTCTCTTCCCCCTCCCCTTCCCTTGTGTATCTTGGGGTTTTTAAGTCTATAGGCTCAAGGATGGTGTTTATGTTTTATTTTTCTTAAAGTAACTCCTTTTCTGGGTATACAGTTAGTACTGAACTTAAATTGCAATGTGTCCTGAGGATTTTTTTTTAAATTCCTGGAAAAACAGAAACAATGTAATAAAATTGATGGTAAGATGCCTCACAAAAAAGGCAAACACTCCAACACAAAGCAACACACACACACACACACACACACACACACACACACACACACACACACACACACACAAGACATACTGACCTGTGGAATTTCCATGGCCCACCATACACATTAATAAGCCTGGGGGAGTTTCTAATACATCCATCTGGACTTTAAGAACTGAAGTGGAATTTACTAACAGTATTATATGTAAACACGCTCAGGTGTGACTCATACTGTATATCCAAGGGTATTTGGAAACTTTATCTTTTTAAATATAAATTTGACTGCTGAAACCTGATACAGACATAATGTTTAAATAGACCAATTTGTGTGCTGGAAGGTATGTTCTATTTGGAAATGGGATGCTGTTTTTTATACCTAACACTAGAACTTTGGATCATGCAGTTTACCTCACAACAAAAGTCAGCCTAGTCAAACAAACTGTCCAGAAGATTGCTGTGGATTCAAACTTGGAGTTGCAAATAAGCAAACTCCTCGCAACCATCTCAGGCTTTCCCATTAACCCACCTCTTCCCCTCGTGTGTGCAAAACATGAACATGCTAGGAGATGTGAAGTCCCTAATGAGCTTTATGGCATGTTTCAGGCAAAGTCGAATGCTCCTATTTCCTAGGTTGAGAGGGAAAACATATGTCTGGGAGAAAGAGAAAAGAGATTTATTCTGATCTGGAAAGAAATGTGGATAATTGAAACATTTAGTGAAGGAACTGCCTGAGAGGCCCTTTTGTGGGGAAGGTTTTACCAAAGAGAATAAGGAATTGGGAGGGATGGATTTAAATGCAAGGGAAGACACAATAGCTAACCTGGAGAGTGAGAAAAACAGACTGGAAAAGCTTGCTGAGGGACAATGTGAAGGAAATAACTCTTAATAGATTTCTCATGGCCTGTGCTGGAAAGTTCTAGTGAATATCAATGTTAAAAACAGCAAAATATGCTTCCTGGCTCCGCAAATGCAGTGGTGCCATTGCCGTTGCAGGAAATAGCATTTGTATTACTTTCTCCTTTCCCTCCAGTCCAGTTCTTGTGACTTCAGACAACTGAAAATCTGGCTCCCTTGATGGACTCTCAAGTCTCAGTTTCAAATCTAGAGCTGGCAAGCTGTGAACCTAGTGAGGGCAGAGAAAGCAATATCCCACTAGGGCAGTGTTGGTGAACCTATGGCACAGGTGCCAAAGGTGGCACTCGGAGCCCTTTCTGTGGGCACCCAACATCGCCCCTTCTCAGCCACCTGTATTCAGATTAAATTGCTGTATTGGCACTTTGCAAATAATTAGTGGGTGTGGAATCGCAGTTAGGGCACTCAGCCTCTAAAAGGTTCGCCATCACTGCACTAGGGGCTATCAAATTAGTTGCCATGGGAGCCAACTACCTTACTTGTATATGTATATGTATATGTATATGTATATGTATATGTATATGTATATGTGCCCCTGCACACAAGGGCAAGCATTCAGAACGGCAACACAGCCAAGCACTCCTTTGAAATACTATCTGGTCAAATGAGAAGCACAGGCTCTGGCGCCATCTTGGATTTCTGTTACAAGAACTATGGTGTATCAACCACTGAGGTACAGTAGTTATGTTTATGCAGGGGGGAATTCTACATAGTCAGAGTGTTATGTTCACAATCCACCTGATTTCATCTTGCACATATGGATAAGTTCTTTGAATCCTGGTTCCAATGGGTCTTAGGTGAATTATGATTTTGGGGGGGGGTCTGTGAAACACCGTGCTATGGTAAACATGTAGTGTTAGAACTCTTGGTTACATCCACCTATCCAAAATAACGCTGCTACTCTTCTAGAAACTGGCTGGAGCTTCGGAAGTTATTAATAAAGATTAAGATAAATCCAGACTTTTTTTAAAAAAAACACCTCTCCGATTTAAATCATAAGGAGGAAGCTTAAAGCGGCAATTGTTGCAAAACTATTCGAAGCATGCATTATACTCAAAGATCAGGGAAACTGAATGGAAGAAAATAAACCCATTCTTCTATTGTTAAAAAAAAACCTTTCCAGGGAGTTGTGAGTACAGTATTTTCATTAAAAAACATGATTTCTTTTTAATGTTGCTCTTCTATGGGAGGTTACAGGGATCCCTCCCCCTATCTCTTTCTCCTCTCCAGTGCCTCGCCTCCCATTTTTCAAGACAAGCCTGTGCCATCTTGATAAATGTTGTTATTTTGATACTAATCTCTCAGTGCTTTGACTCCTTGTTTTAAAGCAACGACCATAATGGGGTTGGGGTGGGTGGGTTTGATTTTATGTCTCTTGTCGACTCTGCTTTTCCCACTGAGCCTGAGGTCAGGCACTGAGAAAATAAGCAAGGAGAAAGATTTTCTCCTGTTCCTTCTTGCCACAGTCAAATGAATGAGAAGCAAGGACTTAAGCACCGTGAACCTTGCTTGGGTTGCTGTCTTCACCTCACTGCCTGCTTTTCATTCTGAAGTTGCTAGGGGTGTGTTGTCTGTGGAGGATGCTAGGACCGGAGGGGGGGTAGAGTCTGTGTGGCCAGCTAGCGGTTATAGCCCCTCCATTTGTGATCCCGGTTACATTGTTCTGCTGCTGAGGAGGGATCCTAGGATACAGGCTTATTTGCCTAGGCACAACTTTCACCTTAGCAGGGGCCAGCCAACAGAGCTGCCCATCTAGTTAGTTGCAGGAAAACAGTAACCAGAAGTAAAACTGATCAAATCAGTGAGCCAGCCCTCACAGACAACCCGGAATATTCAAAGTACATATCCTGAATTCAAACAGCACCGACTTATTCAACTAAATGGGAATGCAAGTGTTTCACCATTGGCAACCTCAAACTATTTGTACAATGGCCTTACATCTAAGAAATAACTCCTGGCAAATCCATCTTTTGCCATGTTATAACCTATTGGTACTGCTCTGAGGAAATATTTGCCCCCGAAATATTAGCAACGTTTTTGTTATTTTTCTAGTAGCCTAAAGGTATCACTTGTTCCACTTTTGTACAATAAAATGTGGCTCCTTGTTCCATGTGACACAAATCTATCAGTAACACAAATAATTCACAGATTCCTGTGGATTTGAGTGAGCATATAAAGAGAGAAAAGTGTGTGTGTAGCGAGGAGGGGGAATAAATATCTTAAGCCCTTATGATTGCCCAGAACAAGTGCCAAATGTTAAATTGCCCCTAAATAAAGTTGCATTAGGGGGGCAAGGCACTCCTTTCCTAAATCAGTTTGACTCTACTGAAACTCAAACAATTGTTAAGATGCCCCAATGTCACTGAAGGACAAGAAGAAACAATTATCAGGGCTTTTGCCTGTTAATGGAAAAGTTGCAGTTTGGTATCTGATCCAAGACAAACAGCAAAAGGCGATCTGGAAACGAGACCCTCTTGCAACCACTGGTTGCTCTCAGGGCACAAAGGTTTGAGGACAGCACTTCTAACAAGCACAGAAGGCGACAGAATCACTCTTGAAAACGCAGAGTGGGCAGTGAAGGCTGGTTTACATTTTTATGAATGATGTCATTTTTCTAGAAGATTGTATATGGAACATTGTGGGGTGAAGGCTTGTCAACCCAGACCTGATTTAACATGCTTGTTTATGGGTGCAACCTGACGGGCATTTGACCCACTGTTTGGTCTTTTTTCCGGAGATCACATGGACATGATCGCGGGAGTGAACAAACCCATTCCCAGAGCGTTTCCACCTGCACCGTTGTGGATTCCTCCTAGAGGCTATTACGTTTCGTTGCAGGTAGAATCTCTCTGCTTAGGTTCATTTCTATACTGTGCAATCTCTGGAAGCAAACCAGAGCGAGCTTGCTGTTCTCAACTCGTCTTCCACTCTCAAATGGACAATACTGTTAAGTGGCTAAAGAAGAGAGACTTCATACTAGGAAACTTCTTTTGCTCCATGAAGGTGCAGAAGTAAAGGGTTTTTAAAAACTGTACTCTGATAGAGAAGGTGTGCTGTGCCATTTTGGAAAAAAAATGAATCATTGAAAACTTCCTCCCAGAAAGAGGTGATGATAGGAGTAGATAAGGAGGGGGATTTTAAACACAGCCACATGCATTGACTAAATAGGGAAATCATACTAAATAAGGAAATTAAAAATGTCCTTTCTCTGCTCCGCCAGAGAACAGGGGAAAGAAGCAAACAAAACAAACGCTTTTAACTGAGTAAGTAGCACTGATACACTGTATCCCTTGCAGAAAATTAACCAAAATTGACATTTTGGAACCAGGAGCCAGATGGTGGCAAGATTTGACTTTCTTTTTTCTTTTAGCCTCCTTAAAGGAGCTAAACCAAAGAGGGTCTTGCGACATATGCCATTTGGATGCAAGGAGCATGCCAAAAGGCATATCAGACCTCTACCCAAATCAAAGTGATACTATTTTGTTTACCCCAGCCTGCTCCAAATGAGCCTGTGTAAAACAAGCTTTCAATTCAACAACCAGACCTAAGTACAGTTCAGTTTAGTAAACAAAACGAGACGTATATACTGTATCAAGTTAATTTTATCTACTGTATAAATAACTGAAATGTTTTGACAGCGGCCAAAATTATTTGGAACTAAAGTATTTGTTTAATAGCGGAAAGTATGATAAAGTATACTTGGTTTAAATGTTCAAACAAATTGAAAATGTTACTAGAAAATTAATTTCAGTGGAATATTTGCAACTATTTTGAGGCATAGCAGGATATATGTGTCATATATTATATTACAGAATTTCCCACCTCCCACCATATGTGTGCTTGTGTTTTTCTCCTTATCCATAACATACTTATTAATTACTGAGTGGCATTTAACCATTGTGAACGTGGTGAGATGTCACAATAATTATTTTAAACAAGCCAGCATGCCGGTGAACACTGCTCCTCATATATGATCAAGGTGGCTAAAACAACCCAGAGACCTTCCATCCATGGTTGTTGCTTAATTTTCAAGTATTGTGATCTGTAAACCAGGAATTCTAGCTCGTCTCCAATCCCAGACAAGCCAAAATGGGCTGCTCTTGGTTTATGACCACGGCTCACATGGAGAGAGACAAGGCAGAGTAACTGGGTTGTATGTGACTCTAACGAAAGTATAGAAGACAGTTTGTGGTTTATTTAGTTCAGTGGTTCCCAACCGTGACTCTCCAGATATTCTTGGCCTACAACTCCCAGACAGCTAGTGGTAAAGGTTATGGGACTTCTAGGTCAAGAATATCTGGGGAACTGAAGATTGGGAACCATTGATTTTAGCTATTCCCACTAGCAAGAGAAGCCAGTGGGCACTGTGCCCAAACATGTCACTCTGAATCAAGAAGACAAGGGGTACGTCTGGAATTCCGGCTGTTCAACACCTAGAGGCCAGACCACTGGAAGTGGTTAGTGTCGTGATTTTAAACTTGAGTAGTGTTTGATCCATCCCCACTGACTTAGGTTGTATTCATTTCACTAGGATGCCACTTGATTTGATCAAATGAGACATTTCCAAAAAAGAGACACGAGGATACTGAAAAAATATTCCCACCGAAAACTTCCTGTGCTTCAACCCTCTCAGGGAAAGCTTTCCCTCAGTAATCGGCTGGCTGAGGGGGATTTTAAAATGGATGTTTATGCTTTACTGCTTTTAATGTGTTTCTCCATCCTGCTTTTATTTACCATTTCTCAGACCGATATTTGTTTGTTCCTTTTTAGTATTTGTATACTTGCTGATTATAGTTTTAAATACTGTTGTCTTTTAAGGATGTCTTCCTATACTCCTTGTTTTTAGCTTTAAATGGTGTCTTGTAATTGTTGTGAGCCGCCTTACACCCCTTTTAAAGAGAAGGGCAGGGTAAAAACATTTTAAACCAATGAATAATCTGGAACCCATAGATTTTTAACCAACTTTGAGGAGGGGGCAACAAAGAGGAGAACTGCTGGCAGGAAACAGAAAACAGGCGCCTGTTTTTCCAGAATGCAAAGTTCTTTTTCGGGTGCTCTGTGGCGCTCTTTGCACTTTCTCAGATTGCCAGGCTGCAACACAGAGAAAACAAGAGACAGTGCAACTAAATTTTAACAACCCAGCCTCCTTTATGCATCTTGCAGGATCACACATTCACTCTGAACTCTCATCACAGGAAAGCACCATAAAAAAACCAGAAAAGATGTGAGTTTTCAACTAGTTATTGGAGGTTTTCCCCCCCTCTTCTTTCTCTGCAGCAGCAACTGCAAAGGATGGAATTAGAAGCCGTTGTGGGAGAGAAAAAGAACACAAGGAAGTAGGGAGCGTTGATGCAAAAATGGAAAAGCTAAAATTAAAACCATATGGTCAGGAAGAGTGAAGCTGAGTAAAAGAGGCCCAAAAGACTGAAAACACAGACTTCTGGCACATTAAAAGCAAGGGGACACTTTCTGCAGGATTCAGCCCCAAAATATGATAGGGCTCGCAGTGTATATAAAACATGTTTACAAATAAGGTTCCAATCCTGTCCGATCCAATAAAGCTTCTTTACCTGGGAAGAACTCTTTGTAAAGGCAGCGGGCCATTTCCGTGTGCACACAATTGATTTGCACTGCTTGTCCCTGAATAAAATCAATAGGGCTTACTTCCAAGCAAACATTAAACCTGGGCAGCTAGTCAAATGCTCTTTTCTCTCTACATAACGGACAAAAGCATTTGTTACTTCAGGGACCATAGACTAGGTCTCTCTTTCTCTCTTTCTCTCTCTCTCTCTCTCTCTCTCTCTCTCTCTCACACACACACACACACACACACACACACACACACACACACACACACAACCAAACAAAACTGGATCACTCTAAAAAGGGAACTCTCTCTCTCTCTCTCTCTCTCTCTCTCTCTCTCTCTCTCTCTCTCTCTCACACACACACACACACACACACACACACACACACACACACACACACACACACACACACACACACACACACACACTGACAACCAAACAAAACTGGATCACTCTAAAAAGGGAACACACTCTCACTCATCATTAAAAAGTTCAGAAATTCAGGACAAATGGCGTACTCTTTCCCTGTGATTTGCCAGAACGTATCCCAAGCATCAGTGAAGACTTGAACCCATCCTGACTGGTAGAGCGAAAGGACAAGGAAAGCCAAAGTCAACAGTAGGCTGAGCTAACTAATACTGGTTTTGCTGCTTTTCTCCACCTTTGCGGTGACTCCTTCACATGTCACGTCCAACTGAATTCAAGACCAGTCTCTGGCTGAGTTCAGGAGAGCTCCATACTATCATACTTGATTCTCTGCTAGAGGGGATGAACTTTGCTTTCTGGAAAAAGCGGCCCACATTCCTACAGGAAATAGCCTCTGCTTAATAACACACTACAAACACCAAAATCAAGCAGAGAACGAATGAATGTTAAGAACACATTCAATCTGCAAAATAAACCTGAGGACCACAACAGGGGCTCTGTGTATTCCACAAAGGCAGGATGCTGATGCTGAGGTCAAAGAGTTTGCTTGTACTCACCCCCCAGAAACTGGATACCTCCGGCCACTCTGCCCACAGTCCTGGAGATCAGCTCCGACACACAGCACCCCATCAGGGCCGTCAGGGCCACCAAAAGGAGAAGGCCGCAGCCTAGCCCCGTCACCACCGTGCAGATCCTCCATTCCACACTCGGGATGGCCTGGAACGAGGCGTAGCGTCCACACTGCTCCACCATCACCATGATCTGGCGGCTCTCGTCTCGAACTGGGTAGGAACACCTCCGGAAGGTGCCAAAGGACACCGATTTCTCCAGCTGAGATCCTAACAGCCAGTAAGGCATGAAGAAGCCCACGCAGGAGACCCCGGCACAGAGGAAGGAGAAGAAGGTCCATATCACTCCTGTGCAAGTCAGGCTGGAAGCCATTTTCCCAGTCATGGCTACTGACTGGGACAAAATGGAGGCTGGGCCACAATTCTCAGCAGGCGGTGCAGAAAAGAAGGGGAACTGGGGATGACCCAAATGCCTTTAGTCCCTGCTCTTCCACGGTCCCATAAAATCTTCAGGAAGAGCCATCGCAGTAGGTGGTTTTGTCACTGACAGCAAAGTTCCTGGTGAGGCCAAATGTTTTCTCAGTCTTGCTCATCTTTCCTCCCCAATGGTAGCTGGGGTTGTTGCAAGAAGTGTAGGAGGAGGAGGGGTTGGGTAGGGGTTGGGGAGGGAGGTTGAAGAAGAAAAGTATCATTAGTACATACAATCGAGTCATTCCTTCATATACAGGCCAGGGTGAGGAAAAGGGAAAGGAAGGGAAGGAGCCAGGAAGGATATACTGTATATACAGTACATATTTTAAAGCAAGCACATGAACAGGAGTGGAAAATCGGGAAAAGGCAAGTGAGGGCTGGGTTAGGCTAGGGCTGCCAGGCGCCATTTGGGGTGCCTGCACACCTGTGAGGGAGGGAGTCCAAAAATCAAGAACCCTGTCTCCCCATTTACTCAGAGGCTGTTCTCTCTCAGCCAACTAGTTTCCCAGCTGACCCAAACAAGGAAGCCTCTGCCTTTTAAAACCCTCTTCACATGGGGAGAAATAAGCAAGCAAATCTCTTGCAGCATAGGGGGAGAAACAGAAACAGTAGGTCATGTCTGCACTCTGCACCTCTTCTAGTGGCTGTTACATGTGCAAGAGAAACAGGCGAGAAGAGCGTGTGCGTATTATCCCATGCCATTGATTTGTATCTGACTGATGGCAAGTTGGCAACCCCAAGTAGAGTCTCTGAGGCATGTGAAGTACTTAAGGCAAGACCTGGTCCGTTAGTTGCCCACTCCCAGGAAGTTTTCATTTCTGAGTTCCATCGAAAACCCAGGTCTCCTGAGTCCTCGTCCTTCATTCTCTCCATTTCCTCACAGTGGGAAGAGCTCATTTGGGCGTACCCTCTCTTGCGGGGAGGCCATGCTGGGCCCAAGCTCAGGGTTGCCCAGCGGCCAAGGTGGAACAGAAGGGCAGAGCAGCCTTGCCGGCTGGTGCTCTCCAAAGACCCGGTGTACTGTATACTCCCCATCATTCCATGGCTAGCCTGGCTACTGGCTGTGGAGATGGAGGACAATGAGGCCTGTAGTCCTTCCTACACATGGAGGGCACGGGATTGGAGAAGCCTTTCTCAGACAGCAGGGAGCACCACCAGACCAGAATAAGATAGGGTCAGGTCAGGGAAGGTGGCAAATGGCCGGTCTTTGGCACTCCTGGGCTGCTCCTGAAGGAGCCAGGCCTGGGGGTGGGGGTGGGGTGGGGTAACCAAGGGACAGAGCATCTGGGGTGTGTGTGTCTCTCTTGACAAGGCGTTCAGGAAAGGGTAAGAGGTGGCCTTGCATTTCTTTCTAAAACTTCGGCGGCCACCGCGTCTCCAGAGGAGACCAAGCCTGAAGCCTTCTCATGGACGGGCGCTGGATGGGATTTGGCAAGGATGGGAAGAAAGCGCGATCCAAGCGGCCGGGGGCACGAACAGGAGAGGAGCCTGGAAAAACCCACCGCAGCTCACGGATGCACGGAGGCCGAAGGCGAGGGGTCTCCCCCCAACCCACCCACCCCGCCGCCCCGCGCCTCCACCTGTGCGCCCCAGGGAGCCGGTGTCCCCGAGCCTGGGGGCAAAGCCTTCCTTTGCGCTGTCAATGGAGGCAAAGGGGTGGGGTAGTTTTTTTTTTTGGGGGGGGGGGGAAGGAGGCGACACCCCGAGGCCCGTCCAAGTCTCCAGCCCGATCTCCGAGGGCTGGAGACGGGGGTGCCAGCTAGCCGTCCTCCCGTCCTGTCCCCCCCAACCACCACCACCACCCACCCACCGCCTTGGACTTGCTGAGAAGTTTGGAGCGGCTTCGCCCCCCCCCCCTTCTCTCTCTGGCGGGGCTCCCTCTGCCGGGAAGAAGAGCGGGGAGGAGACCGAAGGGGCGGCGGCCGCCGAGGGGGTGGGGTGGGATGTGGGGTACTACAAGAGGGTTGGGGGGGGGTCCGATCCGGCACCTTCTGCCTCCCTCCTTGCTCCAGAACCGGGTGAAGCAGCAGCCCCGCCGCCCCTCCCGGCTTCTCGCCCCCGGACAGGGGGTCCCCCTCTCTCTCTCTCTCTGCCCCCGCGTGGATTCCCTTTCCCCACCCCCGCTCCTTTGCTCCCAGGGGTGGGGATCCTTGGCAGCTCCAGCCGGCGACAGGGCTCGGGGTCTGTCCCCCCACCCCACCCCCCAAATCCATTCCGGCCCCGCCGCTACTAACCTGCCTTCGCCGATGTGGCCCTGGCTCGCCTGGAGAGAGGCTGCCACGAGCACGGCCTTTCCCCAGCGGCTCCTGCTGCTGCTCCTGCTGCTGCTGCTGCTGCTGCTGGGCCAGCACGCGGCGCTCGGCCCGGGAAAGGCAGGGCCAGTTCGGGGTCGCGGCGCTCCGGCGGCCGAAAGGCAGCGCCGCGGCTGCTTCTGCCGCCGCGCTCGGCTCGAAATGATGTGTGTGTGTGTGTGTGTGTGTGTGTGTGTGTGTGTGTGTGCGGCGGGGGCGGGGGCGGGGGGGGGGGAGAGAAAGAGAGAGTGAGCGCCAGGCTGGCAGGGTCCCAAAATCCCAGCATGGGGAGCTCCGCCCCCTGCCGCCCAGCAAGAAAAGAGGAGCACGGTGTGTGTGTGTGTGTGTGTGTGTGTGTGTGTGTGTGTGTGTGTGTGTGTGTGTGTGTGTGTGTGTGTGTGTGTGTGTGTGTGTGTGTGTGTCAAGCAGCCTCCTTAAGGTCAATAAAAAGAGGGAGGGAGAGAGAGAATCCCAGGCAAAAATCAAAGAAAAGCAAAACAAAACAAAAGATACAACAGACACAAAACATGGGGCACCTTAAGATACTATAACTTTCATGTTTTAATTAATGTAACGTTTCGTGGACGTGTCCTCCTCTTCAGACCTACAGCAGCGCAGAGAAAGGGCTCTAGAGGCGGCGGAGGCGAAAGCGCATCCCTGGCAGGCAGGCGCCCTGGGGCAGGTGAGGAGAAGCAGAAGAAGGACCCCCCCTTAGAGAGAGAGAGAGAGAGAGAGAGAGAGAGAGAGAGAGAGAGAGAGAGAGAGAGAGAGAGAGAGAGAGAGAGAAGAGATCTAGCAAGGGCAGGCCGTTGGGATGCAGCCACTGAGACGTCTGGGCGCCTTTCCCTTCCTGATACTTAAAAAAATTTTTTTTGCATTATTTTAAGATGCAGTACTCAGGTAGAGGGTGTGGAGTTGTACTGGAAGGCAAGAAGCTTGAATCCCGCTTGGCCTCTAGTTGGGACCAGATTCCTGCAGACACCCCTGGAGGAGAAAAGGAGGCTGGGTGGGAATCATCTTTTTGGGGGGGGTGGAATGAAAGAGCACAGGAGATAGAGAGAATCCTAGCTTCCTGCCCTCTGAAGATGCTGGCCACAGAGACTGGCAAAACCTTAGGAAGAACACAAACCTCCAACACACGGCCAAACAGCCTGGAAAGACCCACAACAACCATCAGATCCCACCTTCGAGAACACAAAGCAAAGCTTCGCCCTAGCATCATCATCATCTCCTTAAGTCAAATTGGGCCACAGAAAAAGGATTCCCCATTGGCCACCTCTCAAAGGGAGCTTCCATGCCAGGCAAATGGTCTTGGCTGCTGATCTCTATCTGGTTATTTGTAATTTGAACATAGAACAACTCAAGCGACAGAACATGTGCACATCAAAGAGTGAAACCTGGAAGTTGGTGTTGGCCATTAACTTTCTTTGGCTGACTTTTCTGAAGAAGTGTGTTTATTGATGCATCTCATTCTCTCTCTCTCTCTCCCTCTCCCTCTCTCTCTCTCTCTCTCTCTCTCTCTCTCTCTCTCTCTCTCTCTCACACACACACACACACACACACACACACACACACACACACACACACATGCACAAACATATTAAGTACGGTATATGCAATAAGCTAGCTGAATAACTGTGTTGTTTGGGTATCTGACTGAGGAACCAGAGGACTGTTGTAAGCAAGTAGATTAAGTTTGTCTTTAATTCTTTTATTCTGCTTGACTTCTGCCTTTAAGATAGGCTTTGTAGTTAAAACTCTGCACCATATCCTAAAACCATCTTCTCTGTATCTTTGTAAAGCACCCCCTCCCTTTTGACCTTTGAAACAGCTCACATGTGGAAAGCCCCTGAATGACAGGATGCGTTCACAACAAAACCACATGCCTGACACCTTGCTACATCTCTCTGTAGAAATAGACTTTACTGTATATACTTTTCAGCTCTTGGAATGTGCTATCATGGTAGAGAGAATAACAGGAAATTAAGAAATTAGTGACCTTTAATCTTGCTAATGCAGATGGGATAGTATCACTGACCTTTAAGTTTGGTTGCGGTAGGGAAAATGAGCATACATGTAATGGAAGTCAAACGGTTCCTACTGCAGCAAGTTGTAACCAATCCTGAGTTTGTTCTTAATCTGTTTCTGTATGCAGAAGAGTATTAAACACTGGACATCCCATACAGGTAGTTGTCCCTGTGTTCAGGAATGCCTTGTGCACAAGGTATTCTGAAAGGATTCTCTGAAAATAAATCTGCATTCCCAGGAGTCTGGTTTGTCTGTTGTCCATTTTATAGTGATTCTCTTTTCGAGGATCAGCCACATTCAAAATGTGTGGTTCACTGTGAGTTCAATTCCCCACTGTGCCTCCCAAAAGAGCCAGCTCATCTGGCCTTAGGTCAGTGTTGGCAAACCTATGGCACAGGCGCCAAAGGTGGCACTCGGAGACCTTTCTGTGGGCACCCGACATCGCCCCTTCACAGCCTCCTCTATTCAGGTTAAATTACTGTATTGGCATTTTGTGAAAAATTTGTGGGTTTTGAATCGCGGTTTGGGCACTCGGTCTCTAAAAGGTCCGCCATCACTGCCCTAGGCCATCTGTACAGTCCTAGGGCATCCCCAAAAAGAAGGAAACAGGAAGCCACTTCTGAGTTACCCTGTACCTAGAAAACCCTGAAAATCAGAAACCCTCCATAAGTCAGAATAGGACTTGGCAGCACATGATGATGATGATTTTAGGCACACTTCTCTTAATTTTTTTATTTTCCTAATCTGATAATTATCTTTCAGCTCAACTTCTTTCAGAAGAACTTTTAGCATTTTGATTTAATGTACAATATTAACACATTTATAAAAAAAAGTTTTGGAGCCTACGTTGACTGATATGAAAGAAAATCAGATCTTTATCAATTTGGTGGGCATTTTTTGAGAAAATATATGTCACTACTTTACAAGGGTGGCCTAAAAGACATCATGATGGGAGGCTCCATGATGTTGGCACCTGTTTTCTCAAAGGGACAGCCCCCTACTTGCATCTACTGTGTAAACAACTGTGTTAACCATTTGTGATATCCAAATGGAATTTGGTCCCCAAATCCAAGGTTCATTTCAGTGTGACCAGCTTTAAAATTAAAGCAAGAACGGAGGTAGGGCTTGAACTTTAAATACAATTGTGTTAGCCTGAGGGTGCACATGGACACCATTTTGACATCACTGCAATGGAGGCAGTGTGTTTAATTTTTTTTGCAAGCCCCCATAAGTTGGAATCCTTGGAGGGGGGGATGTCATCATTGCTGCTGTTAGAATCAATGGGGCAGGGTGTTCCTACCAATATGCAAAATGGGTCAGGAATTTCAAAATGTGATGCAACATTTTCCTGGAACACTGCAACGTTCCAGAATAAAAGCCATACATTGTACAGTTGAAAGAACATTTTGCATTCCAGTTTGAACCCCAATCCCATTATTTAATTTGGGTTTTTGATAAAATACACTGTAACTGGGGTTCCTGGAGCCAGACTTCTTGGATAATTGGTAATTCCTTTGGTAATGTGTGACCATCTGTCAGGTGTGATGCCCTACTTCCATTTCACTGCACAAAGAAAATTCTCAACTGAGATGAGTCACCCTGACTTGTCCGAGGCGGACATCGCCCAACTAATATTCTTAATGGTGCTCAAATTCCTCCGCTTTAGCGAATAATGCCCACTCCCCCATAGGTCCATTGTTGTCTTTATAGGACTTTATAGGAGGGGTGGTTGGTTGGAGGCCCACTGAATATATTACTATATTATAATCACCCAGAAGGTAGCCAGGAGAGAGGTGTCATTCTGGGGGATTATCCATAGTCAATCATTGCTCTTAGACTAAGTATTGACCTGCAAGTGACAGGTTTCAAAAGCAGCTTCTCAGGGCAGAAATACATTTGCTGGCAATGCGTACTTGGAAGAGGAAATGTCTTAACTATTGTAAAGCCTCTGAGTGCACAGCAGGGAAATGCCTGCCTGATGGGACCTTGAAGCTGACTTTGGGCGTTTATACACAACCCCTAAGCTCCGCTGCAAATGGCTCCCAGCTCCAGAGCTTAAAAATGTTTCCCCACCAGCTCCGGAGCTAACAGAAAATTAAGTGCAACCCCGCCCACCTAAGCGCGACCCAGTGCAGCTTTCATGTACCTGCTCTCGGAGGGTGAAAAATTTTGATGTGGAGAGTGCCGGGCTCTCCTCGCTTCTTTTTGTTGTTGTTTTTTTTTTGCCTCCCGCCCCTTTAAGAGGAACCAGGAAGTGATCGGGGCTCGGAGCAACTTCCACCGGCACCGGAGGTAAGGCTTTATTCTTTTGTCCCTTTTTAAAGCTTTTTTTCCCTCCCTCCCCTCACGCAGACAGAAGCAAGGAAGTGCGGAATGGTGGGGAGGAAGGAAGAGCAGCGAACCCCCAAGATCTCTGGTCTGAATTTAAGGAGCCAGCGGATCTTAGGGGTTGTGTGAAAAGGCCCTTTGTTTTGTGATTGGTCTTCAGGGCTTAAGTAGGGGAGTCCTTGGAAGTGTGGTGTCTCAGATATAAAAAAGCCTTCTCAGGATGTGACAAAACAGAGATTTGTCCCACCCTTTGGTCTGTTGCGGGTCTGGGCTGGTTTGCTCCTTTTCCCGGTAACCACGTGATGCAAGTGCCTCCACAAACCAAGCCATCTTCAGAGCATCCCTACCAGCACCTTTTTAGGCTCCCAGTCCGGGATAACTCTTTTTTTCTGCACACGGGTAGCATGTTGGTTCAGTTCCAGCATGTGTGATTATTGAGACTGAACCAACACGACAGGCTGGCTGTCCCTTTGCTGAAATCCACTTAACGGTCTTCAGAAATGGGAAGCTTCCTTGCTGGTTACCTTTTTGGAGGGCAACAGTTTTTGCATTTCTTTTTAACTATAACCTGCCTAGATAACCTAAGCACATCCGATCTCGCCTGATTTCGGAAGCTAAGCAGGGTCAAGCTTAGTTAGTGCAGTGGAACCTTGTATAACGGAATTAATTCATTCCAAATGAAATTATGTTAAGCAAATTTTCCTTTATACAAATTTCCCATAGGAATGCATTGAAAACGGAGTAATCCCCAATTGTGACCATTTTTATGTTGTACGGATTTGCCCCATATAGACGATTCTGTTAAGCAAATTTCCCCTATCTCCGGACTTTTTAATGTTGTACAGATTTTATGTTATACAAACTGTTTATTATACGAGGGTCCACTGTACTTGGATGGGCGACCACCAGGAAATACCAGGTGCTGTAGGCGCCTAGAGTAGGAACTGGCAAACCACTCCAGCATCCCTGCCAAGAAAACTCCGTGGGCACAGGTTCACAAAGAGTCAGTCACTACTGTAGCGACACAACACACACACACACACACACACACACACACACACACACACACACACACTTTTAAAGAAGGCTCACTCAACGCATTGCTAATGCCCTGCAATGGCGTGGAAAACATGTATTTTTTTAAAAGCTTCCCATGTCCCAAGATTGGTTAGGTTTCCTGATCCTGAGAAATGAGGAGCAAGAGGAAAAGAAAACCTCATCATCCTTTACACACGGTTGCTTAAAGAAATTGTGTTCAAGGACAATTCCAAACGACATACTGCACCTCAAAGCAACCCTGTTTAGCATAATCAAGACCGATCCAGGCCAGGATAATTGGGCCAACTAGTCATATCCTCACCCACGATAGTTAACACTGCCATGCTTTCAGTTCTAATAATGGGCTATCTATAATGTCTGCTTCTGCCTTCTGATTTCCAAATCCCACAGCAGCTCAGCAGGACTTAAGGAAATAATAGGGGGTGAAGTAGGAAGGGGGAAACTTTGTTCCCACTGCACTCTGGGACATAGATCCTTCTATGCATTGTCATTGACAGGAGATCCTAAGTGCTCGCAAAATAAAATAATAAAATAATAATATTAAAATCTCCACCCGCCTGACAGAGCTGTGTTGTTTCAATGTGTGATCCCAGGAAAGGGAGAGTCACCTTTAGAAGAGAAACACTGACGATCCAAAAGTGAGAAGACTTCAGGACAAGGATAGAGAACCACAGTTAGCCTTATATGGCTAAAATCAATCCCAGGGAGAATTCTTGGAGGGAGGGAGCCCATTCCTGTGGGTTGATGGGGCCAAAGGCAAAAGGATGGGACCCAAGGGACCAACATATTTTAGCTGAAAGCTCATTTTGACAAGCAACTAAGCTCTAGTAGAGACATTTGGACAATATGGAGGGGGAGCCAATGGGGGGTGGGCTGCACAAATGCTGACCCCAGGGAGGACCAGAATTGGCCACAGGACCCAAGATTGCTTCAGTCCACCTTTAGTATTTGCAGGGGTGATGCTGCCTGTGCAACTGAACATTTGTTTGTTTGACTTTTATACCACCCATCGAGCCCTAGGAATATTCTGGGCAGTTTACAACATAAAATTGCAGCACAACAACAATAACACATCCAAATAACCAAAATACAAACAATATAATATAAACAAATACAACTACATAAACCAACAACAATAAACTAAAATGAAATGAAAATAAAAGTACAAATAACCAGGTTATTGATAAAATAAGAAACAAAAAAAAGCATGCAGGTATTTGGAACCATCTTAGATCAGACACTGCCATCCCACCAGCAGATTCTTAAGAACCATGTCTCTGTGTACTTTTGAATGGATGGGATCCATTCAAAATTTTTGTCACCTGAGGAAAAGCTGCAAAAGGATACAGCCCTCACCCCCCACCCCCCAGTTCAAGGTACACAGTGCTCACACTGAAACACATTTATTCATTTGAAGTCCTTTCCTTTCTCTTTCTCTCTCTTAATTTCCTTTTTTTTGGGGGGGGTCTGTGAAAGGCTAGCCAAGTTTAATTTGCACCCCTGTCTCCTTCCCCTCACCAACACCACATGGGAGGAAGAACACAGGAATTGTGAATTAATAACTAACCATTGGCTGCCTTTTCATGACAACCAGAAACTCCGGCTGCCTGAACGAGCCACCTCACTATTGCCTAACAACTAAGAGCACCCCTAATGTCTAGTAGCAGCAATCAAATTGCAGTACATTATAATAACTATTATGGCTATCCCTCTTTTTGTGTATGTGTGTGGGGTGTGGGGGGGTGTGGGTGTGGGTGTTTGCATGTGCATGCATGTGTGTTGCAAAGAAAAGAGATGGGAGAAAGAGTGAGGGAACAGAAGGCGATACTTTGAAGAGAATGTCTGTCTCCCTGTTAAATTCCACGAACGAAGCAGGTTCACTGCACAATAAAAGCCTTGTCTGGCAGTGATCTCAGCACACACTCTGAATCAGCCTCCCCCCTTCCTTTTATTTGCAATTTTTATCATTTTTGTGACATCATATGCAACATGAATGGCTGAATCTAGGAGTCAGTCTCACAAAAGAAAGATAATTTTTAAATTTAAACAAATCTCAAATTTCTAGGTGCCTTCTTTGTTGCAAAGTTTTTTTAGAATAGCAGACATTTACTAAACTGTTTGGGTTGCTTTCACACTAGAGCCCTTTAAACAAGGCAGAGGCATTGTTTTTCTGCAATTAGATGCTGAACTGGTTGCCTGAGATAAATCGCCAGGATCATTAAAACTGACGAGACGGGTGACAGTTCTGTACACATCAGAGCTCCCACGGAAATTCTTTGAGTCAGTGTGAAAGGAACATTTTCAGAGATTGAGCAGATCATTACACACATTATATTAGATGTTTACGCGAACACATTTTCTGGAGTTCTGTAGACGGTCAACCATGGTCTACAACTTACATGCTGGAAGATAGTTTGAAAAAAGCCATTTGATCAGAGGATCGTGTTTGGGCAGGCAAATCACAGAAGAAGTGGTCTTTTGTGTGTTCTGATGAGGTGCCTGCTGGATTTAAATTTACTATTTGCAAAGAGAAATGACGGTCATTTGCACTGCCATGCTGTAGGCACGTTGGGGGAATCTGTGAAACTGCCATAGTCAGCAGCCATAAGCATTCTTGCATCTAAAAGCTTTGAACTGCCAGATACAAGGATTGTGTCATTTCTGATCTGCATACCATTAGGCACCACCCCATGAATTCTTCTAGCAGGACAAATCAACGTGTCTGATTCATACTTCGGGATTTTTGCCACACATGCAAGACAATGAAATGTGACACCAACAGGATAAAATGTACAAATACTGTATCCTGGGGCTTTTGACATAATTAGTAATTACAGTGCTTCTGGTGACAATGGGATGCTATTAGATTATTGATGTGTGAGCGCTCACATGGAGGTACAGAGTTATATTTTGACTACAACTTGCTAACACATGTCAGATTTGTAAACTATGGTTTAAATATGTTTCACGCAGATTTCCAGTGTGGTGTAGTGGATAGTATGTTGGACTAAGACTCTTGAGAACTGGGTTCAAATCCCTGTTCAGCCATGGAAACTCACTGGAGCGGGGGAGTAGAGCTGGTAAAATCACTCCCTAGATATCTCATTTACCTTGAATGCTCATTTAGGGTCTCTATAAGTCGGTACTGACTTAAAGGCACAGGATATGCATATATTTCTAAAAGCATCCACGAAAAACAGCAGGTTCAATGTAATTATCAAAGTTTCTCTCTTCAAAAATGTGCACATTTAGACATATACTGTAGAACAGGCATCAATGTGTGTTGCAAAGAAAAGAGATGGGAGAAAGAGTGAGGGAACAGAAGGCGATACTTTGAAGAGAATGTCTGTCTCCCTGTTAAATTCCACGAACGAAGCAGGTTCACTGCACAATAAAAGCCTTGTCTGGCAGTGATCTCAGCACACACTCTGAATCAGCCTCCCCCCTTCCTTTTATTTGCAATTTTTATCATTTTTGTGACAAAATTTTCAGCAGCATAATTTTGTGTTGTTCCACAGCATAATTTTGGAGGAGGACCAAAGGGACCACCAAAACTGATTGAGAGGGTTGTGAGACATCTGCAGGGGGTGCATGTTGGTGACATCTGATGTGCCAGCTTTATTGGCCTTAGCAAAAGTGAGTGTGACCAGTGCTAACTTTGATGTAGAGCTATGCTGGCTGACTGCTCAAAGGTACACAAAACTAATTTTTCCAACCTATGGGGAACCTCAGTACAGAATGGTGCAGCGTGAGCCTCCTTCTGGTCAGATCAAAAACTGCTACTGATTAGAGACGGGCACGAACTGGCAAGCCACTCCAGTAATCCTGCCAAGAAAACTCCATGGACATTTATTTATTTATTTATTTATTTATTGAACTTATATCCCGCCCATCTTCCCAGAGGGAACTCTGGGCGGCTAACAGTGATAAAACAAGTAAAACAGGAAATAAAACTCGGACAACAGAGGGCAAGATGGCGGCGAGCCCGAGCGATGGGAGGGAGGGGAAGAAAAAAAAACATGGGGTCACGAAGAGTCGGTCATGACTGTAACTATGCAGCACACACACACACACACACACACACACACACACACACACACACACACACACACACACACACACACACACGTACATACGTTAAAAATGAAAAGCAAAATTCATCAAAATTCGCTAATTTGCTGATTTGTATTCATATAAATTGATACTTCAAAATAATACGAATTGATGATTTTTTGTGATTTTGTTCATTTGTCCATTTTTTGTTGGGCTATAAAACAATTCCTCCAAGTTTACTGAAGGCTGGGTTTTGGACGCCTGAGTTATACATAAACAAAGAGGACCCCCTCAAGGACCCCCCCCCCCCGAAACAAAAAAATATCAACATTACAGAGAAGCTCCAAGTTTGATGACATTTGGGTTTTCCCCAGCCAGTTGCTAAAGGGCACTTTCCCAGAGGGGCACTTTATGGCAGTATAACTCAGATGTCTCAAAACCAATCTTCACCAAACATGGAGGGAATGTAGAGGAGAGTTGGAATATACCTCTCTACAATTTTGGTGTCTCTAGGTAACTGGAGGAACTTTACTGGGGGGGGGCTCTTTCAGGGTACATAACTCAGATATCTGTAATACAAACTTCACCAAACTTGCAGAGTTTGTATAGGAGAGTCAGGAAAAGCATCCCTGTCATTTTGGTGCCTGGGGGTGCTGGGGCGGTGGAGGATATATATGGTTTTAAAGGGAAACATGAATCAAGAAAACAATGTGCTGATTGGTCAGGAAAAAATACATTTGTTATTGATTATTCATTGATCTTAAATGAATCATGAATCAAAACAAATTGCCATTTTTCTGATTCATTCCCAATTCTACTACTGATCATAATCAGGGACTTAAGAAAAGCTTGGATGAGAGGGGTAGACCTCTTTGACTTCTGCTCCAAATACATAGCGACAATACATCCCTTGTTTAGACAACAGCAACAACTTTTTATTGAATAAGTCTTCAGATCATTTTAAGGTTGCACAATAAAACACATAAATTCTGTTTATAAAAATATAAATACTATAGATATACAATGTAATAAAGGGCAACAATACATTTACATTAGAAACATTGCCTTGTTTAGACATATTTTTTGTGATACATTGTGACCATAGGGTTCACTAGGTCCTTTTTACGGAAAAAGGCAAGGTAAAAATATTTTAAATACAATAAATAGGACCTCCCCTTTGGATTCTCTCTCTGGCTGACAGTATTTGGTGGTTATATGCAAGCCTCCCTACAACTCACCCTACCTCCATTAAAAATAAGGTACAGTAGTTGTTGCTTACAGAGTTGCTGTATCAATAGACTCTACATGTGAAGTGAAGAACTGCTAAACCCTTCCACATGTACCCAGAAAGAAAACCCATTTTTGGTCTTTATTCTAGCCTCTGTGTGAGGTGAACTTCTCTGAGGGCTCGAGAGGGACCCCTGCACGCCCAGTCGAGGTGTTGGAGGAGCCAAAGAAACCGGAAAATCTGATGAACCTTTCGCCCATGGAGAGGTTCATGGCCCTGAAAAGGTATTATGATGCCCTTAGAGCAAAGGAGAAGGAGGAGGCCCGGAGGGCGGAGGAAAGTAAAAAGAAGGACTTGGCGGGAAAAGGGGACCAATCCGCTCCTGTGGAGGTGGGGTTTGCAGCGTGTAAAAAGGGAGGGACGAGGGTGTTCCCAGAAGGATGGGAATGGGTGTGGATGGAGAACCCAGACACGGGAAATTGGGAGCAGATGATGATGCCACACAAAGAAGCTGAGAGCTACAGACGTCGAGCCCAACGCCAGAAGTGTTCCTACTGGGGCGAGAGAGAATACAGAGAGTACAACCGTAAGGTGAAAGAGATACGTAAATACCTAGAATTAGAGATAAAGATCTGGCAGGAGATCGAGGCCGGGACCTTGGACCCATGGGAGGAGCTGAGCAAGAGGCCCGACTATCCCTTTCGTACGCCCAAGCCGAGACCACGTGGGCCCAGATACACTTTGGAAGTTGGGATACAAGTGGGAACCCCCCAAACCTCCTTGAGGGAGATTGGGACGCAGGTAGAGGGGCTGAGGCTTTCGGAGAGGGAGGAAGAGAGCCGTGGTGGAACCGAATACCCACAGGTGGTGGGGGGAATTTGATCACTTTCTAGACACCCCAACCAATGGGGGAAAGAACCCGTTTCTGGCTGATGTCAAAGAAGTTGATTCTGTTGTTAGAAGAAAAGCCCCGTTGGCTGTTGATGAACCAAATAAAAGTTCTGTTTCCATGTTACGCGAGATGCCTTCTTTACGGCGGGAAGGGCGGGACGCCTGGGCAAAGACTGAACCCCCCACACTCTGGAACGGATTAATCCATTCCGAATGCATTCTTATGGGAAACCCGTTTTATAAGACAAAATTTTCATATAATGAAGTGACCCAAAGCCTCCAGAACAGATTAATCCATTTTCAATGTATTCCTATGGGAAACCGCATTTCATAAGACAACATTTTCTTAAACCAAATTCGTTTTAAGAGGTACTACTTGTACTGTACTTCTATTAGACCACTCAAAGGAGGAGTTTCAGAGAGGGTAGCCATGTTAGTCTTTTCAAGAATTTCAGGCAAAACTCAAAGAAAAACAAAACAAAACAAAACAAAAGACACAAACATGTGGCACCTTAAAGACTAACTTTCATATTTTAATGTAATGTTTCGTGCACATGTGCACTTCTTCAGACATATAGCAGCAGAATGAGGTGTGAAAGGAGGAGGAGGATTAAAAATGCTAGCTTCGGACCCATACAAGTCTTCCTCAGCTCGTATATCTATATATATATCTATATATATGCATGTTAGGGTGGATTCGGGTTTCTTCCCGTGTAGAAATCTGGTTGTTTTGGCGACGTTTCGACGAGGTCTCACTCGTCATCTTCAGGCTGGTGTTCTGGCTTCTTTCTTCTTGAAGCAAAGCGTGATCTCAGTTGAAGTCCTTCTATAAATACTGCTGGGGGTGTGTGGTTTGCTTGCTCTGTTGCTGATTGTAGGTTCGTTTGTTCTTTTGTGATCTGCTGTGTGGCTGAGGCGATCGTTAAGGGCTTAACTGCTGGTGGGTTAGATGGCTGTTTAGAGACATCATGTGTGGGTGAGGTGCTGGATGTGTGTCTATTAGCCTTTTGTTTCTTAACGACCTTGGTGATGGGTGTTCTGGCAGCATCCTGGGCTTTGGTGGAGTGGGGTCCTGTGTCTTGTGAATTCATTTTGGTCTGGCTGCGTGTCTGTAGACACACATCCAGCACCTCACCCACACATGATGTCTCTAAACAGCCATCTAACCCACCAGCAGTTAAGCCCTTAACGATCGCCTCAGCCACACAGCAGATCACAAAAGAACAAACGAACCTACAATCAGCAACAGAGCAAGCAAACCACACACCCCCAGCAGTATTTATAGAAGGACTTCAACTGAGATCACGCTTTGCTTCAAGAAGAAAGAAGCCAGAACACCAGCCTGAAGATGACGAGTGAGACCTCGTCGAAACGTCGCCAAAACAACCAGATTTCTACACGGGAAGAAACCCGAATCCACCCTAACATGCATACCTATACCCGTGAAAATCTACGAAAACAAATATCTATATATATCTATCTATATCTATATCTATATCTATATCTATATCTATATCTATATATATATATATATATTTGTTTTCGTAGATTTTCACGTAGATTGCACCATCTACCGCTACTCCCCACTCCAGCCACCACATGGAGCACACTTACACACGCCAAAAAAACATTGGGAGACCACAGACACGCAGCCAGACCAAAATGAATTCACAAGACACAGGACCCCACTCCACCAAAGCCCAGGATGCTGCCAGAACGCCCATCACCAAGGTCGTTAAGAAACAAAAGGCTAATAGACACACATCCAGCACCTCACCCACACAGGATGTCTCTAAACAGCCATCTAACCCACCAGCAGTTAAGCCCTTAACGATCGCCTCAGCCACACAGCAGATCACAAAAGAACAAACGAACCCACAATCAGCAACAGAGCAAGCAAACCACACCCCCCAGCAGTATTTATAGAAGGACTTCAACTGAGATCACGCTTTGCTTCAAGAAGAAAGAAGCCAGAACACCAGCCTGAAGATGACCAGTGAGACCTCGTCGAAACGTCGCCAAAACAACCAGATTTCTACACGGGAAGAAACCCGAATCCACCCTAACATGCATACCTATACCCGTGAAAATCTACGAAAACAAATATATATACACACACACACACACACACACACACACACACACACACACACACACACACACACACACACACACACACACACAGAGTGGGCCCTTGTATAACAAATGGTTGGTATAACATAAAATCTGTACAACATAAAAAATTCCGGAGATAGGGGAAATTTGCTTAACAGAATCGCCTATGGGGCGAATCCGTAAAACATAAAAATGGGATTACTCCGTTTTATAAAGGGAAATTTGCTTAACATAATTCCGTTTGGAACGAATTTATTCCTTTATACAAGGTACCACTGTATGCTGTTATTATCTCTATCCCCTGCCTCGTTTTTTTTCTCGCTCGGACAGAAAAGTGGGCGGAACTCCGCGTCTCCGGCAAAGGGGCGGAGAGGGAAGGCGGGCTGGCGGGAAGGAGGTGTAGCCTCGTTCCACGTTCGGGCGGTGAGTGGCCCCGCCCCCGCCCCCGCCCCGGCCGCGGCAGGAACAAGAGGAAGGGAGGGGAACATGGCGGCCGCCTCCGAAGAGCCGCCGGCGCCGCCCGCCGTCCAGCCGCGCTCGCTGCCGTCTTTCGGGGCCGGGGAGCCTGCCTCGGCGGCGGCGGCGGCGGGCAGTTCGTCGTCGTCGTCGTTGTCGTCCTTGCAGGGGCCGAGCGGAGGGCCCGGGCCCAACCCGCTGTCGCGTAAACTCCGCAAAGTGCTGGAGACGCGGCTGGAGGCGGACAAGGTGAGCGAGGCGGGCTCTTCTCCTCCGTCGGCATGGAGGGAAACGTCTCTCTCTCTCTCTCTCTCTCTCTCTCTCTCTCTCTCTCTCTCTCTCTCTCTCTCTCTCTCTCTCCCCCCCCTCTTCGGGTGGGGTCCGTCGTCCGCGGCTTTTCATGGAGACCCCCCCCCCTCCTCGTCCCCCTGGCAGGGAAAGCTACGGGGTGCCCCCACGCACCCACCCCCGGCTAGGGAAGGGCAGTCAGCGCCCACTTCTGCTCCTGAGTGCCATCAAGACGGAAGCGACGGGTAGCGACCTGAATGGGTCTGTCCGGCTCAGTGAGAGATTTCAGGAGTGGTTCATACCAGATCTACATCCCCAGTGGGTTTCCATGACCGAGTTGGGGGGATTTGAATCCCGATCTCCAGAGTCTTCGTCTGGCACTAGACCCACTCCATCAAGCTTCTAGCGTTGTTGTTGTTGTTGTTGTTGTTGTTGTTATTGTTATTATTATTATTATTATTATTATTATTATTATTAATATTAATAATAATAATAATAATAATAATAATAATAATAATTGGTGGGGGGGGGAGGGTTCTGGCTGTCAAGTGAGCTGGTTTTTGAACCGCTCTGAAATGCATTTTATCTCCTGGAAATTTAATTTCCTAACGGATCTGAGGCTACTTGCTTTTAAAAAAATAGCTGCACCTCACTATTCAGTCATGTTTTATGTAAGTAGGCTAGATGATACCTTTATTGGTCACTACTAAAAAAAAATGTAAGCTAAGCTTTCGATAGCAACTTGTAAGCTTAGCTTACATTTTTTTGTTTTAGTAGTGACCAATAAAGGTATCACCTAGCTTACTTTTGAATTTGTATCTCTGGTCACACGGCTCAACCCACATTTTTTAGTTTTATGTAAGGTAATTTTTATAAATGTTAAAAAAACTATATAAAATTTATAGGGGTGTGTGTGTGTGTGTGTGTGTGTGTGTCGACCCCCCCCCAATTTTTTTCCTCAAAGGGAAAATAGGCTAGGTACCAAGACTAGCAGATGTAGCCTGTGCTTGGCTCATAACTGTCTGCCCTTCAGAACAATGTTGGTTGTGCTTTAGGCTTGACTACTGAACACTTAAGGACTGACAGCCGAGTGATCTTTAAGTTGGCTTGCCATTATTTCATGTTGGAAGGTTTGTCTCATTAGTGAATACATTTCACCAGAGCTCCACAGTAAAATGGCTTACTTCCTACAAACAACTCGTCGACTGCACTATCAACTGACAAGCTGAATGTGGAAATGGGCCACTATGGTTTAATATCATAACCGTCAAAACACTTACTTGTAATGGAGCCATTTCCCATGAGTTTTGTCTTATGATATGTCTAAACTTTTACACACTTGGTGCAGTCATTTTTGTTTCTCATAAGAATGCAATCTTAACTGGATCCACAACCCACATATCTGTCTTTCTTTTACAGTGGTACCTCTACTTATGAGTTTAATCCATTCCAAATGCATGTTCATAAGTTAAACAGCCGTGTCTTAAAAATGAATGAATGAATGAAAACAATTGTAAGTAGAGCAGACCACATCTTAAATTTGTAAGGCAGCAGTTAAAACGCCAACAGTTTAACACTCTTAAGTCGTATTGCTCGTAAGTAGAGGTACCACTGTAGTTTATAATATTTGTAAAGCTCTTATCTAATACTACATTTTGAATAAATCAGTTTTTATGCCAGATCTTTCACATCTGTACTGTACTTACTAATCAGGAAAAGCACAGTATGGATGATCTAGACCAGTGCTCCCCAACCTTTTTGTCCCCGCGGACCGGGAAATTTTTGAAAATTTTTCTGTGGCCCGAAGCTGGGGGTGGGGGTGGGGAGGGGGGGAGAATGCGAAAGGGGGGTCCGGCGGGGAGGCAAAAGGGGGGGTGAAAGCAAAGGATGGGAGGGAAGGAGGAGGGGGAGGCACGAGAGCGGCGGCGGCGGCACTCACCGGCTTGGGGCGTCGGGCGTGCCACTACCCCCACACACACGGGCGGGGTGGGCGGGAACCCGGGGCTCCTGGGCAGGCGGGCCCCCGCCTCCTCCTCCGGCGCTGGGGCCGGGAGCCGCGCGCGGGTCTTGCTGCTGGCGCCCCGCTTGCTCCTGCTGCCGCCGCCGCCGCCGTGGGCCTCCTCCTCCGCCGGGGAAAGCAAGCGGGGCGCCAGCAGCGAGACCTGCGTGCGGCTCCTGGCCCCGGCGCCCCGCGCGCGGCACCCGCCCGGCTGCACCGGGAAGCGCCCTCGCGGCACCGACGAGCCGCCTCCTCCTGCTCCTGCTCCTGTTCCTCCTCCTCCTCCTCCTCCTCCCGCCGCCGCCACCAGAGGAGCAGCAGCAGCCACCCCCCGCAATCGCCCCCCCTGCCGCCGCCGCCGCCACAATCGCCCCCGTCCCGCCGCCGCCGCCGCCGCCACCCCTCCCGCAATTGCCCTCGCTGCTGCTCCTTCAGCGGCGGCGGGAGGAGGAGGAGGAGGAACCGGAGCAGGAGCAGGAGGCGGCGGCGGCAGCTCGTCGGTGCCGCGAGGGCGCTTCCCGGCGCGGCCGGGCGGGTGCCGCGCGTGGGTCTCGCTGCTGGCGCCGCGCTTGCTCCTGCTCCTGCTGCCGCCACCGCCGTGGGCCTCCTCCTCCACCGGGGAAAGCGAGCGGGGCGCCAGCAGTGGGATCCCGGGGGGAGGAGGAGGAGGATGGGTGCCTCCGCCTCCTCTTCCCCAGAGGAGAGCAATGGACCAAGGAGAGCCCGGTCTTCTGGGCCGCCGCCAACGCCGCCGCGTCCCTCCTGGCGGAGCCCAAGCGGCCGCCGCCGGGGCGCCAGCGTTTTGGGGCGGAGTCGCCGGCTGGCCGGCCCGGGAGGAGGGGAGGGGAGGGGAGGAGGGAGGCAAAGGCGGCGGCGGCGGCGGCGGCGGCTCCTCCTGCGCTCCTCCAGCCTTCCTCCTCCACCGGCCGCCCGCGGGAGAGAAGAGGAGGAGGAGGAGGGCGGCGGAGGAAAAGGGGAGGAGCCTCCCCGGCCTCCCCAGGCGGACCGGTGCCGACCGGTCCACGGACCGGCACCGGTCCGCGGACCGGGGGTTGGGGACCACCGATCTAGACCAGTGGTTCCAAGAAATCCTGACCCACAGAAGTAGTGATGAAGGCTTCTGTGAGTTTTAGTTCAAGAACATTTGGGGGATCAGTTCTAAAGGTCTTTTCCAGTCCCCATTGGTGCTGCCCATTCAGGTCTGTTGTCTTCTCATTTCTTAGCTGTAGTCTCTGTAATGTTAACATGCTTGTTCCTGGTCATTTCACGGGCTATTGACAAACACTGCTTCTGATTTTCCTCTGTCACTGCCACCAACTAGCTTAGCTAGTAAATTAAAGCCTTCAGACTGTTTTTAAATTGAATAAAAATATAAGTTTATTGATTACAAGGTAGAATCAAAATCATTAAAGGTAACATGTTGAAGCACAAACAAAAAGAATATTGCTCAATCCCTCTTAAGTTTGATTAATAATAAAGATGAATAAATGCACACCCAGTTCCTAAGTTCACAAATTCTAGACACTTAATTTTCCTCACAGACACTCTAAAATCCTATCTCTTCTTTAGCCCTCTCTGATTCTCAGATGGTGCCAGACCCTATCTGTCCCTGTGTGGACTTTTCTTCAGAAAGTGTAGGTCCCCATCTGTCCTTATCTGGCTAAAACAATGTTGAACCATGCCTTAAATCCTCTCAGGCCACTCCCCAAAATCTCCCATTGGTCCACCAACCCACCAATCGGTGCCGACCCCTGTCATACATTATACACCACACAGGTAAACACCACTGTCTCCATTTGGATTAATGATTGAACCAACATATAATACGATCTCTAGTGTACCTTTGTTTTCTGAATCCAGCTTGAACATCTGACATTTCTCACTCCATAAACAGTGAAAAGTATTGCTGCAGTATTCCAGAAGGTTGGATTTTTACAAATTCCTGCAAAACGTTAAGGCATTTTGTAAAATACCCTCCCACACATGACACAAACAGTATCATAAAGCTTGGAAAGAGATCTTTGTCACAGCATCATAGTAAAAAGAAATGGAAAAAAAGCATCATGGATCCCAGCTTTAAGTCCTCAAGTGTTCTTGGACTACCACTCTTTGGGCATGGCCAGACTCTGACACTGCAGAGCTAGTAGCAGCTAGGTTCCCTGGCCTATACTCCATGGGCTCACCTCCATGTTTAAACACACAGACACTTTATTTACAGTTGTACAGCACTACAACTTTGCAGAATCCCTGCAGCCTAGGAAGATGCTCGTTGAGGGGCATATGTCAGTCTTTGGACACACTCTCGCTCCGTGGGATCCTCTGTTATTTTCATGGAGGGTCCCCACAGTTCATGTCCATCAACATGAGAGTTTGTCCCATGATAATAGATGCTGGCTGCCCAGCCCTTCCCTCCCACACACCCGGTCCTTGCCAGTCCAGGTTGATGATTGGAGGGAGGCTCTGCTGGCAGTCTGCAGTGGTCCTTCAAGTGGAGGAGCATCAGCTCCTCAGGTGGTAGAAGCGCCTCTTGGCCATCATCCTGGGCCCCTTCTGCTGCTTCTCCTGTTAGCCATGAGCCTTCTCTTTCCTCTTTTTATTTTTTTATCTTGGCTGCCTCAGACAGGTGTTCCTTGGTAAGCTGCTCTGCCTTCCCTAGCCGTCTTCTCTATGCCTTCACCTTTTCCCCTAGCTGAGCTCCCTCAACCATCACCAGCTGTGGATACCCTACTACATGTAGGAGGAGGATGGGAATAGAGTTCTGTGGGCTGCAGAATTAAATGAATCCTGCCATGTAGTCTGAAGGGAATGTATGTGATGTGATGGCAGGAGGCTGGTTTTGTATGTAAAACAGTAAGGAACAGTACTTTGGGTGTGTTCTTTTATACCATACTGGGACCATGAAGTGCATGTGCTATATTATATTGCCGCTCTTGTTCTATCTGAACAGCTTTATGTGTACAAACTAGATTTTTTAGGATTGTAGCCAAACTATATACCATTGTTCTTTAAAACAGAGTAATCCCTTATAGATAGATAGATAGATAGATAGATGTATATATAGATATAGATATAGATAGATAGATAGATAGATAGATAGATAGACACACACACACACACACACACACACACACACACACACACACACACACACACAGAGAGAGAGAGAGAGAGAAGAGTGGTCCCTCTCTTTGGTATTTTTTGGAGAAAGTTCATTAAACCTATTGACTTAAAATTCTTTTCTTTTTTTAAGCTGATGATATAAAATCCTGTTGTGCAATTGCGCAAAAGTAACTTCTATATACAAATTACCATAAGTTAGGAAATCTCCCTAAATGTTATCTCCCATATATTGAGGTACGTAACTCGAAACAGATTTACAGCAATTGGTGTCTACACTGTGCATCAGGATTTCAGCCATTAAGTTAAGGGAGCTACACTTTTTTTGATTGAAAAGTCATTTTAAATGGTCAAATTTTGAGATTGGTTTAAGTTATAACTACCCAAAATACGTGACTGCCCAGAGTGATGGAGAGGTTAGGCCAGAGTAGGCTGTAATTAAAAGCAGTTTATTGAATTTTCTAGGATGATCAAATTGACACTGGGATTGAGAGTTCAGTCAATGGTGTTGTTACAGTTTAGCACTGTTATAATTTAATTGTATCTAAACATTGGAAGAGATGTACCTTTTAAAAATTGTTTTTTGTAATATTTTAAAATTATGTCTTTTATAGGAAATGCTAGAGGCACTGAAGGCTCTTTCAGCCTTTTTTGTTGAAAATAGTTTACGTACCAGAAGAAATTTGCGTGGGGATATTGAACATCGGAGTTTAGCTATAAATGAAGAATTTGTCTACATTTTCAAGCAGGTGAAAGAGGTACGATATTTTACTTAATTGGTTCTAAATGTCAGGCATAAAGTTGACATAGAAATATATCTCCAATATTATGTGCTTCAATTTTATATGCCATTTTTATTACATAGTATTTTAAATACATGCTGTTTTTATATTATAAAGTGTTTTAAATACATATTCAGTTTTTAATTTTTTTAATGATTTTTCTGTTTTGTGAAGAAAGGATTTGAATATCACATTTTTCTAATGTACAGTACTGTGTAATTAGCATGTTTTACGTTTAATAAAACTGTGTAGCTCTTGGACGCCTTAAAAGTACACAGTCATTTTAAAAAGTCAATATGACACAGTTTGGTTTGGCGTTGAAAGGTACACAAGAGAGAACCTTATATTCATGCATGTTCTTTGCGTATATTGCTGTTTTTCACTAGAAATGGCAGAAAGACACTTTAGAATTATTACAACAAGATTTAACACAGTGCAGCAATACTTAGGCACAGTCTTGTTAAGTCAGGAGATGCTCACTGTTCAGTGGGTTTTCTTCCTGATAACTAAATTTAGGATTGTAGCCAAAATAAAGTATTTTTATAATGGATTCCTATGCAGTTCTACTCAGAAGTAAGTGCCAAATACGTTAGTGGCACTTTTAAGTGAGAATTGTAGGATCTTAGCCCTAAAGTTAAAATATTTTCAACAAAAAGAGTTTACCTTGTATTCACATTCCACTTGAAGTAAATGGAATTTAAATGTATTCAGCGTTGCTCTTAGTATTATATCATCTTAAGAGTTCACACAGGTCCCTGAATCATTGCTACCCCACAGTGACCAGAATCCTACTCATGCTTAGAGGTTTGTGTACCTTTTGGCAGCTAATTGCGCCTGACTGCTGAGAAGTTCAGGTGCATCTTAGTTGCATGGTCAGCTGTGTCGCGCCCTGGCCGTTCACCATGGCAAGCTAGGCAAACCCTTCAGAACCACCATTGCATGAAAGGCTGGCATGCCATTCTGAGTACCTATCACTGGCAAGGATGGTCAGGTAGCTGAGAAATAATGTGACCGCTTGCTTTGTGCCACTCAGGGTCTTCAAAGGGGAAGCTGGAGATCCAAACAGAGAGATATTTAATTCAAAGCATTTACTATCAGTATGCTTTGCAAGCTAAGCACCTTAACCTACACTTGAGGTAAAACTTTGGAAGTTTTCAGGAAGCCCCGAGTCTGTCATGTCCAAGCCATTTAAAATTATATCTTAGAACTGCAGAGGCTGAAGGGACCCCATGCCTCAGCAAATCCAGCCTTTGCAAGGAGCCATACTGGGCGACCGAGCTGTCTATCTCTGTCCCTGGAGCCAGACACCTAAATGGCTGAGCTATCCAGCACTTCTTACAGACTTGATAGGCTGCTGTTGCAGGGTTGCTCAGGTATTTGTGAACTGAACCCAGCAGTGGCTGACAGCACCTTGGTTTGGCTTATCTGTCTTTTCCTCGGTTCTCCTATGGAGAAGAGAGGAGAAAATTTGAGACAGGTTGAGAATGAGGACTAAGCCTTGTTACGGTCAACATAGCCAAAAACCACAAAACTATCCCTCCCCCCACCACCACACACACACACAAAGAAAAACTTGTGTTGGCAGAGCAGGAACCTGTTCAAAGAAAATAGTAGAGCTTTTGATCTTGGTGAGAAAGGGTTAGAGAGAATGAAAGAAGAAGAGGGAAGGAAAGATCAAGGCAAATAGAAACCTCTGCTTTGTGCCTCTCTGCTGACATTTTGGAGCGCTGGAAGACTAGATGAAGCAAAACACTATTGGCTAGAAAAATTTCGCTTCCTGTGGGCATGAAAGCTGGACTTTGAAGAAGACAGATAGTAAAAAGATAGAGGCATTCAAATTGTGGTGCTGAAGATGATGACTACGCATCCCATGGACAGCAAAGATGACCAACAAGGACATCCTAGGCAGAGTCAAACCAAGCATATCTCTGGAAGCAAAGGTCACCAAGCAAAAACTGTTCTACTTTGGTCATGTTGTGCGAGGTGACTCACCCAAAAAGACAGTAATGCTGGGATTGGTCAGTGGCCAAAGACGAAGGGGCTGCCCAAGGACTCAGTGGCTTGAGACCATCGGAAGGGACACTGGTCTGCCTCTGATGGCACCAAAAAGGAGATGGAAGAGATGGAAAGGCATGGAGAGCATTGATCCACAAAGTGATCCAGAGCTGGGACATGACTGATCAAATAGAAGAAGAAAGACTTCCCTCCGTGGTCCTTCAATTCAAGTTCAGTTCCCCTCCAAAGCTGCTCTTCTCTATTTGTCACCCCAGATGTTTAAGGTCTGCTACATTGTTGTACAGTATCTGTTTCTCAAATGCCACTGCTTCAAAATAAAAGTAATTCTTGTTTTCACCATCCAGCTGGATTTAGCTAGTGCTTTGTTGCAAGAAAGAAGGGGCTCTGAAAGCCACACCCCTTGACATTGTTTTAGGCCATTTATTTTGTTTGTTTCTGTCTTATTTTTCAGGAGCTTGAAAGTATAAATGAAGATGTGCAGTTCATGAGTAACTGCTGCCAGGACATGACCAATCACCTGAAGGTACTCGAGAAGGGATGGGTGGATAGATGGGTCTTACACATTGGATACATCCACACACTAAACATTGTAATTTCACAACCACAGTATTTCCACCACACTCACACACACCCTGTGTTAATATATGGCGGGTCATCATATGACAGTCAGAGGAAGTTGCCAAAACGTTTACAGGCACAGAAACTCTAATGCAGTGAATGACATTTGCTTGCACACAAGAATAGTATATCCATTGATATCTATGAAGGCAGCTCTGCGTTTTTATTGATGGGGTCTGTTCCCTCTGGTGAAATTTATTTATTTATTTATTTATTTATTTATTTATTTATACAATTTATACAATTTATATGTACAACATTCTTTATGTACAGCAACTGTTTGTGGGCATCAGAATCCACACGAGTCTCTGGGCTGGAGTGAACCACCCAGCTAATTATAAAAGGTTTTCTCTAGTCAGTTTTTTGCCATCAAGCCAGAACTGACCTACAGTGATCCAAACAAGGGCTTTCAAAGTAAGTAAGCAGAGGTGCGCGTAGCAGAGTCCCTGCCAGCCTTCCGAAAGGCATTAAAAACTCTTCTTTTTCGGGAGGCGTTTGGTGACTAAGGTTTTTTTTTTCCCCGCCATCTGCAAACGCCATTTCTTCGTTGTTTAGCCTGATTACCTGGTTCAACTGTTTTTAATTGTTTTATTTATTGCTGTTATGTCTATGCTGTTATGTTGTAAACCGCCCGGAGTTCCTTCGGGAAGACGGGCGGTATATAAGCCTAATAAATAATAAATAAATAAATAAGAAGTGGTTTTAGCAGTTCCACTCCCCCATAGGTTTCCATCACTGAGTGGGGATTTGAACCCTGTTCTCCAAAAACCTAGTCCGTCACTCTATCCACTACACACTGGGTCCCATAAAAAGTTCTGAAGGTCTGTTGTTGGTGGTGCTTGTGCTGGTGCTGGTAGTGCCTTTAGTGGCACAGAGCTGTTGTGTATACATCTATTAGTAGAGTTGTAATTAGGGATGTGAGGTATTACCATTTATTTTCCTAATATTCTCCAGTAGATTTGTCACTAGATTTCAGTGGCCTCTACATGTTGATGCTTGGGGCAAATCCTCAGTTGTCCTAATGTGCAGTAGTACCTCATAAGATGAATACCCCTTAATACGAAAAACTTGTAAGGCGAATGAAATTTCTGGGAATAGGAGAACCTTGTAAGACAGGCATGTCCAAACTTCGGTCCTCCTGATGTTTTGGACCACAACTCCCAGAATTCTTAGCTTAGATTGCCAATGGCAAAGGACTGTGGGAGTTGTGGTCCAAAACATCCAGAGGGCCGAAGTTTGGACATGCCTGTTGTAAGACGATTTTTTCCTATGGGATACCCCGCAAGACAAATTCAATGCATTTCTATGGGTACCACTTTAAATCGTTTTTTTTTTAGGACAAATTTTTCATAAAACGAATTGATCCGTACAACGAATCAAAGTTGTCATAAGAGGCACCACTCTATTTAGGATCCTGTATTTTATCTTGCCTTTTGTTGAAGAATCTCAGAATGATATTACAGTTCTAATTAAGAAATTAATCAGTTCCAAATGTATTTTCTTAACTCAAAACAGAGTTTCCTATAGAAATGCATTGGAAACGGATTAATCTGTTCCAAGTGAGAAATCACCACCGCCGCCCTGAAAACAAAAAGCACAGTAACAGGAAAGCATACAACAGAATATCAGCAACCTACCTTATAACCACATGAGAAATTCACCAAAGAAGTCCCCAAAATGATGCCAAATATTTCCAAAACAGTTTGAAAAGGTCATTGGGGAAAAAATAACAAGCCCCTGTTCTCAGCTTTGCTTTTCAAAATTGCTACTTCTTCCTAATTGCAGAACTGGAGTTGGGCGGCCATAAGTTGGCAGTATTGCTATTGCAACGAAGGAGGAGCCTATTTGAAAAGGAATCTTTCCTTTTCCTTTTAGTAACAAGGCTTTTTTTTTTCATAACGTGAAATTTTCCTATACCTGCGGGTTTCTATTTGTAAGTCAAATTTTTCATAACTCGGGGCATCCGTAACTTGAGGTACCATTGAATGTTGTTCAGTTGTCCCCTCTGTCCTTATATCAACTCTGTGAGGCAGGCTAGTATGAGATACAGCAATTCACTTAAGGTTGCCCTGTGATCCTGATATCTGAGTAAGGAATTGAAGCTGCGCTTTCTTAGTAGTGGTCTGGTATTGCAGTCTATATAGATTGGTATAGGGTCCCGAAACAAAAAAGCAGTGGAAAGTGTATTAAATCCATTAACTTGGTTTTGTATTTCTGCCAGTTCAGGTTTGTGTTTGTGTGTGTGTGTGTGTGTGTGTGTGATTGCTTAAAGCAAAATACTAGAAATATATCTTAATACTTTGTGTTTTCCTTTTATTACTGTACTCTTATCTGAATTCTAGGCAACCAAGGAGCAAACACAAGATTTAATAGTAAAGACAACTAAGCTCCAAGCAGAGAAGTAGGTATTTTTGTTACATTTGTTGCCAAATGAGGGATGTTATGCTGTCTACTTACACTGAATATTCAAGGGACAACATCCTGTTGCATAAAGTTACACAGGTGTCTGTTGGATCCGACACTGGAAATAATTTGTTTAAACTGATTGAAATCTTCTTCTTCCCCCGACCCAAGCCTTTCAGATTCTGAGGCTGCCTGGGGCTCCCAGGGGAAGCCTTTGCGACCCTCTGGAAAGGAGGCAGCCTTTAATAGTAAAAATGGCATTAAAACAATGGGTGTCTTATGAGAACCAAATGGAATTTACCGCTGAATCTTGAGACTTGATTGACTGAATGATTAGTCTACTAACTATTTCCATACCATACGATCTGAGCTTTGGGATGTAAAATAAACGAACAAAAATATAGTATAAATTTTAAAACAATTTTTAAAAGCCAGAGAATACAACTAAAGGAAACCAAACAGCAGATCATCGGAGTGCTAGGGTCTAGGAACCACTAAATATTTTAAAAGTCTAAGGATTAAAGCTAGCTTAATAAAAAGATTTGAACTTGACGATAAAAAGACCACATTATACTCATCAGGAGTGTTGATATATTCAAGTATGCAACACAGAATGTATTTATTTGGATCTGTGTACAGTAGGACCCCCGTATCTACTGATTCATTAACCACTGATTGTTATCCACGGTTGGCAGAGGGGAAAAAATTAAATAAAGAATTCAGCAGCCACAAAGCAAGCTACTGTCACAAACAGCAGGTGTAAAGCAAACTGCTGCCACAAACAGAATCTGTAAAGCAAGCTACTGTCGCAAAAACAGCCATTTTGGTTTTTTTTGTGCTCTCTCTTATCCACTGTTTTCATTATCCATGGGAAGGTCTGAAACCAATCCCCAGCAGATACCAGAGTCCTACCCTATATGTATGTTTAAATGTGTTTGGCAGTACCACACTGCTGTATTTGCATAGAATATGATTCAGATAAATCAGAACATATCAGAAATCAGACAGCTTGCTATATAAGGCAGGTGTCGGTCAGAAGTCTGACAGTCAGGGACAGAACCAAATATGTTATACTTCAAATAAAGCCGAACCTGTAAAGGTCCCAGACAATATGTACTTCAGACCGGAATAATGATATAACAGAAATAAAGATGACTAAAATATGCAATAGGGTCCAATAAGGCATATGAATATAACAGTATAACTATGAGATAATTAGTTATTTACCAAAGAAAACATGCCTGTCATACCAAATGTCTAAGCACTATAGGTTTTGTTGTATTTTGTAGATATTTATAATTAGTAAAAGTTATTTCATGTTTTAAGCAGACTTTATTAGCTGACTGTTGGTTCAGTGAATTTGATTCACTGGAGCTGCTTGTACAGAAATGGTATAGACTGCCCTAGTGTTCTACAGTTTTTTGGCATGTGTAGGTATGTGTTTCTGGACTACAACTCCCACCTACAACTTCTAGTCTGTACTATATGCAGAATTCTTGGGGCTAAATCTTAAAACTACAGATCCGCACATTTCCAGTTAAAAGTCTGTGCTTTAAATTTGTTTGTGCACTATGGTAATGGGATGAAAGGAGTATTCCAGTCTGGAAATGTGAAGACCCCCGCAAAAAAACTGGATAATATAAGGAAAAACATATCATTTCTTTTCAGTTCTGCACACTGTCCCATCTTCCTGCCTTTCTGTTCTGTTTTCTTTCCCATATAGCTCCGTAGCTCAATGTCACCCTCATGGCTTTTGCGTGTTCTTCTCTCTTTTCTCTTCTCCCCCTTTCCGCCCCTACTCTAGGACTACATTGTGGTAGGGGTCCTCACACCCCTTCTGTTTCGGTTGCCGTTGGTTACTTGGCTTGGCTTACTGCTCTCTGTCAGTGTCTTGTCTCACAGACATTTTGTGCTGTGTGAAAAAGAGCATTGGAGAGGAGGTTGCCAGGTCTGAGTGGATGCCAGGTCTTACGCGATCCATGCCTTATCCTGTGTGGGATAAATCCAGACTGATTTGAATTGATCATACTTTAGTCACTTGGCCAAGGCTGCTGATAAGCCTTTGGAGTTGCAGTTAATGAGGGTAGTTAGCCTGTAATGACGACAATTAAAAGAGCCTTGGTTTCTGTCTGTGTCTGCATGAAAATTCATTACAGTTCAAAGGCAGTAAAAATAGAAAATAGAAATGAAACAATACAATACAATTGTATGTGTGATAAATTGATTGTTAGATGGGGAAAGAAGAAACTAGGCTACATAATCAAAGTGCTAATATTTTGAGAAGTACTATGCTTTTTTAAATTTTGAAACAAGCTGCAGAGGCCCTTCAGTTCACATGTTTCCTCCCATCTCCATTTTATGCCAACCATTATGTCCTAATGATGGCTAGTCTTAACTGTGCTTAATAGAAAGAAGCTAATGTGGTTTATGAAGCTGGTTTGTTTCAGCTGGTATAATTTAGACTGATAGCACTTAAGAAATTGGTCCAGGTACAAAACTGTACTTATATTTTGTACTTATATTTTGTTTTGAGGTAGATATCTACAATCATAGACTTTCTTCCCATGTGGAACTTAAATTCTGAAAAAAATATTTGTCGGCATGTGCTGTCAGTGGTCCATTTTTAGCATTTTTAAATGTTCTATTATTATGTATCTATTTTTTGTGAACAGGAGCATGATCAACAGATCTGCCGAATATCACGTTTCAAGCCTGTAGGGAAGGACCTTAATAATAACGTTGTTGCGCCTGTAGAAGCCATGTTAGAAACAGCTTCTTACATGGGCAGAAAGTCCTGTATCCAGCAGGAATATTGACAGGAGTCAGCGGCACTTGCCCTGAGGCTCATGATTGATCTGATCTTCTTACAAACATTACGGACTCCATGGAGATGCGTTTTGCTTCAGTGCAGGCTCCAGCATTGAATCTGCCCAAACCAAATGTAGTTGCCAAGTATTATTATTATTACTACAGCATTTTCTTCCAAAACAAGAGCTGTGGAAATAAGAAGTGAATGGAAGCAGAATGAGGGATGCTGCATATGTTAACTATTACAAGATGCATTGTGCAGTTTGGAACTCAGTAGGAATGTTCTAAAATGTGTGAAAAAAATCAGATTCAGCATATAATGAAAAACTATGTTTTGATTGCAGCCAGAGATTAGAACTGAAAGCACAAATAGCAGATGCTTTTATAGCACAATTTCAGCTTTCTCCAGAGGAGATGAATGTCCTTCGGAGTGCAAGAGATGGTCCTGTTACTGAGGTTGGTGTTTTGAATATTCCCCACTGTCACATTTTGATCTAGCAGATGCAGCAAAAACCATTTTTTCTCTGTCCTTTCTTTCTTTCTTTCTTTTGGTATGATCTACTGTGAATCTCTTTGCTATACCAAGTCTTCCCAAAGTGGTTATACGCTGATAGATTTTTCAGTACCCTGCCCTTCCAACAGTAACTTGCTTGAAGTGAATGGATAAAAAAGGCTGAGGGTTATAGATGGAGAAGAGGATTGGGTGAGAAGGTGCAGATGTGGTTACAGGTGTGAGGCATTTGCAAGACTAAAAGTGATTTCAGTGGAATTCTGAGTTTCTTCATGTGGATTTGGTAAACAGTCTAGTGCTTGTTTTATAGCAGCCTTGCAAGTACAGTAATACCTTGTTTTGCAAGTGTAATTCATTCTGGAAACTTGCTTGTAAACCAAAATACTTTTATATCAAAGCAAAATTCCCCATAGGAAATAGTGGAAACGCAGATGATTCATTCCTGGGCCCCATTGACCTCATACTGCACACACAAAATGCCCAAACTCACAAAAGTTGGCTAGAAGTCCACGTCCACACCATGATTTAGGTACCTAGCTGCGGAATTTGCTCTGCGTAGGACTAACAACTAGATTTTACTCTATGTTCTTAATGTGATAAAATGCAATTTGCAGCCATATACACACTTGATTAGCTGCCCCATGACTAGAAAGGATTTGAAAAGAAGAAAGGTTGTTGAAAACAAATTAAAAGAAAAATGTGAATGTAAAGAAAAACAAACCTCTAACCTATATTCTCCTTTGAAAACATTCCTGGCTGGTGCAGGGGAGACTCCATTCCTCTCTCTTCCCTCTGGTTTTGAGGCTTGCCTGAGACAAACTTTCTAGACAATCACCCACAATCCAGCAGGTGTGTGTGTGTGAGAGAGAGAGAGTTGGCTCACTCATGATCATGCCACCTCCTTCATTGCTCATATTTCAAGACATTGCTTGTTCATCAAGGCAAAATTGATCAGAAATGATTGCTTGTCTTGCAAAACACTTGTAAACCAAGGTGTTGCTGTAGTTATTTAGGGAATGGATGCATGCATCCTATTGCTTTGACCACACACTGTATTGTTCCTTGCTTCCTCCGTCTTCTAGTGCCACTCCAAACACATCATCCCCAAATTAATCAGCACCAGGCAAAAGCAATGCACATTTAAAACAGATCAGTTCAGCTGTTCAGTTCATTACTGCCGACAATATGCAGAACATCAAAAGACATGCCAGTCTTATTTGGAACCAGAAAGCTTGTACTATAACATGATGGCGAATGAATGCAGTAGCAGGAGAGTTTGCTAGAGACTGAAGCAACAAAGCCACCTCTCTGACACTATGAGGCCAGATGAAGGATTTTTTTTCTTTTAATGTGCACATCTGGATCTTGTCATTAGGCCAGGTGTCAGGATGGCTGGGAGTAAGGGATAGGAAGGGGGAAAACATCAGCTTAGTCAAAGGCATAGGACAGAATGAGGTGAGGTTTGCTGACATTCAAACGCTGCATTATGCAGGGCATGAGTAGAGTGGACAGAGGGACGCTCTTCTCCCTCTCACAAAATACCAGCACTAGGTGGACATCGACTCAAATTGAGGTTAGGAGAGTGAGAACAGACAAAAGAAAATACTTCTTTACCCAGCGTGTTGTTAGTCTGTGGAACTCCCTGCCACAAGGTATGATGATGGCATCTGGCCTGGATGCCTTCAAAAGGGGATTGGACGGATTCCCGGAGGAAAAGTCCATTGCAGGTTACATACCATGATGGAGATTTGTAATCTCCAGGCCTAAAATCAGGGTACTTCAAGGGCCAGATGCAGGGAAGTGGTATCAAGAGACAGATATCTAGTCTCGTGTGCTTCCAGAGACATTTGGCGAGGCCACTGTGAGATACAGGAAACTGGACTAGATGGGTCCTTGGCCTGATCCAGGATGTCTCTTATGTTCTTATGTTCTGTATCTGGTACTGTAAAGGTCTCTGCTTCTCCCTGAAGCTGCCTGTCAGACCACTGGGGACCAGAAAGAAGCAAGGGTAGTTGCTCTTCTGCTTCTGAAAATATAAAACCTACCAGCCACAGAGTTACTGAGGCCTGGTCCTGTCATTTTGATAGAGATCAAAATTTTAATTCTTTGTTTGCAAGAGCTTGTTACATCAAGAAAGAAATGTCATAGTAAAACTTGATGTATCTTATCTTAATCTCATATTTCTTTGGTTAAAGGCTTTTTTTAAAGTATTGGGAAGAGTAAAGCAAATTCACAGTGACGTCAAGATTCTTCTGCGCACAAACCAACAGAGATCAGGGTGAGTTCCCATAGGACAGCCGTAGCTGAAAGAGTTATGCCTTGTTGGTTCAGCCAGCCTCCATGTGGTGAGCTATGAACACCTTAGAGGAGCATATTTCTAAAAACTGTCACAGAAGAATCAGGTTTTATAGATGGTTTCTGATTAAACATTTTCCACTTGCAGCCTGGAAATTATGGAACAGATGGCTTTGCTCCAAGAGACTTCTTATGAGCAGCTTTACCGGTGGGCCCAAGGTACTTGCAGTTTGCTGGAGATGCGTTTTCTTGTATTTTTTAAAATAGATGCTAAGATATACTGTAGGCATTAGCAGTTCTTTCTTCCTTTCATTATATATTCATGCTAACATAACAGTCTTTGGTCATTTTGATGGGAAACAAACCATTGTGAAGTATAAAAATGTTTGTAGTCAGCAGATGCCCTAAAATCACATCCAATCTCGCCTGCTTTCAGAAGCTAAGCGAGGTCAGCCCTGGTTAGTACTTGGATTGGAGACCACCAGGGAATACCAGGTGTTGTAGGCGCCTAGAGTAGGAACTGGCAAACCACTCCAGTATTCCTACCAAGAAGACTCCATGGACATGGGGTCATGAAGAGTCAGTCACGACTGTAATGACAAAACAAACAAACAAACACACACACACACACACACACACACACAGCATTTCTAGCAGAAGCAAATGCATCACTGTTTCCTACCCCCTCCATATGTGTGTTTCTCTTTTTCTCCTTCTTATTCATACCATATTTATTAATTACTTTAAACATATTTCCTCCACGGAGCTTAAAGCAATGTAGGTTGCTCTTCTCTTTCCCATGTTAGCCACACAGTTGCCCTATGGTGGGGTCCAGGCCAGGGCAAATGGTGCAGCCAGAGGTTCCCAGTGAATCTTGGGAGAGACATGAATCTCAGCCTCCCAATTCCCAGTCTTACTGTCTCTTCTCAGTATCATATTTTTTTTGTCCGAAGTTTTTTATTTTAAGAGAAAACAATAAGTAGTACATACCCAATGATACATAATTAATTCACTTATTTTTACATCCCCCTCCCCAACACATCCCCAAACCCTGGAACCGAAGAACAAATTATTTTCCATACTTTCATACAGGCTCTTTAGTACGTCCCACCAATATCTTTGGCTTCCTCTTAGACCTCCTTACTTTTTTCATATCTTAAGCCAATCCTTCAGTTTTTTACATTTCTCCCATATTTCTTTGGATACTTTTTCTTCCTTAATCCATCTAAAGTAACAATACCACTTTTCTTTTTCGTAATTTCCCAATCTTCCCTTTTTTAATCTTGCCAGTATGTCTGATTGTATTGTTTCAAGAAGATATAAATTCCAATTATCCTCATTCCATTTAGTAGAATCTTTCCATCCCCATGCAAACACTGCATGTGCCACTACCAGCATTGCTTTCAATAGATATTGGTCTGCAACCCTTAATTTTTCACAGCCCAGTATACCCATAAATAATAAACTTCCATTAATTTCTAATTTAATTTTAAACCAGTTTTCTATTTTTCTGAGGATTATATTCCAAAATGATTTAACTTTAACGCATTCCCACCAAAGGTGGGAATACCAACCTGGTTCATTGTTACAATGCCAACAATTTGGTTTGAATCCTTTTATCATGTATGCAAGTTGTGTCTGTGTTCTATACCATTTGAATATAACTTTCTAATTCTCTAAATTTCACCAATTTTATTTCTCTAATTCCTTTCATCATTTTCCTTATATCGTCCTCCGTTAATATCATCTCATTGCTCCATTTATTTTGCAATGATTTGAACAAAAAATCTTTATCTATAACCATAAGTTTATGTATTTCACCTGTCAGTCAAATCTAAAATTTTATGAATTTTCCCAAACCTCTTATCTCCTTTTGTGGAACCTTCGGCTTGTAAGTATAACTTAACCCTATTGTAAAGCCCTAACAGATTCAACCAATATTCCCCCCCCCCCCAATCATTAACTAATTCCTGAAGTGGAATTAGTTTGCCATTCTTGTACAAATTCTTAATATAATAATACTCTTTACCCACGAACTTTTTCCATAAACCTTCCTCAAATAAGTCTCCCTCCTTTTTTAGGCTTTCTAAAGGTTTACCCTCTACAAATCCTCCTTTCCATTTAGCTTGCCATTTCCCCATATCTTAAAGGCCACCTGTCTAGGGCCAATTGTTATTTTAGGAATACTTTGCTCCCTATCTGTATAGATACCAAATTTGCCAATTCCATTATTTATTTCATCCTCAATTCTTGCCCATTTATTTTTATTTCTTCTGTCAAGCTCCAGTAGATATTTCAATTGAAATGATTCATAGTATTATTCCAACCGTGGCAGACCCTATCCCAGATCCTCCTACGGCATATAAATCAATCTTTGGACTTCCCTTGCCTTCTTTCCCCCAAATACCCAACTTCTTAATTCCTTATCCCATCCTCTTAAGACTTTTTTTGAATGCATATAGGTAGCACTTGAAAGAGATACAATATTTTAGGAACTATTAATGTCTTAATTGTTCTAATTCTACTCATAACTCCTAATACTCTATTCTTCCATTCCCCCAGTTGCTTTTCTATCTTTTCCCATACCATCTTAAAATTTGTTACTCTTAGTTTATTTAAGTTTTTAGTTATAATAACTCCCAAATATTTAAGTCTTTTGTTCCCACTGTCATCCCCGTTAATTTCCTTATTTCCTCTTGTTCCCTATATTTAACATTGTAAAGCATCATTTCTGATTTTTTAATATTCACGCCTAATCCTGTACATTTTCTAAAGTCTTCTAGTATAATCATGATTTCTTTCAATCCCTCCAATGGGTTCTGTAAAACTATTAAGATATCATCAGCAAAAAGGTTAACTTTTACTTCTTCCTTCTCTAATTTATACCCTTGTATCCTTACCACATTTCTAATTTTATCCGCCAAAGGCTCCATTGCTAGAATGTATAACAGCGAAGATAAGGGACACCCCTGCTTAACCCCTCTTTGTATTAAGATTTCATTTGTCCAACCTTCATTAACCCTGACAACAGCTTTGCTATTACTATAAATTTCTTTTATGGCCTGCACTATTTCACCCTTGAATCCAAATTCCTCTAGAACTTGAATTATATATTCATGACTTACTGAATCAAATACCTTATAAACATCAAGTTTTAGTAATGCCAATTTTTCCTGGTGTTTTGACTCTCTTCTATGTGTTAGAATATTAATTATGTTTCTTAAGGGGTGTCCTATTAATTTCCCTTTAACAAATCCATATTGATCTTCATTCACTAGCTTTGGTAGGAAAGTTGCTAACCTCTTTGCTAATATTCTAGTAAAGATTTTATAATCCTGATTTGCCAAACTTATAGGCCTATAAGAGTTACATTCCATGGGATTCTTTTTGCTTTTTAATATAAGCACTATCTCACTTTTTCTCCACAAGTCTGGGGCTTTACCACCCTTCAGAATATTGTTAAACAACTTTCCCATTTCTGGTATTAAGTGTTTCCCCGCCATTTTGTAATACTCGGGAGTGTAACCGTCTATCCCCGGAGATTTCCCTTTCTTTAATTCATTAATTACTTCTTGAATTTCTGTATCTGTTATTTCCCGGTTGATACTCTCAAAATCCTCTTCTTTAATTGGGTCTTTATATAAAGCTATCTTAAACTCTTGCTTTTCCTGCTTATACAATTTTTGATAAAACTTAGCAAATTCCTCTTTTATTTGTTTATCCCCATATAATCTTACGCCTCCTCCTCCTTTAATTACACCTATAGATTGCTTATCTTTTTTCTTTTTCAAATAATTGGATAACCTACTTACAGTATTTATATTAATGCGTTGGAAGTCATTTTTAACCAGTAAATCTCGTTTCCAAACCCATGTCCAATCCAACTCATACAGTTCCTTTTTAGCACTGACTTGTTTACTATACTTTCTTTGTAATTGTTTCTGCAATTCTCCAATTTCCTGAAGTTTCAATTGTCTTTCCTCTCATCTTTTTCCTGAATTCGATTTCCTTTGCTATACAATATCCTCTTATTACAGCTTTCCCTGCGTCCCAGACCACTTCCATATCTGCTGAATTACTATTCTCCCTAAAAAATAACACTATTTTTAATTCAAATCCTCTATATCTTTTTCTTTCCAGAAATATTTAGGATTAAACCGCCATCTCTTAAGTTTCTGTTCTTGATATGTCTTAAATTCCATCACTAATGGTGCATGCTCTGACAACCAGATCGTTTCCGCTGTTACTCTTGAAACTTCTAGTTGAGAATTCCCCTTAACAAAAATAAAATCTAGAAAAGAGAACTTTTTATGCCTTTTAGAAAAGTAAGTAGGTTCGTTCCTTTGGCATACAATCTCATGCACTTCTTTTAATTTCAACTCCTGCAGTACTCCTTTTTCTTTGTCTCTCATATCATAGTTAAAGTCACCCACCAATATAATCTCACCCTCATAAAAATTCTTTAATTTCCGTAGAATTCCTTTTAAGAACCCTTTCTGTCCTTTGTTTGGCACATATATGTTAGCCAACGTGTATAATTTGCCATTCACATATAGTTTCCAGAATACATATCTCCCTTCCTTATCTGAAAATACCCTCAGATTTTCTACTTTTAACCTTGAGTGGATTAATATTGCTACCCCCCTTGCCTTATTTGTACCCCTTGACTCGACCAGTCTGCTCCATTCCTTTCATTTCAAAGCTTGGAATCATCCTTTCTCTTATGGGTCTCCTGTAAGCATGCTATATCTATTTTCCTACCCTGCAATAGTTTCTGGAGTCTAAACCTTTTAATATTGGAAGCCAACCCATTTACATTTAATGACATTACTTTAATATCCCCCGCCATCATTACTTTCAGAATTACTAGTCATTAATTTCCTTGTTCCTCTTGGTTCCCCCCTCCCCCCAGCTCCTTGCCCAACCAATCCCTCACCAGGGTGGAGTGAAATTTACCCTCCAATTTCATTGGGCTCTGGATTCCACCTACTCCGATATACTTCCCTCCCTTAGACTTTAGTCAATATTTTTACTCAGCTTCCCATATAATCCAACCCACCACTATACATTCTCTCTCAATAATAAGGCCAAAGAAATTGAAAACAACAACAACAACAACAACAACAACAACAACAACAACAACAACAACAACAACAACAACAACAACAACAACAACAACAAAACTCCCATTGCAGTTAGTTCTCCCCCTTGACTGGCTGCTTCTTTCCAACCCCTCAGAAGTTTCTTCTTGTTTCATTCCATATTTCTCCGCCTAGGGCGGCTAATCTTCCTCCTGTAGATCATCATTGCTGTCTTCATTCTCTCTAGCTCTCTGCTCTTCATGAGTTGTTTCTTCTACTCATTGCTGGCTCGATACAAGACCTTGTCCTTAAAAATCAAGATTGCTGTTGGAACACCCCATGAAAAGCGAATACCCTTATCAAATAGCTTCTGTGCAAAGGGTTTGAGGACGGCTCTTTCTCGCAAAGTCTCTGGGGATAAGTCCTGTCTCACTGTTACTCTCTGGTTCTCAAGTTATAAAGACTTCCTTTTCCTTAAAGCCTTAAAAACATAGTCTCTCATTTTCACTCTTGTAAAAGCAACAATTACTTCTCTTGGCCAATTGCCAGTTGGTAGTTTGCTCCTCGAGCCTCTGTATATCCTTTTGATATCATTCCCATTTATACTAATTTGTAGTCCTTGAAACCATAACAGTAAATGTCTCCCCAGGTCTCTTTGCTGAATGCTTTCAGGAATTCCAAACAGTCTTAGATGTTTTCTTCGCTGGCCGTCTGATAATGAAGCTACTCTTCTTTGGAGCTCTTTGAGACTCATTAGCCATTGTTATCATGTGTGTCTTCCGCAAGAGCTTTTATGGTTATATTTTCCTCTGCCATCTGCTCTATTTTTTCCTGCAGCATTTTAATATCAGCTCTTATATTAAGTTCCATATTAGTGAGAAGTTGTGCTAAGTTTTTCACTTCCTTTTTGGAAGCCATTTTCTCCACCCTCCTGGTCTTCTTCTTTATTTACTCAGACCTTAATCCCAATATTTTATCACCCAGGTGGGATATTAACTCACCAACTTCAACACTCAGCATTCTTGACACACAGGAGAGTCAGCAGAAATAAAGAGCCTCTTTTTCTCTCCTCTTGGGAAGCTTATCTTTGTTTGCTTTGCCAGAGGGAAACACCGAGGCGTCTATCCCAGTTGACGCATGTGTGGATCTCCTCTTCTCAGTATCATATTGGCTTTCCCTCCCACCACCACAATCCTTTCACAGGAGCAGGTCTGAATTCTGTTTGGGAGCTTCAAAAGTTTCTTTTATGGGTCTAACAATAGACATGAGCCAATATTTCCAACAAGGGGAGTAGTGTTGATTATACACTTGAAAGACAGGGCCTCTGATCATTATGAGGGTACGCTGAAAATTCATGGACCAGCTTGGAATTATGCACTATTTAGTATTAGGTGAGGAATATTTCCTTTTTTGGAGGGCTTTTTTTTAAGCAGCAATACATTTAGCTCCCTTGTAGAACTTTTAACCTTCTAATTCTTCCAATTTGGAAATAAATGCTACTCTAATCACAGTTCTGTGGGTGGTTTCTTGCAACAGCCACCTAGACCTTGAAATGGGGACTTTTATCAAAAGTACATAAGTGTTAGAGTCTATGTTCAGGACCACCTGTTCAACTCAGTATCCAATTCTTTCTCCTGTGCTAGAGTCACAATAGTACAGTACTTCATGGTATTGTTTCCCCAAGATAACAACGGCCTTCAAATCGATATGAACTGCAGATCCTTATGACTGGCTTCATTTAATGTATTATTTCCAGAGACTGATCCAGGGCTCAGCTCTGCACTGAGATGGTTTGCGGTGAGCAGACAGTCCAGCCTTAAAACGTGCAGTCGTGTTCATGAGCCCAGTGGCCAGAATCTTCTTTGCTTATGCAATCCCATAAGGGGGATTATGCAGTCACCCTTATGGGGTGGCATACACATTCTACCACGACTGCCTTCAGGCTAACGGTTGGATTCCAGTCTTGCATTGGCAGCAAAAACAGCCAGTTGTGTGACAAGCAGCACAAAAGAGAGCTGGCGGAAAGATAAAACTCCTGCACTGTTGCCCTTTTCCACATGGTTTCCCCCTTCTGTTTTGATTTTGTGCAGTGAAAACCAAGTTGCTGCAAGATGGCTAAGGGCAGGTGGTTGCACATTCTTAACTCCTGCACTGTCCTTGCTAGGTCTAGTTTCCAGTATCTTCTGCTTTGTCCTAAAGCAGGCATGTCTAAACTTCGGCCCCCCAGATGTTTTGGACTGCAACTCCCACAGTCCTTTGCCATTGGCAATCTAAGCTTAGAATTCTGGGAGTTGTGGTCCAAAACATCATGAGGGCTGAAATTTGTGCATGAGAGAGTCCCTTACTGCTGCTTTCTTTCTAGCAGACCTGACCCAGTGCTTTTGGACAGATAACTACAGTAACGTCTCTGGCCCCGTCCCTTCTTGCTTTTCGTATTTGTTGCAGCTCTACCGTTGATAGGCCTGCCTTTCCATAGTAAGCCTCTAAATCACAAATGGCAGGCACATGGCCCTAAGCATACAACTGGCATCATAAATGGACCATGTTCCTAAATTACAATTGACTCCTGACAGTTTGTACAAATGGAGTTCAACATTTGACAGTTTTCTAAGCTCTCCAGTAGAATAAAATGAGGTGAGGTTATTAAAAGTTGGATGCTGCTGGAATCTTTCTAGCACTGATTTCTCAGTACTGACCGCTCTTTTGCTCTGTTTTATTTTTTTACAGGCGAATGCCGGGCCTTAACCCAGGAATCATGTGACATTTCTCCAGTTCTCGCTCAAGCCATGGAAGCGTTGCAAGACAGGCCTGTTCTATACAAGTATGCTTCATGTTTTAGTTGTACTACATAGCGTGGTTTTGTAGCCAACATTAGTAACACGGGGCCTCGTTCTTATGACTGGGTCTGTGATTGCAATATAATGGGACTTCCACCACACCACTTATTTGCCTTCTTTCTATTAAACATTGAAAATAACAGTCTGCAACATAATCACGCTGTGCATTCTGGTTATTTTCTAATATCAAGTTCAGCTTTGAGAAAGAGGTTGTATTTTTGTAGGTAGGATTGCCAAACTCAGAGGCCACAGTCAAGGTTATGGGGAGTCTCTGGTACTCATAGCAGGCATGGCCCCCAAATGAGTAGCATCTCCCAGTCACAAAGAATTGCCAGCTGCCGTATGTTAACTGTAGTTCACATGCCTGTTTTCCACCCACAGTACTTCTTTTTGTTCTCCGTGGTGCGTTCCGCCCATCCCATCCGCAGCATGTCAGGAAGCTGAAGCAAAGTTAGATCGAGGGAGTCAAGGGTCAAGTAAATAGCTTTAAAAGCCAGCCATCCTATCTTTGAATGTCGAACCTGTGTGAGAGAAAAATCTGCCAAGCCTGTCGGGGAATATGAAATGAGAACCAAAGAGCTTGGACAGATATTAATGACATTTATCCGGATGGCAGAAGGAAACCAGAAAGTTTTGTGCTGATTGCCACCAGCTCCCCCACCCCCAGTTGATTTACCAGTGTGCTCTATGTTCTTAAAGGGGACAAAACGGAATACAGTGGACCCTTGTATAACAAACAGTTTGTATAACATAAAATTTGTACAACATAAAAAATTCCAGAGATAGGGGAAATTTGCTTAACATAATCGCCTATGGGGAGAATCCGTACAACATAAAAATGGGATCACTCCATTTTCAATGCATTCCTATGGGAATTTGTATAAAGGAAAATTTGCTTAAAATAATTTCATTTGTAATGAATTAATTCCTTTACAAGGTACCACTGTACCTCTTAATAGACATGGAGCGTTGCAAGTTAAAGCTAAGTAGCGTCCGCTGATTATATCCAGACTTGGAAGCCACGTGTTGTTTCTGTCTGTCAGAGAGAGTGTAGCAAAAATGCCTCTCAGTGCACCCAGTGCATGGCAGACTGTCCATCTCATAAAGTTACAGAGAATGGCGAAGAGGCCATGGTTCCTGCAAGGCCTGAGTGCCCTCCAAGACTCTTTTTGAAAATCAAACATTCCTCCCTCCTCCTTGGCAACCCCCAGAACAACATAGCAATCATCTTTGCCTTCAACAATATGATTAACAAACCTATGAGACACAGATTCTCCTCCCCCTCCCCCACCCCACCCCCGCAAGATAAACCCACTCTTCACGCATTTGTTCCTTTCCTAGCAGCAGCTCCAGTTCACAACCCAGTGAATTGCGGGAGCAGCTTGTTGGTTTAAAGGTATTTGGGAAGCATGTTCTCAGGGTGAAGGCTGGGGTGTTTGGCTGCAGAACTCGGAGACAGCCCTGGGACAGGGGATTAAAGAGCCCCACGGCACAGTGGTTAAATGCCTGTACTGCAGGTTAAACTGTGCTCACAACCTGGGGTTCAATCCCAGGTAGCCGGCTCATGGTTGACTCAGCCTTCCATCCTTCCGAGGTCGGTAAAATGAGTACCCAGCTTGCTGGGGGTGGGGGCGGTGGCAATGCGTAGCCTGCATAATTAAAGTGTAAACCGTCCAGAGACTACTTGAAGTGGTATGGGGCGGTATATAAGCAGAACACTTTGCTTTAAAAGAGTAAGTTCGTGGCAACCAACTTTCCACAGAGGGAAAAGAACCTAAAACCCAATCCTCAGCAGACCAGAGGGAGACTGCAAACGGAGCGGGTAGCCTCAGTCACCCAAATCTGGGATATTCCCAAGAAGGGATTACTAAGGGAAGGAAATCCTGTGAAGGATTCTGTAACATTTGAGTTACAGAATGTGAAGGATTCTGTAACTCGAAATCAGTGTGATTTTGAGTTACAGAACAGACTTTCTTCCAGGACCCTTCAGCCAGCCAGTGCCCTGAAAGCTTAATTTTTACTTTCAATCTAGTTACTATAACCACCCTCCATTGACCTTTAAGTGTGCTGTGATCCAATGCTTTCTCTCCTCTGACCTACTGAAAGCTGGGGCAAATTTCTCAACCAGTATGCGGGCCGCCTGTATATTGGTTTTGATGAGTTCTGTTTTGCTGATTCTTTGATACCAGCAAATGTACCCAGATTTCCCAGGTTAAAAACATAGGACTTCACTCCCCACTTCTTTCTTTTACACTGATCTTTCTCCTCCAACACGGGCCGGTCTCCTACAGCTTGTACCAGCTTAGCAGAAGAAACACACAAATTCCTGCAGTCAGGGGATAGTAAAAGCTAATTTTTAGCTGGCTTTATTGGGGCTTCAGAGGAACTGATTTCAAGATATAATCGCACATTTACTTGAGTTAGGAAATCTGTAGAACCTATTCAGACTGTTCAATTCTAGCACAAACCATTTCTGAGATCTTTCTAAACCCTCAGACACACAGACAAACAAAAAGCTGTTTAACATGTGCTGTTAAGTTGAGAATCAGTATCTGTCTGAAATGCTATGTTTCTAGATCTTACTGTTTCAAAACACTTTCAGAAACAGATCTCTTGATTCATACTTGATTAATACCAGCAGTGGTGTGTAGCAGATAGAGTTTGGGAGCAGAGCTCAAGAGAGATGGATTCAAATCTCAGCTCAGCATGGAAGCTATCTGGAGCATGGCGCTTGCATATACAGTGGTACCTCGACTTACGAACACTTCGACAACCGGAAAAAAATGACTTATGGAGGCTCTCCGCAGCCGAGCCAGACAGGTCAGACCTGTCAAAACCAGCTGTGTGTTGTGGCTGCGGAGATCAGTCTTCAGCTGCCATTGATTGAGGGAGATTGCCACCACCTCTTCCTCCTTCTGGGTGCTTCAATCTCTTTGGCAAAGATCAAAGCGGCTAGGAGAAGAAGGTGGTGGTGGTGGCGGCGATCTCTGCCTCTGTTGCCTCCCCCCTCCTTCTTAGCTGGGAGGTGGGCGGCAGCCCACATGCACACACACATACATACACTCTCCTCCTCCTCCTCCTCCTGACTCTGCAGTGTGTGTGTGTGTGTGTGTGCGTGTGCGTGCGTGCGTGTGTGCATGCGTATAAGGGCTGCCTGCCACAACAGAAGGCACTTTGGGTTCCCCCACTTTCTGCTGTGGTGGGCACAGAAAAGGGGAAAGGCAAGCCCTGCTGCAGAGAGCAGCCCACACACACACTGCAGAGTCAGGAGGAAGAGGAGGGTGCATGTGTGTGCGTGTGGGGGGGGGGGCTGCCACAGCAGAAGGCTCTTTGTGTTACCTCACCTCCTGTTGTGGTGGATGCACGCAAGGGTAACCCAAACACACACACACACACACAAGCCTGGCTCAACCCAGCAAAGGAAGGGAAAAGCTTTCCCACTTTGCTGTGTTAGGGAGAAAGCCCAGGCTGATCCTCCCAGCCCGACAGACAGGTGATTTTGACCACTGTTAAAATCAGCTGGGTGTCAGAGCAGCCTTCCGCTGCTGCCGACTGATTGCAGGGCTTTCTCCCCAACCCAACAAAGTGGTGGTGGTGGTGGTGGGGCTTTTCCTCTGGTTTGCTGGGTCTGGACAAGCTTCCCATAGGAATGCATTCAAAACCAACTAATCCGTTCCCCTTTTTTGCCCTTTTTCCAACCTCCAGAACGGATTAATTGATTTTCAATGTATTCTTATGGGAAACCACTCTTCGACTTAAGAAAAATTCCACTTCAGAAAATGCATTCAGAATGGACTAGTTTTGTCAGTCAAGGTACCACTGTACTTTGGAAACACTAGTAAGGTAAAAGTAAATCAAAAGCAGCTTGATTTTGATTAGTGACCTGAATTTCACAAATGGTGCGGATGGCCATTAAACTCTTGAACTTGTTCAACTGAGTTGCAAGAACCCAGATTGCTTCACTAGGATAGGGCTTTCACATTTCTTGCCGTATTTGCACATTACTTTGCTTTTTCTCAGCATCAGTTGACCAATTCCAATTTTATGTTTTGTGAGACGAAGCAACCAGTTACTGTTAACCACAAGGTGGCAATATGAGAATTCCCATGAATTCCTTGCTTGTCATTTAAACTTCCTTATCTGTATTACGCCTATCTCACTGGCTTACATCTTACAATTGTATCCACATTTTTCTTGGCTTCATTACACAAGAATAGCTTATAATCATGTTAATCAGCCACAATTCCCTCCCTGATTCAGTGAGCTTCTATTGTGTCACAGCTGGTGACAATCCTTGGCAAATATGTGTTCAGTTTTCTTACATTGACACTGGAACAATTGTGTTGCTACTACAAACATTGGTTATAATGTGCATCCGTTCAGTAATGTTACCCTTTTCATTTTGCCAGAGTGAAAATTTCCTGCTTAACAGCAATTATGGCTTTCTTTCTTTAAAAGAAAATGTTACTGCAGAAATGCCCATATTGTCTACATTCCAAACCATGTACAGTGGTGCCTCTACTTACAAATTTAGTCCATTCCAAATGCATGCTCTTAGGTTGAACAACTCTTAAGTAGAGACACTGTATCTAAAAAATTGAAAAAATAAATTAAAAAATCAAAATATTTTAAAAAAACATTTATAAGTAGAGCAGACCGCATCTAAAATTTGTAAGGCGATAGTTAAAACACCAACGGTTTTCCGCTCTTAAGTTGAATTGCTCTTCCATCCTTCCAAGATCGGTAAAATGAGTACCCAGCTTGCTGTGCGGGGCAATATGTATCCTGCATACTGTAATTAAACTGTAAACCACCTAGAGCTGCTCTTAAGTAGAGGTACCACTGTACTGAACTGGAATAAAATGGTTGATCCCACGTGATGAATAACAGTAGGTTTCCAGCTGCAAGGCTGCCACATAATACCAAGCGATGTCAAATAGTAATTCCTGGCCATTAAAAATATTTGAGGGAGGAGGTCAAATGGTAAATTACTCATGCAATTTTACAGGATACATTCCCACATAACAAGAAAGCTTGATGATTGTGCTGACAGTATAAAATATGTGGATTCTTCACAGGTGTATATAATGCTTATTTCCACCGTAGGTACACCCTGGATGAGTTTGCCACAGCCAGAAGAAGTGCTGTGGTCCGGGGTTTTATCGATGCTCTTACTAGAGGAGGTCCAGGAGGAACACCCAGGCCTATTGAAATGCACTCCCATGATCCTTTAAGGTAAACACCTCCCCTGCCCTTCTCCCCAAGAACGGTACACTGAATAGTGATTTGGTTGTTCTGCCTTCATCGTTGTCTGCAAAGATTCTTTCCTGCCTCTGTGAAGACTCCTTGCCTGGCGTACATCATCTAGCCAAGTACAGTACTTTAAGAATAACCGCCAGGCAAGCCACATCTTTTGCCATGTTTGAACTTTTGGGACCTGCTTTGAAGAAGAGTGTTTTGCACTCTGAAAGCTTGCAATTCTTTTTTTATTTTTATTAGTGCCCTATAAAGGTATCGCCGGTAGCCTACTTTTGCATTTGTGTTTTGTGATGGTCACGCAGCTCAACCCTTCCCTCCCTTCCAGTCATCCAGGTGAGCTTTTCTGAAAGTTAAAGTCACGGCAGCTGAAAAGTTGCCATGAGTCATTTTTCCAATAACCTCACTTGGATGACTGAGAATCTTCGTAGACATATTGCTACGCATTTGGGGGGCTGATTTCCTGAAGTTGGTGCGAGAATATGAAAAAACAGCGAGACACAAGAAAACAAGTCCAGTTGCCCTTCATTGTTGTTTTTGAAAATAGTGTGAAATAAGTTCCATCACATGACCAAAGCAGTGTTTTTGGTTTTGCTTTAGATACGTAGGAGATATGTTGGCATGGCTACATCAAGCGACCGCTTCGGAAAAAGAGCACCTGGAAGCCCTGCTGAAGCATATAACCACTGAAGGTATTACTTAGTCATAAGAACGGTAGATTTGGACTCTTAAAGAAAATAAAAAGAATTATATTGTGAGAGGCAATCGCCCCTGCATTTCAGCAAATGTTTTTTCTTGTAATTGGAGTACAGGGAGGTCAGAGTAAGCCCAATGTGTGAAAAATCGAGCCTCTGGAATTAGTGTCATTTCTGTAAAATTGCAGCTCTTTTAAAATGTCTAAACTTCTTAAGTTGGTTCAATAGTGTGTAGTTTTTTTCTGAATTGTAAGATGTGTGGTCTGTAAAATGTTTGCAAGTAACATTCACTATATGTTTCCAATCAGGGGTGGAAGAAAATCTGCAAGAAGTTGTTGGACACATTACAGAAGGTGTTTGCCGGCCTCTTAAGGTATGGCATTTTGGTGCACATCAGCCCAGGAAGAACGACATTTATCAACAAGATGTATTTCCCACATATTTGCAAAAACTCAGAATGAAGTAGTATTTATATGCAGTTATATAGAGAGAACTATATACAGCACATGCTAATTGGCTATTACTGATTTTAGTCACATTCATTTAAATGATTAAACTACGATGAATTTTCCAACATCACTTGAAGTAATGACAAATTTACAATATTTTCCTCCACCTGTTGCCTATCATAGAGGTGTAATACTGGATTTCAATGTTGTTATACTTCCTTGAAGTGTATTGTATACAGAGATATGTTGTTGAATTTATAGGCTTCTTAAAAATTCTGCATAACCAGTTTTTTGAGCTGTCCACCTATTTCCTCAGGTGAGAATTGAACAAGTGATAATGGCCGAACCAGGAGCAGTCCTGCTGTACAAAATTTCTAATCTTCTCAAATTCTACCATCACACCATTAAGTAAGCGTAAGCAGAATGAAAAAGAAAATAATTTATTTTTTTCCTGTCGGTTTGCTGATAAGAAATTCTAAGTTTGAGCACTTGGTTATCCTTGGGCAGTGGAGTCGAGTGGGGATAGGATAATACAGCCCTTCCCTAAACTACCACTTTATAGAGAAGACATCTCTTATTATTGATACATGAAGTTGATTTTTTAAAAAGTATTTTAGGTGAATGCAGAAAGTTATGCAGATATTTTCAGATAGGTACTCATTTAGAGCTTTCTCTCTTGGCTCTCACCTCTATTATCATCGATGCCTTCATGAAGCAACGGCGGCAACTCTAGCGCCCGTCGAGGCGGTTTAGCTTGCCTGGCAGCTGTCACGGCATGATTAGTCCTTTTAACGAAATGTCTGTCTTTGTAAGATATGCTGCTTTTAAACAAGCTTCATTTCTAACAATCACAATCGCGTGACATGAAGGGGATTCTGATTTATGGCAACTCTTTCCAGGGGTTTCCAGGTTGAGAATACTCAGAAGTGATTTTCCCATTCTGTTCTTCTTATGGGGTTGCCCTGGGACAGTACGGCATGCCCCAGGCTGCCTACCTGCAGAATGCCCAAAGTGAGAACATAGGGTCTTTTGGGTCTTCATAGCAGAAGCAGGGAACACCATGGGCTATGCTAGCTAAGTCCAATGGGAAATGTAGTCCAGCATCATCAAAGGGGGTCTAACTTCGCAGTGGCCAATACAGACCTGGGAACAACCTTGTAGCCTGCAAGGACCAAGCAAGACCGTTCTAAAGAAAACGAGGAAGGTAGATGTTTGCGTGTCTTAACAGCAGTATTGAGTGCCGTAGGTGTAAACGCAATCTCATGCTTTCTTTCTCGATTTTTCAGTAATATTGTGGGAAACAGCACAGCCATGCTCTTAACCACAATAGAAGAGATGCACGTGTTGAGCAAAAAGATATTCTTCAACAGTTTGAGCCTTCATGCGAGCAAACTTTTGGATAAGGTTGGTTGAAGCACCTTCTCTTGCAGACCGGCACATGCTTCTGCTGCAGCCCATTCCATAGGCAGGGATCGGTCTCCATACCTGTGTTACAAGCAGTCTTCAGTGCCAGAGACTGGCAGTCGGGACATGATCACTTATGACTGCTTCTTGTTTGCTTACATACACTCGGTTGCTGGTGGCCTATCAGTAACCTTCGATTCCCAGTTACTAGCTGTCTTTTGTGCCTTTTTAGGTGACATTATCTTGCAGGTTTCTGTCCTTTTTGAACGTTAATCTTTCCTCAGCGAAGAGATGCTAGGAATTATCAGCCTGTGAAAATCCCATGGAGACGTTAGGACTGATTGTTCGGTTTCAAAATGATTTACATAGATAGTGTAGAATGACGAACCACCTGCAATTAACCAAGGCTCTTGATCCATTAAAACATAGAGCTGGGGTGTCTCTTCAGCAGGTGAGGTGTGTTGCACAAACAAAGAAATTAGTCTGAGTTTCATTGATGGACCATTGTAGATAACGGGGAGTTCTCCTTTATATTGTGGACAGATAGCTGTGCTGTTCACAGTCTCAATATATGAATGTTTTCTTGGCCACATGACAGAATGATCCGTTATACTGAAAACAGCAGAGGGTCACTGCAGCTGGCCCTAGTTGTTGCATCATGGCTGAATATCTGCTTTGCATCCAGAAAGTCCTAGACTGAATCCCCGGCATTTCCAAGCAGGGCTCGGACAATCTCTGTAGAGCCATTGCTAGCCAGCTCAGCTAGTACTGACCTAGATGAACAAGGACAGTAATACCTTAGTTTAAGAGTAACTTGGTTTAAGAGTGTTTTGCAAGACAGGCAAACATTTCTTCTAAAGTCTGCCCTGCTCAACAAGCAATGTCTTGATATACAAGAACTGGAGCAGGTCACATGACCACAGGTGAGCCAGTGGGGGCTCCCTCCCTCCCTCCCCCTGCTGGATTGTGGTTGATTGTCTGGAATGTTCCATCTCAGGCAGCCTCCAAAGCAGAGGGAGGAGAGAGGAATAAAGTTCTCTCTTGCACCAGCCAAGAATGTGCAGGTTAGGGTTTTATTTTTCTTTATTTTTATATTTTTATTTAATTTTTCAACATTCTTATTTTTTAAAAACCATTTCTAGTTGTGGGGCAGCTAGTCAAGTGCGTAGGGGCTACAAATTGCACTTTATTATTGTTGCATTAAAATACAGAGTAAAATCCGGTTGTTAATCCCAAGCAGAGCAGATACTGCAGCCAGGTATATGGTGTAGACATGGACTTTAGCCAACTTCTTTTGTGAGTTTTGGCATTTTGTGTGTACAGTATGTGGTACATAACAACAGTATAACCATGATGGAATAACATAAATCTAGTCACGTATCACAGGGCTCGTTCTTCCTGTTCACTTTGTAGGTTGAATTACCACCTGCAGATCTTGGCCCAAGCAGTTCCTTGAACCAAACACTTGCTCTGCTGCGGGAGGTTCTAACATCCCACGACTCGTGTGTCATCCCACTGGATACTCGTCAAGCAGACTTTGCCCAGGTAGGTCAGTGGTAAGTTTTGTCTTAGTCGTTTGAGCTCAAAGCCACAGCCGACCTGATAGAAAGTGGGACGAGACAGCAGGAAAAGGGTACAGTAGTCCCCCTCTATATTGCAGTCCTGCTATATTGCAGGACAGCAATAGATGGACCCTGCCACTGTCCCCGCCACACACACCACACACATACACCCCGCCACTGTCCCCACCACTCACACACACACACACTGCCACTGTCCCTTCCGCCGTTCCTGCCGCCGCCACCACCACCGCTGTCGCCACTGTCACTGTCACCCTCCAAAGCAGCTTTGGAGAGGAGAGTGATGGCAATGGCGAGGCGGTGATGGCGTCCACCTATTGCAGATTGATCTAAGGACTGTCGTCCAAGCACTCACGGGTTGTCTCGAGGATAGACTATTCTCTACACTCTCTCCATAGGGCTTCCATCGACCCTTGTTTGGTGACTGCAGTGGATGCAGAATGTGGCCGCCAGATTGGTGGTTGGTGCAGGCAGATTTGACCACATCACCCATATTCTGGCTCGTTGCCTCCCGAATAAGGTTCAGGGTACTGGTTTTGATTTATAAAACCCTCCATGGTTTGGGACCAGAGTATCTGGCGGAGCGTGTCACCCAAAGGTCAGCTTCAGCCTGGCCCACCAGAGCATCACAGGCCCTCTCGCTTCAGGTCGCCACCCCTCGGGAGGCCCACAAGGCTTCGACTCGGGGCCAAGCCTTCTTAGTGTCGGGCCCGAATTTATGGAACCATCTCCCTTGTGAGATAGAAGCTGCAGAGCCCCTCTTGGCCTTTAAGAAACTATTAAAAACCTGGTTATTTAATGCCACTTTCAGTGTCACTGAGGTTGTTTGTTTGCTAGTTTATTTGTTGCCCTATTCATTTATTTGCTGCCGTCTCATACTTTTTGGCCCGGTTTTATCTGCTTTTTTGAATATTATGTACAGTGGTACCTCAACTTACAAATTTTAATCCATTCTGAATGCATGCTCTTAAGTTGAACTACTCTTAAGTTGGGGTACCTATCTAAAAAATCAAAAAAATAAGTTAAAGAATTTTTAAAAATGAAAAAAAAATTGTAAGTCGAGCAGACCATATCTAAAATTTGTAAGGCAGCAGTTAAAATGCCAACATTTTCCGCTCTTAAGTCAGATTGCTCTTAAGTTGAGCTGCTCTTAAGTCAGGGTACCATTGTATATTGTACACTTCTTCTTTTCCCTATGTTGTTCACCGCCCAGAGTTCTCTATGGGAAAGCCGGGTGGTTTATAAATGCAAATAATAAACAAATTATCGCGGGTGGTTTCAAAACATAACCCTTGTGAGAAACAGGGGACTACTGACTACTGTATTTACTTGAAGCCGTAACTTTCCATACTTGATTCCTCCATCAAAAAAGCAAAGGGAAATAACTGCTCAATCCCGGAAGAGAACAAAGGACAGCTCAGGTGGCATTACTTTCCACAGCTGTGTGTCCACAGGCCCATAGTAGAGAGTAACAAATAGCCTCCGTGAGAGTCTTTTGAGCTTTCCATTGTAGAATAGCCCTGCTCACCATTTCCTCTCCCTCCATGACAGGTCCCTTCCGGCAGGAATGGTCCCTTCTGAGGTTGGCTCAGAGGAGATTGCCTGGATGGGTTCAGTTCCACTGCTCCCTGGGACAAGGCTGGGTGCACGAGACCCAGAAAACCTGCCTTACTTCTAGCACCAAGGGATACTCATTAAAGCAGACTTTGGACCTTTAAGCCTAAAACTTCTCCCAATTAATTTATTAAAAATATTTTTACCCTGTCTTTCTCCTTGGAAAGGACCCAGGGCAGTGTTGGCAAACCTTTTAGAGACCGAGTGCCCAAACTGCGATTCAGAACCCACTAATTTTTTGCAAAATGCCAATACAGTCATTTAACCTGAATCCAGGTGGCTGTGAAGGGGCAATGTCGAGTGCCCACAGAAAGGGCTCCGAGTGCCACCTTTGGCACCCGTGCCGTAGGTTCGCCAACACTGACCTAGGGAGATCCATGTAGGGGACTTTATGTGGTAACAATGTGGCTTAGAGTTCAGACCTGAAGATAAGCGGGATATAAATACAATAAATAAATAAATCTAAATAAATATTTTAAACAAGCCCACCTTGTAGAGTTTTCCCTATCATTGGGAGCTAAAGCTTGAGGTAGAGAGGGAAACTGAGGTGGAGAAAGAAGTTCTCCTTCCAAGGAACTGAGTGACTGGTAGAGGAATTGCCTCGATCCTTGCTAGGGAGCTTTGCTGATCTCGAACGGAGTGGAATAAAGGCATAGAGGGAAGGGTGCAGAGCCATAGGGAAATGCAGAGCGAAGACAACGGAAGAGTCTTGTGGCATTACAGAGGTTAAGAAAATTATTAGGCCCTGACTTCTTGTGGAATTCATTCATTCATTCATTCATTCATTCATTCATTCATTCATTCTATTTGTATCCCTCCCGCCTGGCCTAAAAGGCCATTCTGGACAGCTAATAGTTGCATATGCAAAGTACAATAAACTATAGAATAGGCTGCATTCCTCAGATGGATCATTGGCTACCTATTCTTTTGCTATGCTGATCTGATCTGAAGATTGTTTAGGACACTTAACTCAAATCTGTACCCTTACTTTTCTTCCTCAGAGCAGCTTTGGACGTAACAGGCTAACGTCATCAGCTGCCCAACCTGTCCCTTCCATTTGGTCCTGGGAGTGCCTGCAGAGTTTTTTTTTGTCAGGCCACATTTAAGAAGCAAGCACAACTGGCATAAACAGGAGGGAGTGACCTAGGTTCCAATATTGTTGATTGTAACTACTGGAACTGTGCCAGAGACACGCACAGCTTTCCCCTTTCTTAATTGGTATTGGGGAAATCCACTGGATGGAACGTGGACAAGACTTGGGATCAGATATAGTATTCCTTTGTGTGTGTGTGTTGTGTGTGTGTGTGTGTGTGTGTGTGTGTGTCCTCTCTCACTTCCATTTTTTCATTTTAGGTCCTTGCTTGTGTGCTGGATCCGCTGCTCCAGATGTGTACTGTGTCTGCCAGTAACTTAGGATCTGCTGACATGGCAACCTTTCTGGTGAATTCACTTCACATGATGAAGACAACACTGGCTCTGTTTGAATTCACAGATAAACGGCTCGAAATGTTACAGTATCAGGTAAGTGTCCAACGTGTCAACCACCCAAGTGTTTTCTTTGCCATTAAACATTAACAGGGAATAAACATAAACGTGTGTAGCCTCACAGATTTATATATAAAGTAAACACACGGAGGCATACATTCAAGAAAACGTCACTCATGGGGAGCTAAGATAGAAGGAGCCATAATAGGCAATGAAGCAGAGTCATGTAAAACTCAGCCAAATTGGAAACAGGAGCTCTATTTAGAAGAAGGACAGGCCCACACAAATTCCAGATACTGTATTGTCTTGACTTGGGTTTTTTTACAAAATAGCATCTTTGTCTGCATTTTATAGTCTTCCTCTTAACCATCTGGCTACGTGAATTGTATGGTTTTAAATTATTCTGATATAACAATTCCACTGAATCATAAAATGCAATGATATTAGCAGCACATTGGACGGTTGCATTGAGTTACCAGGCATGCATGGGATATCTGCAATCCTGGCAACTTATATGTGAGGCTGCCAGACTGCACTTCCTTCTATTTAATTTCAACTAATCTTATTTGCTGCGGTTTGCTAAGCAGAGATAAATAAAGTAAACACAGAAGAGTGGACATACCCCCAAATCTATCATTAATAGCGAGTTATGGTAAAATAACCTCAGTGTAATCGTCAGCTGATCATTGCTCGCTGTAAAGCTTGAACAAGGAACACCTAGCCGGATGCCTTAAAGAAGGCACCCAGGAGACACTGCTAGGGAGCGCTCTCCATAAGCCACGGAGCCAACACCAGAAAGGCTCTCTTTTGACTTGGGGTCTCATTGGAACCCATGGCAAAAGTGCCCAGAAAATCCTCCAATTAGGTGTTTAATTCTAATTTTGTGGAACGAAGCACAAAGAAAATGAGTAGGATTCAGAAAACGGTAGGCATTGGACTGAGAATCACCACCCAGCCACTCTGGACTCTTTTCTTACTGATCTCTAAATACGGAGATGGTTGGGTTTTTTCCCCCAACACAGAAAAGGTGGCAACCGCTGCTCCTAACAGTCAATAGACTATGCACCAATATTGTTCACAGAAAGGATTGCTAGGTAGACAGTTGCTTGCAAAAATATCTGGTGATTTACATATCTCAACCTTTGTAGTTTGGTTTTTCTCTCAGGATAAGCTAAGGAATGAGGTTGGAAAGTGCTTTGTTTTCTGATATAGCTGCAGTGCTTTTGCTGTGTAACTAATTTTCTACCCTGTTTAGTTTACTAACAAACAATCACTTGGAACAAGATCCCAATAAATAATGTTTTTCTACTGTATTTTAGATTGAAGCACACTTGGATACTCTAATAAATGAACAAGCTTCCTACGTATTAACCAGAGTGGGCTTAAGTTACATATATAACGTTGTACAGCAACATAAAGAAGAGCAGGTAAGCCATTCAGAAACCATGAATGCTTTCCTGTGCTCAGTAGTAAATAAACAGATTTATTTACCCAGAGGACAGAGAGAACTCCTAGTTCTCTGAGCTCCTTGCCCTCCTTCACCACACAGTCTGGCGAAACGTCATGAAGAAAAACTTCCAGAACACAGCCAAACAGCCCAAAAAACTCACAACAGCAAATGGATTACAGTAACCCCTCGCCTATTGCAGGGGTTAGGGACCCACCCGACCCGCGATATGTGAAAATCCATGATATGCAGAAGTGGGCCAGGTGGGGGGCGATCAGAGGGGCAGGGTGGTGGTGGGGAGCAATCGGATCGCTCCCCGCCCCGCCGCCCTCCCACGCGGCTCTGCGGCCTCCCAGAGGGGCCTGAGGGGGCGGGGAACGATTTGATAGCTCCCCAGCCTTGACCACCATTAATCCGTTCCCTAGACTTAAGTCACGCAGCTCCGAGGCCTCCCAGAGGGGGCGGGAGAAACGTCTCTTCAAAGAGAGGGGGAGGGGAGCGATGTGATCGCCAGACTCCCCCCCCCCCCTGAGCTCCCGGCCCTTTTTCTCCTCCGGCAGCAGCCGCAGGTCCTGCGATCCCTCGATATGATGGGACCGCAGTACCTGAACCGCGAAATGGCGGGGGGTGACTGTACTGTTATTGTGCAATAGAAGACACAGGTAGCTTTCAAATATATCTTAATGAAAGAACATAATCGTTATAAAATGCAGTCTCTCAACAGTTGTGTTTATTGATCACTTTAGGCTAGGAATTCTAGTTTAATAAACCAGAGGATATGTAAGAACTACTTCATGCTTCTCTTCACAATAATAAGTAAACACAGCAGGAAGAAATAGCTTCACATTACACCCAAACCCTAGATTACAATTATATGTGCTTTAAAAAAACATAAACCCATGATACAAACAAGTTGCATCTTGCTTGGGTTCATTTAATCGCAATAGAAGGGTTGGATGTAACACAAAGCTGTCTCCTCCTGAAATATATACCTATTTTTGTGTACCAGGAGCAAATGACCAGATCTCACCTTCTTGCTTAAGTTACATGTAAACTCAGCCAATATGTAACTATGCAGTGGAGTAAAACGAAACAAAAACTCACTTGTACCTGCTTGCCTTGGTTTTCTATCAGGGAATCCCATTCTAATAGAGAAGGCACATATGCAATCTGTGTTTAAAATATTAGATTGAATGAGGTTGAAATATTAGATTGAAGCTGGTGGGGTTTCTCTTTTTGAAGAACTTTTTTATAAAAAACTAAATAAATACCCAGGCTCTGATTTAGAGAACGGAAGGATGAGTCTGTAACAGTTGAAACCGTATTCTATGGATAAAGCAATCACAGCTTTAGAATATGCTAGTGTTTGCCACAGTAAGCTCTATAGTTATATTTTGAAACTGATCTTTGTGTATTTATTAAGTTTTCTATATTTTTAGGGTCCCTTGGCAAATGTGCCCAGTATGGATTCTATGTCGTTAAAAGCTGCAATGGTGAGATATCAATATTTACTATGTACTTGTGCTGCACTCTTTAAGGGAAAAAACTTGTGAAATGTTTTGGACAATGGTGATGATGGTAGTTCTCATATGTGTATGGTACTTGACAGTGGAAGAGGATAGAATCACAGAATCATAGAGTTGGAAGAGACCTCAAGGGCCATCCAGTCCAACCCCCTGCCATGCAGGAACTCCCATCACAATATTTCTGACAGATGGCCATCCAGCCTCTGCTTAAAAGCCTCCAAAGAATGAGACTCCACCACCCTTTATGGCAGCATAGATCAGTGCTCCGTACAGATTACAGTTTAAAATTTAACACAGAAGGAAAGAAAAGGTAAACGAGGCAGAATGGAGTGGTTTCAGCTGTAACTGCCCAGACTTGGTGATAAGGCTTAGTTAAGGTGTTGAAATGAAGGACGATGCAGTATTTCATAGTGTTTTAACAAATTCATTGATTTATGTTGATTCTTATTTCTTTTCTGTTACTCCACTATGCAACAATGAAAGGTGTTAAAATACCCCACAGGGGATTTAACAAGACATTATACTGGTGTGGATTACCGAAACAACATTTTACAACTGCATTTAGTTGTAAATTCTTGCAGTAGGAAATTATTTTTTTACTAATAACGAGCAGTGTGATCCTAGATAGAACATGTAAAAGAGAGATGCTCAGCAAATGTGCAACATTGTTCCGTTGTGTAGTAGTTCCACTATGCTGCACAGAAATGTGTCCTGTATCTATGAATTGATGGTTGATAGTGATTTAATTTGAGCTGCACCGCTAAGGAAATAATGTGGATGATGGAGTTAGATTGGGATTTCTGTTCAAGGGGGTCTAGATCTTAGGATGTGTCATGGGGAGGGACACCTGGAAGATGGAGTTTTTAAAAAAGTTAAGGCCTATATTAGAGGAACTGATTGGGAAGATATTAGAAGAGGCAGAAATGGACATTCAGGCTGAACTCCTGAAAGAAAGGACAATTCTAAATGCAAAAGAAAGTTGGAAACCAGTATACAGATGGATTGATGACGGAAATTAAGAAACATAGTAGCTTGTTAATTAAATACTAAGACCAAAGAATGTGTTATAATAAAAATATGGGAACAAATTATATAGAAAATAAGATGCTAGCACATAGAACTGTTTGAAAGATGTAAGAAAAAAATAATGACAACGGTGCCGCCTCTGTGTTACCTTTTATGTATCCTTTACCCATTCTTATTACCCCTTTCTTTTCAGCTGTAACTGGAAAACCTTAATTTTAAAAAAAGTAAAGGCCAACCTGCGCTCTGACAAAATGAAGCTCAAACTCAAATTCAGCTTCTTATATCTGCACTGGTCTGAGAAACCGCTTGGAATATTACTCATATTACTACCTAATACTACAGTGATCCCCCACCTATTGCGGGGGTTAGGGACCTGACCCAACCCGCAATAATTGAGAATATGTGATATGCGGATGCAGGTTGGGTCAGGCCTGGGGGGCCTAGTTAGGGGCTCTTCTACTTACCCCCAACCTGGCACTGCCCCGAACGGGCCTGCGGGGGGCCTTCCCGGGCCTTCTGGAGGCCCCAAAAGGGCCTCCCTGTGAACCGGAAGTGACTTCTGGATCGCCTAAAATCATTTCTGACAGGCCTAGAAAGGCCCTCAGAGGCCTCAGAAAGGATTTTTGGCGATCCAGAAGTCACTTCCAGTTTACCGGAAGTCACTTCTGGTTCGCAGGGAGGCCCTTTTGGGGCCTCCAGAAGGCCCAGGAAGGCTCTCACAGGCCAGTTCAGGGCAGCGCCAGTCCTGGGGTAAATACGGGAGGCCTAAAACAGGCCTTTGCTCTTTTACCCAGGGGGACTTTTTTCATATACTGTGGTCCCGCAATATAGCAGGACCGCAATATATGAACCGCGAAAGGGCGGGGGATCACTGTATCACTTTGTGTGGAAGAAGCACGTCTTTGTGCTTCTGCCCATATTTCTGTGGGTCCAGCAGGCGTCTTGTGTTTCCATATTCTCTCCTTGTGCCATAGTTGTGCCCTTAAATCGTGTTGTGGGGACTGTGGTTCTAGTTCTTGCTCTTATTTTTATATTGGTTAACTAAAACTAACTCTCAGAGGAAATTGTGTATATTTCACCGAGTGGCATATATACTCTCTTAATTTCTGTGCTCCTGCTTCTGTTAGGTCCAGTTTGATCGTTATTTATCAGCCCCCGATGGCCTGTTGATGCCACAAATAAATTTTCTCCTAAGCACAGCTGTAAAGTAAGCATTCTTGGTTTGGGGTTTCTTGTTCTGATCGTGTCCTAGAATCCTAGTGCCAGTATTCCTTGTTCTCTTTGCTTCCACGTGAGAAAGTATATGGCACTGCACAGTCACGGACCTAAACGTGGAGTGGGGTTGCAGTTTTGATTGAACCAGTGCCTCCATCCCTCTACCTTCGTGACTGGAAGTCCTGGGGAAGGTCAGCCTGTCTATCCTGAAGGCCTTCTGAGCTAGAAGGGGAGGCGGCAGAAAGTTCTTTGGGGAAAGTTTTCTTCAGGGTCGGATGAGTAAAAGTCTTTCTCTTTCCCATTAGTATTGGTCAGGAACATTTGTTAGATGGTGCCCATCTTTTTAAGGGGGTCCATTCAGACTGCCACTCCTCTTCTCCCACCCAGTCATCCATATATAGTTGACGGCAAAGAGGCCAAGAACCGTGAGGGCATCAAAAGGAGTCTCTCTGTGCCAACACACACGGGACACCTTTCTCTCTGCACAGAGGGACGTGCCCTACACGGAGAAGCAGTCCACAGTCGGGCCTCAGGAATGCAGTGAGACCAGATGGTCTCAGAGAGGAACATGCTTGGAGGCTTGAGCCTTCCTCTCCTACATCTTTTCCTTGATTAAATGTGTCCAGAAATTAGGTCACTTCGACCCCTGGGACCAAGGCAATGATCTGCCACCCTGCAGTTCTGTACTGCTCTACTTGGGGGGGGGGAGGGGAGGATGGATAATCTTATTTTATGACACCAATAAAGGGATGACAGTTTATAGCCCCCAAAATACAGGGAGCTGAAAAATCATGGGGGAAAGTATCCCTTTGCAGACATCCCACTGGCAAAAAGATGGCACTGCTTTCCTGCTGTAAAGATAGGTAATGGATTGAGTTTGGGAGACCCACACCAGAGTGGGTGGGTGGCTTTTCCTTTTATCAGTTTCCGTAACTTGGAAGCTGGGGGCAATCATTCTTGCCTTCCATTGCTGAGAGCAGCATCATAACTGATGGGCAGAAGCCCCGTGTTTGTCTTCAGTAGAGTGTGTGACATTTTTAATGGCAGGGTGTGGGGTTTGGTGAGGCTGCAAGGGATCCTTGTGGCACCCTTGGCCAAGGTAGGGGCTCTCCCTTGAGAACAAACATGAGGGCACGAGACATTGAGATGTGTTTTGTGTTTGTTGCCACCAGTTGTTACTTTACGCAACTGTCTTTGTTTGTGCTTTGATTTTTAAATTAGACAGCAGATAATAAAGCAATCCACAGAACTGGTCTGCCGAGCGTACAGTGAAGTGTATGCAGCTGTGATGAATCCTGCCAATGGATACAAAGAGCCAGAAACACTATTGCCCAGATCTCCTCATCAAGTTCAAGCCCTTCTCTCCTGATTCTGCCATCTGAAACATTCCTTTCAATCTTCTCACGGTTTAAGGTCAGAATGCAATCATTCAGGTTTGTGGTAGGCTTTGTGGGTGGGTGGGTGGGTGTGTTTAAGGGGAATGTGTGGCATTGGAAGCACCTTGGTTGGCAGAAGAAGAACCAGTCTTTAGGCCTAAAATTATTGTAACATCATAATCAGTTGGTAAGAGCTTTGTGGTGACACGGAGGTTTCTTTGGAAAACTGAAGCCACGTCATTTTCTATAAAGATGGCAAAACAAATGGGGTGCAGCCCAAAGACTGAACATGTTCAGAGGATTAAGCCAGTAGGGGCATTGCCCAGCCATTCTTCTTTAACACTGTGGAGGAGGGAATCTTTGGTCAGCGAGGCAGATATTTGCCTGAACTTGCTTAAAAGGGTCAGTGGTTGAATGCCTCTCTTTCTGCTCCCAGAAATCTCCAGGAATCTGCTTGCCAACTGCCTCCTCGGAAACTGAGTCTGCAATCAAGGAACACTGTGTACACGAAACCCTCCCACTGTGGTGCCTGAGTCACCATCCCTTGGGTGGGAGAGCCAGATGTCCGCAGCAAGGAATCCTGATTGTGCAGGGTTCTAATGGGAAGGGGAAGCGTCAGAGGCATAGCACGCTCTCTACTGCGCATATTTAGCCCTCCAGTGTCCCGAGGCTGGCGGTGGAGATGCAGTCAAGGCTCTAAAGATACCTGACATACTTTACTTTCCCTTCTTTGATGATGGGAGTTACAAGGGTGGCCAGGGATGCTTGAACAGAGAGATACAATGAGGCTGTCTTTCTCTCTGCCTCTCAGTAGATAGAGCTGAGAAGAAGCAAAATGGTTCCAGTGTACTAAACTTCACTTGAGCAGCATCCTAATAACAGGCATGTCCAAACTTCAGCCCTCCAGATGTTTTGGACCACAATGCCCAAAGTCGTTTTTCACTGGCAATACAGGCTTGGAATTCTGGGAGTTGTGGTCCAAAACATCAGGAGGGCTGAAGTTTGGACATGCCTGTCCTAATGCATCAGGTTCTTCAGAGGGCCTGAAGATGCTCAGGTGTTGTATGACATGTCCAATCGCATTTAGCTGATGCACCGCTTTTTAAACTATTTGTGCTGTTTCAGATACCTTTTAACAGCGATGGTGGGGTCCACTCCACCAGATCCATATTGCTCTGGGATTCTCTATCTCACCCTGCAGTACCAGCATTAGTGAAGGAAAAGCCAGAAAGCTAGCCTTGTAAGCCTGACTTTGGAAACATGATTTTTTCCCCTGCCACAGGCCTATCATGGGACCCAGTAGGCCAGGCATGTCCAAATTTTGGCCCTCCAGATGTTTTGGAACACCACTCTCACACTCCTTTCCAATTGGAAATACAGGCTTGGAATTCTGGGAGTTGTGGTCCAAAACATCAGGAGGGCCAAAGTTTGGACATGCCTGCAGTAGACTGTAAGTCATGATTGTCGTTCTGAATTGGTTTCAGTGGACCTTAGCTTGGTCTAGATCCATGTGAAATCAATTTGCAGTTCATATTTAAATGTATGGGCTGGGGATTTCCAAGTGCTTGTATGTGTGACGAATGGCTGCTTCATAGCCATACCATAAATAAATTATCTATCTATCCATCCTGAGTCATATATGTTTCTGTAAAAATTCTGCAAGTCTAATTATGCAACTTCGTGAGTGCTAAATATCTTTTACTGAGGAAAAACTTCTATGCTTTAGTGGTAAAGGCACTTTTCCAATCATTTTTCCATGTATTATTTTCAGATGACTTTTAAATATGATGCTGCAAACATTGCTGATTGAAATGCAAACAAGCTTCAGTTCTATTTATATTTACTTGTGAGTGAACAAGTGTCACAATATACAGTATGATATAATAAACATACCTGGAACTAGGCTGCACTTATTCTTTCACTAGAAGAACCTTCATTGTAAGAAACTGCAGTAAATAATGCTCATAGATTTCAACTGAAATACTGGACTTGTTGCTAAAAGTGAGGTGGGAATCATGAGGCCCACAAACTGCATACGTCCCCAAATCCATTTTGCTTTGCATCCCTGAGCTGTCTGTTAATAGAATTTCCCCCCAAAAAGCTAGGGGAAACAGTCAGGCCTCTGGGGTCACTATTTCCTTCAAAGTGAAATACTGAGAAGCCCCCCCCCCCCCCCCCCCCCAAAAAAGAACCCTGAGCTCCACAGGAGTGGCTGGTGTCTCTTACAGTGATTTTAGCATAGGGGGGAAATGACCTCTGAACCCTTTGAAGGTTCCCTAAGCACATCCGATCTTGCCTGATTTCAGAAGCTAAGCAGGGTCGGCCCTGGTTAGTACTTGGATGGGAGACCAGTATTCCTCCAGTATTCCTGCCAAGAAAACTCCATGGACATGGGGTCACAAAGAGTCGGCCACGACTGTAATGACACAACACACACACAGCCTCCAGTCAAGGATCTGATTCAACTCTGAACTTCCATTCGTTACAAAACAAAACAGTAACCATGGGAAATATTTCCTAAAGGCCTCTTTGAGAATATTTTGTTTTCCAGACTGCTCTGTGAATGGCACAAATGTGGTGAAGAAATAATTAAAACATGTCTTAAAATGCTGTGATTGACATCCAGAAAAGTGTGTTTGATAAGTTACCTTCTAAGCCTACAACTGCTTGCTTTTTCTTCCTTCCCTTTTTGAAATAAATGGGTCCAAACCACTGCTGGGGCAAGGATCTCCTCAGACTGGTCATTCTTTTATTATTTATTATGAAATATATGTTCGCCCTGTTTTTCTCCTTGAAAAGGACACAAAGCAGCTTACAGTATTGAAAGTCAATATTTAAAGACAGTGAGTATCCAACAGTGGTTGACAACGCTGAAAACAATATTTAAATCTAAGACCACAGAGTGTGAAGAGGCAGCTTACATCATTCAAAGACAATGTTAAAGCAAAGATCAATAAACAAACAAATATGGAAAGAAAGAAATGCCACTGAGGAATGGAAAATGAAAAAAATTGGAAACGGGTAGTATTAAAGATCCAATCCAAGGAACAATACTTAACGATCCATCTAAAAATCACATAACACCTAGCTAGTTCTTAAAGGAAGGCATGCCTGAGGAGAATGGTCTTCCCTTAGTTGTGAATAAGTCAAAACAAAAGATGGGGAAGGGCTTGGAGTGACTCCTCTGGAACAGAGAGAGGTAGAAATTGAAGGTATTAAAAATGTGATGAGTAGCGAACAGAACCAAGTATTGACACCCAGTCGAATCACAAGTGCAGAGCAGACCAACCTTTCCTTAGCTGTTCCACACACATTTCGTGCTGCTGTTAGAGAGCAAAAGGGCGCCTGGTTGTCTACAGTGCTAGTTAGGTTCAGCAGGAAGAAATTATGGGCATGCTATTTATAGAACCCGAAGAAAGAGACACGAGGTTGAATCAGCCAAAGACAACACGAGCTGTGATTTTTCTAATGGAATCTGTGCTAATTTACAAGGGGTTGGAACCTTACATGCCCTTCCGTGAGTGGAAGGCCCTTTGATCCAGCCGAGGGTCCCGCTGACCGAGAGCAGCAGGAGGCGATATTCCCTGGTTTTCACTTAAACCTGGAAATTCCATACCACACTTTCCACATTATTCCAGAATTTTTCACAGTCTATCACTGCAGAGGACAGAGAACCTGTGAAATCGCTTCCTGTCACAGTAATGTAATATATGCCAGAAATGCTTTTTTTCCATATTCAAGACTCCGCTTATAGCAGGCATGTCCAAACTTCGGCCCTCCAGATGTAGCCCCAGGTTGTGGGTGTTGAATACCGGATGCACAGAGAATCTAATAGAGGTTTCAAAGAAAATTCTAGGTCAAGCTGAATTTAATTTCAGAAACCACTTTGACTTGGTGAGAACTATTGAACAGAGAATATAATGCCTTGTGTAGCTAACATGTGACCCAGATAACTGAAAAAAGGGAGCAGAGGCTATAAATAATATTGGCAGTAAAAGATGCCTACCGGCATCTTATCTTGATCCGGTAAGGAGGTAGCAGAGAACGGGAGGCTCCACTCAAATGGCAGTGAGGTATTAAAGATTCATCAAAACAGGAATTTGATCTGATAAAAGATTGATGGGTTATAAATACACACAAATTACATGGAAGGATTAGGATATAAATGTTTTGAAAGAACTAATTTAGCCATAAACAAATCTAGAACGTTAAAAATTGTGATATACCTTATTTTGTACAGTACTGTATATCAAAAACAATTTCATTTGTAGAATTTGTCTCATAGTGAGGAACAATCCAGTACTAGAATTTCATTAACTGCACTTCTGAAATGCAGTAATAAAAATGTTATACAAGTGAGGATAGCTGTATATTTTCCCGTAGCTCTTGACTTGACCACTTGGTAGAAAGTACAGTACAGTATATATTTTTTTCTTCTCTGCATTTTAAAAAACGTGTTACTCTATATATTCTCAAAGGTTTTCATGGCCGGGATAGCTGATGGCTGTTGTGAGTTTTTCGGGCTGTTTGGCCATGTTCTGGAAGTTTTTGTTCCTGATGTTTCGCCAGACTCTGGCCGGCATCTTCAGAGGGCAAGGAGCTCAGGGAACTAGGAGTTCTCTCTGGGCTCTGTGGTTTTCCTCTGGGCTCTTAGTTCCCTGAGCTCCTTGCCCTCTGAAGATGACGGCCACAGAGTCTGGCGAAACGTCAGGAAGAAAAACTTCCAGAACACGGTCAAACGGCCCGAAGAACTCACAACAGCTATTACTGTGTACCTCATGAATATGTTTGCTAGTGTTGTTTCGCATTGCATTATATTTTGATAGTAAAAATATGTATGTGGCGAGGGGACACAACACTCAGTATGATTCGTAAGTGGTGCTTAACTGGGAGAAAGGGGGTATGCTCAGGGTCTCCTTTACAGCTGGGGGAGAAATATTTTGAGAGAAACCTTAACCAGTGGTTCTCAACCTGTGGGTCCCCAGATGTTCCTGGACTGCAACTCCCAGAAATCCTGGTCAGCTCAGCTAGTGATGAAGACTTCTGGGAGTTGCAGTCCAGGAACATCTGGGGACCCACAGGTTGAGAACCACTGCCTTAAACTAAGGCATTATTTATTTTAAGTCCATATCAGCTTGTAAGAGCAGCTGTCTTTTCCGGAGTGTCGAATTGTGTCCCTCCCCCCCCCAACCATGGGTGATAGCAGTGGGCATTTCAGTTCCGAAAGAGGGGCCCTGACATTGTTTGAGACAGATGTGTTTCGGCCACCTTGGGGCTAATCAACATTCAAGGGGCCCTCTGAAAGTACATTTGTAAAGGACGAGCAGGTAATGGGAATGTGCAATTTCCTGTAAATGAATGTACTTTGCCTCCGACTTTGTCTTCACAACCTGCCTCCCCTTGCAAACAAATGGCGCAACCATTATTTTTGACCTCCGTATGAAAATCCTATGTCACTTGCCCCTCTTCTATCCTGTATGTAGAGGGAACTGTGTGCCTACAGTAAATGTCAAGATAAATAAACAGTGCACACAGAACAAACGGGACAAATGGAATACCCGAAAAGGTAATCAATGGAGATAAATAATTATTTGGCTATTTCATTAGAGAACATGGCTTAATTAATGGCTGCACAACAGATGCTTTTAAAGTCAGCCAGAAAGGGAGGGCAGCCTGCTTGCTTTGTATTCTCTTGATCGCTTCCTGCCTCCCAGTTCCAACAGTCACTTACTCTGTCCATTAGGGAAAGGTAAATGCAGTGGCATACCACTATAAAGAACAAACACAGAGCTACAAAATGAACCACAACTGCCCGTTAAATATCATGCTAATGCCCATGATTGCAAGCTAGGACATGTTCCCTTTACTTCCTGTTCTCAAACAGGGTGCCTCAATATGTCCAGGAAGCCACTGTTAATGTCAGCTGGCCATGGACCACGAGGTCAGATCAAGGTCCCTGTCTCCTTATCCATTCAATCTGTTTGTTCAAGTGCATCGTATATACCACCCCGAGAGCTTGGGGTAGTTGTAGGTAACACACAGCTTAAGTGTATATGGTAGTGTGTGCATGCACACGCATGTGTGTGTCTCCATATACAGTATATACTGTATACTATATATCTAGACCAGTCATGTCCAAACTTCAGCCCTCCAGATGTTTTGGAATGCAACTCCTACAGTCTTTTGCCATTGGCAATCTAAGCTTAGAATTCTGGGAGTTGTGGTCCAAAACATCAGGAGGGCTGAGGTTTTGACAATCCTGATATTGACAAACACACACACATACTTGCAAACAAGAATAAAATAAAATGTCCAAGCCCTAAAATACATTTAAATCCATGAACCCTTTGCCAGTTGGTCCCTGACCTCCCCAAACCAGACCAAGCAGAGAAACATCACAATGTTCCCCCCAAAAAAGCCCATTGTGCTTGGAACTGAGCCAGTTTTCTGGGAAGTTCCATAAACAGGCAACGCCTCTCTGACTGGTTTAATGGTTTTGACTGCGGAATTGTTACAAGGGGTTCTTTTTGGTTCCTGTGAAGGAGGGCAGGGGAGGCCCTGTGGACTCAACACTGTGCATAGACTGCTAAAGGATGGGAAAGGACCAAAACAGCACTTGGGGTTGTATCAGAAATACCCAAGGAGTACCTACAGAAGCGTGGCTGTAATTGTCTGCCAGCCCTACCGTCTGTGAGCAGGGCGGCTGAAAATTTAAAGGATACTTGAGGGGAGTTCGGTTTTACAATGACAGCAAATCCTGATATAATCAGAAACAAGAGCTAATGTTGTCACTGCCTCAACCTGAGAGGAAGGCAATTACAACCCAATTGCTCGATCCAGCCAATTGGCGTCCATATCGCCAAACGACAGAGATGGGGGCTTCAGTTCAATCACCGCTAGAACACGGAGCAAATGATTTAAATCCTTCCTCCTGCCAAAGGTAAAGGTTTCCCCCGCACATGCATGCTAGTTGTGTCTGACTCTAGGGGCGGTGCTCATCTCCGTATTCAAGCCAAAGAGCCAGTGTTGTGCAAGTCCATGGCCACGTGGCCAGCATGGCTGCAAGGAAACACTGTTTTACCTTACCACCTGATTTTCAGAGGGGAGTCTACTCTGGAAGGCTGCATGGGGGTGCGGGTGGGTTGGGGGCTTGCAGCCAAGAGTAGAACTGCACAGTTGTGACCAGAGAGAAAAGAGCTTTTGGTTTACTCAAACTAATAGTTCCAGGTGTTGATCCGGCTGGGAATAGCCCGAGGCCTAGGGCTCGTTCCAGAGCCACTGGCTTTGGGAAATTGCTTTTTTTTGGGGACTATGACTCCTAGAACTCCTCAGCATGGGTGAGGGATGATGCTGGCTCAAATAATTTGAAGAGTTGTGGTCCAAAAAAAGAGTAACTTTCCAAAGCTTTGCTCTCAGCTGAAGACACCCAAAGATGTTCCCTGCCAATGTGTTGTTATGTCGTCTCTGCTCTCCCTTACAGTGTCAGCGCGCGCACACACACACACACACCTCCAGCCTCCAGCAAAAGAGCAGCCAGGAAGTCTGAGAGCATGCTGCTTTTGCATGGTGCCAATCTGCCCACGATGGCTTCATTCAAATGGTGCTAACCGTATTTACTTTGCTTCTTCTACAGCTGGCTGACCTGCTTGTCCATCCAGGCACTGATTGGTAACCTGCAAATGATATCAGCAACAGGTCCTCTCTCTCTCTCTCTCTCTCTCTCTCTCTCTCTCTCTCTCTCTGTGTGTGTGTGTGTGTGTGTGTATGTGTTGGCCTTCCAGATGTCTGGAATAGAGATTCCAGATCCTCAAAAAAGTAGTATGTCCACCACTGTTGCCACTGAAATACAACAGTTAGTCAGAGTTACCAAAAGTCAGTGTAATTTTATCTTTGGTTTTGGTAGCTCCTGCCAATCTACCAGTTCGAAAGCATGTAAATGCAAGTAGATAAATAGGTACCATCATAAACAGCAGGAAGGTAAAACTGTGTTTCCTTGCAGCCATGCCGGCCACATGGCCACGGACTTGTAGAATACTGGCTCTTCGGCTTGAATACGGAGATGAGCACCGCCCCTAGGGTCAGACATGACTAGCACGCATGTGTGTGGGGGGCTTTATGTTTACCTTAGAGATCCCAGAACCCATTATGGCTGGGCGTATTGGGTGGTGTTGAAGGAATTGCCTCAGGTTCCCCATCCCTCTGAAGGACCACAGGTTCTCTATCCCCAATCCCCATTCCTATAGTGTAGCATCTTTAAATTCCATAGCTGGAGGGGCAGGAATTGTCCAGTTCTCCATTGGATCTTTTGCCTGTGTTTACTTTCAACATTTGTGGGAAGTCAGATCTCTTCCTCCATTCACTGCTTTCCGAGTTGTTTAATTTTGAAGCAGAAGATGTGTGAGGCAAACCCCAAACATATTAGGATGTCTCTTTCCATCCTCTAGTGGTCTGTACTAATGTTTTGTCACAACAGAAAAACAAAAGGTATTAATATTAATTCCCATGCAGTTAGAAATATTCCTCATGTCGTGTCTCAATGTGAATCGTGATGTGCTTCCAGATGGTGCACTCTAGACTTGATCAGTCAAAGGGGTTTGCTGTTTCCCTCTCAGTGACCAGTAAAGAAACAAAGCACAGCCAACGACAAAATACAGACTTGTGGAAAAGCACACAGCATGAGAAATATCCATCTCACACTTGAGGGGATACTGACTCTAATTTATGCCTAAGCGTATCATTCACTTTGATCATGTGGTAAGAAGATGGTGCCTTTTCACATGACCCCTAAACTCTGCCGCAAATGGTTCCCAGCTCCGGAGCTCAAAATTGTTTCCCCACCAGCTCCGGAGTTTACAGATAATTAAGTGTGACCACGCCCACCTAAGCGCGTCCCAGCGCACTTTTCAGGTACCTGCTCTCTGGAGGTGAAAATTCCTGATGCGGATATAACAGTAGTGACTGCCGGGCTCTCCTTGCTTCTGTTTGTTCTTTTTTTGCCCCCCGCCCCTTTAAGAGATCTGAATGCAGTGCCGGGGCGGCAGAACGGAGGTGAGTGGCATTCTTTTCTTCCTTTTTTTCTCCCTCCCCTCATGCAGCCAGCAGCCAGGAGTGCGGAGGGGGTGGGAACGCAGGAACAGCGACAAACCCCTAAGATCTCTGGTCCGAAATTAAGTGGCCAGCAGGTCTTAGGGGTCGTGTGAAAAGGCCCATGGAAGAAGAAGTAGAATTTGTGGGAGGGTTATACGTGGAAAATAACGTCTTGATAACAGACTACCATTTGTAAAATTCTGTGTTTCAGAGTCATGGCAACATCAAGGCCTTAGAAACTAACCTTTGGCTTCTATGTGGAGGTAGCAAATTGCCCCCACCCCTTGAAAAAAGTTTATTATTCCTTCAAGACTACATTGGGTTAAGAAGATTGAATAATAATATGATTCACAGTGTAGCAGTGAAGGAAATAGAAAAGATCATCAAGTGTAAAGATGTGTCATTCAAAACCAATGCCAAAGTCATCTACATTCTTGTACAGTATGCCCATTCACTATGTAGGGTCATGAAAGCTGGACAGTCAAGAAGGCTGGGGGGGGGGGAGACGATTTCCTAGAAATGTTGTGCTGGAGGAGATTTTTGAGGATACCTTGGCCTGCCATAAAGATAAACCAGAGGGTCTGAGATCAAATCAAACCTGAACTCTCTGGAGGCAAACATGATGAAATGGAGGATGTCTTATTTCTGGCATAGGACGAGAAGGAAAGATTCCCTGGAAAACATAATAATGTTGGGAAAGGTGAAAGGTCGCGGGAAAAGAGGAAGACCCAATATGAGATGCCCTGACTCGCTCAAGAATTGAGTTTCAAAGAGCTGTCCAAGGCAGTTGAGCACATGACGTTTTGGAGATGGCCTCTTCGTAGGGTCATCATAAATCGGAGGCATCTTGATGGTGCACAACAATAACAAGATTCACAGCGCAATGGGCTTGTAATTTGATATGCCAGCCTAATAAAATCGTTTATTTAAAAATAAGTGTTTTGTGGAATAGCTTCACTTGTTCCGAGGTTCCTGACAGTTACAAGGGAGGCTTCTTTGCCGTTGGAAGAATTACTTGGCAGGGATCGCTAGGTGGCGCCAGATATCCGTATGACGAAGTGAAGCATTCCCAGAATTCTTATGGTTGTGAAGTTCGGTTTCCAGAAAGGTACCCAGATTATAGGAAGCTTTCAAAGAAGTAGCCATATTAGTTTTTCATGGTATATTAAAATAAATCAATAAAGGGAAAATAACAAAAACAAAATCTGTTTCTCAGGTGTGTTTGGGGAAGTGCAGTTTGATCCATGAAAGCTCACCCTGAAATAAATCTGTTACTCTTTAAGGTGCCACAACATTTTGTCATATTCATTTCTCCCACTTTTTCCCTTCTAATTTCATCAAGAAATCGGAAGGCAAAACACAGTATTTCCCCCTCCCCATTCATCTTGAACAGAAAATGTGTCACAGAGACAACTCAGTAGCGCATGGTGGATAAATGGTGTTGGCCTTCATCCAAAGATGTTTATTCTCCAATTTATTTCAGACCTTTCTCTAATAATGTCATAAAGAACTTCACTCTGAGGCCCAAGATCCTAGCACAAAGTGGGATTGGCAGAGTGAGAAGCTATTGAGCGGTACTCACGGTCAACGTCTAAACTTTGCCCAACTTTCACCCATGAGAGGATCCATATCTCTTCCTCTCTAGCCTCCAGACATCTCAGGGTAGTTATTTATTTTGAGGCAGCTGTGTGGCACATTGGCACAACTATCCTTTCTCCTCTGCATCTAACAGCATGACTTCTGAGCAGTGGGCCCCAACAGTTGATGGTCCTCCCAAAAGCAACTCATCTGGCATCTTCATTAGAGATTTTACAGGCCTGGCAAAACACTTCCCTCTTCTGGCTAGCCTTCTGTCCATGATGCTATGTCTGTGCTATGGTTTAGAATTTTACTGCTTCCCCTCAGCTTCATCTTGATGCCACAGAAGTCTAATATTCCAACATAATGAATCAATTATTATAATTCCAGGATTTGTGATCTATAGATCATTTGGAGTTTAATCATTGCTTTTGGAAGGGTCAGATTAGGTTCTGTACATTCTTAGGGTTTAGTAAAATTGTATACATGTCTACTTAGAAGTAATTCTTCCTAGGTTCAATTCTTGTTACTTTCTGGTGGAAACCCTATACAGAGGGAAAGGTGGAGTAGAAATAAAATAAACATGTGCAACAATTCCAGTCTTAAAACACAGAACATGATTAGTAATAAATAGCATGTTACATGTTAAGTCATGCGAGTTACGTTTTGCTAAACTGCTACAAACTAAAGATATAAGCCAACATAGGGAAACCATTAGTTTCTTGTAAAAGATGGGCACCTTGTATGTAATTCCACAGTACATGGTTTAAAAAGCAAAGGACTGCCATTTCTAGTTCTCCAGAAGTTTAGAGTCCAGCTCCAACCAACATGGACAGTGACAAGGAATTACAGGAGGGACAAAATGTCCCAAAAGCCTGATATCAAAAGCAACAGGAACAAAATCCTAGACCAATAACCTGATCCATCAAAAATATATATGCAGCAGTGGTTCCGGTAGAGGACAACTCTGTAAAAATCGCAGGGCCTGTTTACGTACGTCTGATAACAGTGACAATTTCACAAATAATTTAGCAAGGGAACAAGAAGCAAGCCTCAAACATAACCCTAGTATAAACAAACCCTGAGGGACAAATGTATGTCGTATTTAAACAGGAATGCAAGGGGCAGGAGACCCAAACTTTGATCCTGTGGTGTTGAGCAACACATGTTTGCAATGCTCCCTTGCCCCCTCAACCCCCTGCCCTGCTGCCACGTTTCGGTTTGTGTTTGAAATGCAGCTTAAGGTCTTGAAGACTGCGGAGTCTTAAAGGCACATCTCGAAGGCACCCCCAGGAGGAGGCTGCCCTGCTCAGGAGAGATTGTGGTAGAAAATCTCATGGGAAGCCCAATAGACCCCATGTTGATGCAACATGAAAGAAGTGGCGTTCTTTTAGACCGCTTTGCAGCCTTCTTCTTTTGCATCATATCATGTGCCTGAAAGGTCTTCACAAGAACATCTGTGTCCTACTCATGCAAGGATTCCAAAAATGACGTCATTACTTAATTAGTTCTGCTCTGGCAAGTAGGAAGCTTTAGAGGTGGTTACTTCATGTCCTGTTCGTCCCTCCTTGCTGTCCCGCTTGGAACCGGTACAAAAAAACCTTACTTCATGTCCATAGCATGACAGCAAAAAGTCTCGACCACGCTCCCGGAATGGGGAACAGAGCGTGACAAGCTGTACCTGCCCTGTGCTGGGGAATTCTTTTGTCTATGTTCCTGTTCCGGGACAAGGTCCCGTGAGGTAACAACTGTCACACAATGAAGGCAATCCGCTCGTGAACTTGTGTCCGTCCATTTCTCTCGTACTTTTGAGTGTTGTGGATCAACATTTTGAATAGATGAAGCACGTGGTGTGGTGTGCCCTATATTTGTATGTGTTTTTTTCAAAAAAGCAGATCTTGTCACGAAACAAGGCCATGAAGTAACACTTGTCACGAGACAATTTATTACGACTGTGAGTAAACGCAAACGGACTGAACAGGGACAAAACCACGTGACCGCGAACAACGCTGTCACGGTACAAACGTAATTGCGGAAGAAGGTAGGATGTGAAGTAACCACCAAAGTGGGATTAGACAAAGCCAAAGGGGATAAAGTGATCAATGGCTAAAAATCACGATGGGTATCAGCTTCTCTCGGGACCAACTTCACACAGCTGTTGTGAGGATAAAAGGTTGTGAAGGGGAAAAAACCATCTTGAGCTCCTTGGGATGGCAGGGGAGGAGGGAAGGCTGTAAATGTAAATAAATAGAACACTGATGCATTAGTGGAGTTCAGGATAGGGCAGAGGATCAAATCTGAGAGTGGCGTATGAACCCCAGAACCTATTTTCAGTCCACCTCTGAGCATAAGCCGAGTGCTTCGCTCAGCCGTTTTGTGACTCCCTTGTGCACAGACCTCTACACCGTCTCTGTGTTAATAAACCTCCAGCCTTGTCCAGAGCAGATGCAGCAGCCTTTAGCGATATTAACAGCCTGAGGGGCCCTGAGGGGCCTACAGGCCACCCAGCCTGTGTTTCCTTTGATCTGCTGCCTGAGTTCGTGAAATCCTAGTTGATCAACAATGGAAATGTTTCTGACACATTCTAAACTCCACTGCCATTTGTAAATAGTCCTCCTAACCGTTCAGGATCAGGTTGTCCACAGAGTTCAGCCACCTTTCCCAGCTTGACTGGCCTGGTTGCTTGACGTCAGCAAACCTGTTCTTTTACATTTCAGTCCTAGTGCGTCTTTGACTATCTAAAATCTGTCTGCTTCCTCTCCATCAAGGATGAAATAGACATGCTCTTCTAAACTGGATGAAGGCTAGGTATGTTAACACAGTAGCAAAAGGCCCAGGCCTATTATGAAATATGGTGGTGTGCCCCCTGATTTATTTCTTAGAAGAATCATGGAATAATGGAGTGGGGAGGAGCCTGAGTCTGCTCAGTGCAGAAATCAAAGATATGACAGACGGTGGTCCAGTTTTCTCTTTCTGTGTGGGAGGGAGCAAGCCAAGTAAACAACTAATATCTAGCTTTCAGCCTTGCTCTCTTGGTGCATCCTCATGAAGATAACCCTCTGCTAATGTTTGCTTGTTTCTCTCGCTTTCCAGCATAGTCTAGAAAGTTAGTAGCTGATTAAAGAGAGAATAAAAAGTGATAAATGCTGGTGACATCACACGCTCAGGATAAAATTCGAACTCTCACGTGATATTGTCCATGAAAAACACGATCATTTCAAAGTGTGCATTCCACCAAATGCTCCCCAACTTAATGAAAATGTGAACTGGGCCAGTGTTGTCAACAGCAGTATTCTGGGGTAGAAGCCATTCTGACAGATGGCTATGTAGACTTAAAGACAGAAGGTCTCAAAGGCGTCTGTGATTCAGGTTAAGTTTTTCTTCCTCCTGCCTCATCTGTGACTGGATTTTCTGAAGAAGCAAATATGAGTTTTCTAATAAGATATTAGAGAGAGATATTCTGAACTAATTGCTTCTGATTAGTATTCATAAGCGTAGCACTAGACCGGAGTTTTGGGGTTCAGTGTACCCAGTATGCAGATGATGCCCAGCTCTCTCTCTCTCTCTCCTTGACCTCTAAATCTGAAGAAGCTGTTTCAGCTCTAGATCAGTGTCGAGTGAGGGCTAATAAACTGAGACTTAATCCAGAGCGGACAAGACAGAGGTGCTCCCTGTCTGTCAGTAGGCAAATCAGGGAAGAGGAGTGTAAACTGTGCTGGATGGGGTTACCGTCCCCCATAAAACCCAGGTATGCAGCTTGGTGGTACTTGTGGATTCATCTGTGAGTCGGGATGCCCAGGTTTCAGCGGTGGCCAGGAGTGCATCTAAACAATTAAAACTAGTGTGCCATGGGGACACATGCCTGCTGGATTACTCTAATGCACTCTGTGTGGGGCTGCCTACAGAAAGTGTCTGGAAACTTCAGCAGATCCAAACCACAGCAGCTGGACACAGGTATCGTATTAACTCTCCTGTTACAGCAGTTCCACTGGTTGCCAATCCATTTCCAGACAGAATTCAAAGTGATGGTTCTAACCTAATAAAGCCTAAACACTTTGGGCCCAAACTATCTCCAAAACGACATCTCCCTTAATGAGCTTGCTTGGATTTTAATATCACCAGAAGACAATTTCCTCTCCGTCCTGCCACCTTCAGAGATGCGTTTGGTGGGGACAGGGGAGAGGGCCTTCTCCGTGGATGCTCCCAAACTCCAGAACTCCCTCCCACAAGAGGCCAGGCTGGGGCCCCATCTTTGCTGTCCTTCCACAAGTAGGTAAAGACATTTCCCTTCAGACAGCCTTTCCCTTAATAAATGGCTGCCTGAGTGGGGTTTTTGAAATGGATTGTTTTGCCTTACTACTTTGAATGTGTTTTTGGTGTTGCTTATGTTCTCCATCATGGCCTTCGTGAAGCCACACAGATGGGTTTCCCAGGCGCCCCTGCGCCAGAGGTCGGAACTTCCCTAGCAATAGGAAAGTTTGTTAGTCTCCGCCCCCGCACCCTGCGCATGAGTAAGGGTGTTCCCACCTAAATGCCTCAGTTCCTCTTAACCGCCATGGCTAGAGGTGCTTCTCTGTTAGTCTCCGTGCAAATTCTTCTCCTTAGAATTTTTTTTCCATCTTTTTGGCTTTGATCTCGGACTGTATTTTGGCTCATGTCTTTTACGCCCCCTTCAAGCGTTGTACTGGTTGCCGGGCCAAGATTCCTCACACGGACGGGCATGACCGTTGTCTTTTTTGCCTCGGTGAACACCATCGCACCGAGGCCTGCCCGATCTGTTGAGGTTTCAGCTCCCAGGCCCTGAAAAACTGTTGCAACCGTTTGACAAACTACCTTTTGGAGCGCTCCCTTCAACCTCAACCTATGGAGCAGAAATCTGTCGAGGCGGCCCGTAAGTCTGAGGCTTCGGGACGGGTGGATAAGCCAAAGAAAATCCCGGTGCTTCAAGGTGTGGTTTCTTCGAAACCTAAACCCACGGCTAATCCACCCCTAGTTAAATCCTCCAAGCCATCTTTGAAGACTTCGAAACCTTCAAAACCGACCCTTCTTCCTCCGGTTACTTCCACATCGACTTCGGGTTCGACTTCCATTCCGGCACTGACTTCGTCTGTGGCTTCTTCTTCGGTTACGATCGAAACCGAATATTCAGGCTCAGCGGCGTCTTTGGTCCAGGTGGCCCCTCGACCGAAATATCAGCAGCTCCTCCCCTCGGATTCATCGGAGTCATCATCTGATGATGACACAGCCCTCCCTCCCAACATTACATTGATGGGCTCGACTCCCATCTCCGGGATCTGTCGGCCCACTCTGGATGGGACCATTCGGTCCAGAGAGCTTTCATTCCGCTCTCTGTCCTTGGATTCGAAAGCAGCCTCGTCTCCAGTCCCTACTTGGAAGACTGAGCTCGAGGAGCGTGCTTCCTCGCTGCTGCCGCCGTTCTTGTCGGATTCGTCACCGAAACCAGAGAAGAAGAGACATAAGCAGGTTAAACTGCAGCCTGCTCCTTCGAACCCTTTGGACAGTTTCGAATCGTCTGCTGCTGCTACGCAAACCGATTCCGTGCCTGCCACATTGGTTCAGGCTTTGACCCCTCTGAAGCCGACCAAGGAGGCGACGGATTCGTCCGCTCCACCTAAGAAAAAGAGATGCAAGGAACATCATCTCCAAGCTCCGTCTCTATCTGTCCCTCCGGTCCCGGCTTTTTCTCTCCATTTCGACAGCAATAGTGGTCCATCCACACCTCGGATCCGGTCGAAACTGACCAGCTTGCCTTGGTTCCATCGTCTTCTGGTTCAACTCGAGAAGACAATGCTTCGGATGTTGAATCCGTCAGGTCAGAGGTCTCGGATTCGACATCGGTCCAGTTTGTCACTTCACCTGATTCCAAGGTCGATGAAAAGTCTCCTCCCTCTTCTTCCAATTCGATGAGAAACTACGCCAATTTCCTGGTCTGTATGTCGAAGACCACCGACTTACCGGTTCATCAACCTCAGCCAAAGAGAGTTTGCCATATATTTGGCAGGATTGCTAATGATGAGACGGCTCCTGTCCATCTCACGTTGATTCCATCTTTCTTCACTATGGCAGAGGATTCCTTCCAAGCTCTCTCTACTACTTCAGTTCCTCGTAAGCTCGAGGTGCTCTATCGTGTCCACGACGACAAGGCACCTTATCTGAACAAGCACCCGACCCCGAATTCAGTGGTTGTGGCATCATTGCAGGTCCAGTCACGTACCAAGCAGACTCCGATCCCACCTTCTAAAGAGGGAAGGAAATTGGACACTGTTGGCAGACATCTGTATTCTTATGTGATCCTCCAGCATAAGATAGCCAACTACCAAGGTGCCATGGGTGCGTACCAGGGTGACCTTTTGTCGCACCTTCATCCCTTCCTCGAGCTTATCCCTGAAGAAAAGTGTGTGGAAGCTTCAGCTTTGTATGAAGAGTCTATGGCCTTGGTGGCCCAGCAAATGCGGGCCTCAAAGCACTCATTTGATGCGGCCTCAAGGGTTCTCAATTCTTCTATCACCCTCCGCAGGCACGCTTGGCTGCGTACCACTGGTCTTTCTGATGACCACAAGGCCCAAATCGAGTTTTTGCCCTTTGATGTTTCTGGCTTATTTAACACCTCCACCGATGACCTCATGGAGGACAGGCACAAAAAAAAGGACACTGCCAAAAAATTAAATGTGATCCCTCCTGGACCGAAGCCTTCCTTTCGCTTTCAATCAAGAAGACGCTTCTGGCCTCCATCCGCCCAGTCCTCTTCCAAGCACCAGCAACGTGACCGTCCAACAAGACCTTCTGCTTTATCCACCTTCTCCACTAAGGCAAAAAAGTCCAAATCGGCTTCCACCTCTTCCAAACCCAGGGATAGACGATCCCGGGAAGACTATTGACTACCCATCTATTCGTCTCAATCCCTTCCTCCAGCCTTGGCGGGACATCACTTCGGACCAGTGGGTCCTTTCTGTTATTCAAAAAGGTTACCTATTAGAGTTGTCTTCTCTCCCCCCCATTGGGGAATTTAGTTCGCACCACTCCATCTCCTTGCCTTCTAGAAGAGGTGTCCTCGCTTATTCAAAAGGGTGCCATCGAAAGAGTCCCAAGGCCTGTTGCTCATCACGGACTCTTATCCTGTTATTTCACGGTCCCAAACAAGGACGGCAGACTGCGCCCCATCTTGGACTTACGATTCCTAAACAAATTTTTGGTTTACAAAAAATTTTGAATGGTAACCTTGGAAAAAGTCATCCCCCTCCTTCACAGGGGAGACTGGTTTGGAGTTGTGGATCTACGAGATGCGTACTTCCACATCTCGATCCACCCAGCTCATCGACACCTGCTCAGATTCGCCGTAGGGGAAAACATCTTTCAATATTCCGCCCTGACATTTGGTTTGGCAACAGCACCAAGAGTCTTCACCAAGTGCATGGCACTGGTGGCTGCATACCTCCGCACACTGGGAATAGTTGTCTTCCCCTACCTCAACGACTGGTTGGTCATCCCAGACTCTCAGGACAAGGCTCGCCAAGACATCGCCACTGTCCTCAACACCTTAGAGTCACTGGGTCTGCAGGTCAATTTCAAGAAGTCGCATCTCGACCCCTCTCCAGTAGTAAATTTCATCAGTGCCATTCTGGATTCTACTTGAGCCATGGCCTTTCCGCCACCGAACAGGATTGCAGAAATCCTCCATCTACTACAACAATTCCGAGCACACCAGGTCATCCCAGCAGTCGAGGTCCAAAGACTGTTAGGTTTCATGGCCTCCATGACCTCTGTTCTGGTGCACGCGAGGCTTCGACTCAGACCTCTCCAAGCCTGGTTCCTCCAGCAATTCGACCCTCTTCGGGACCCTCCCAACAAACTCCTCACCATCCCTCCGGACTTACCTCATCATCTTTGCTGGTGGTCCTGCCGGTCCAACATCCTCTCTGGATGCCCCTTCAGGAATCCATTTCCTGCCATACAAATAACTACAGATGCCAGCAACACGGGTTGGGGTGCTGTTTGCCTCTCATACTCCATCCACGATACCTGGACTCCACAGGAGCAGTGACTCCACATCAATGAGTTGGAGCTGCTAGCGATCTTCAAAGCGTTCCAGGCGTTTATCCGACACCTCTCCGGCAATGTAGTACTGGTGGTGACCGACAACACAACCGCCATGTACTACATCAACAAAAGGGCGGAACCCACTCACAGCGTCTTCTGCAGCTCACGATCCGCTTCTGGAATTGGTGCACCTCCAACAACATTCACCCGATTGCGATGCACTTTCCTGGAGAGGAGAACTCTGACGCTGACAGCCTCAGCCAACGACTTCAGGCGACTCACGAATGGGAACTGCATCCCAGGACTTTCAGCCTCCTTTGCAGCAAGTGGGGCTCTCCTCGTGTGGAACTGTTCGCTTCCCAATCCAACACCAAGTGCCAGGAGTACTGCTCCAGGGCGGGGAAGGGACGTCACTCCTTAGGGGATGCACTCCTCCTTCCATGGTCGGAAGACCTCCTTTATGCCTTCCCTCCTATTCCTCTGATACACAGAGTGGTCATAAAGACTCTTCAAGAAAGAGCCAACCTCATCCTGATAACTCCTTGGTGGCCTCGACAACCCTGGTTTGCGTCCCTTCTACAAATGTCCTCAGACTATCTACGTCTAGCCCAGTTTCCGGAGCTGCTTTCACTGGACAAGGGCCAAGTTCTGCACCCAGACCTGACTCGCCTCCAGCTCACGGCCTGGAGGATTCTACCTTGATCGATGCCATCATTGCCTCTTGCCGCAAGCCTTCCACTAACAGACAGTACACCTATAAGTGGAAGTGGTTCTCACTGTTTGCGGCAGATAAGGGGTTTGACACGGTCAATCCTTCTCTTGCCTGGGTCTTGCAATATCTCCTTTATTTAAAATGTTCTGGACTTACATCAGCTTCTCTTCGAGTCCACCTCTCGGCTATTGTGGCTCACCAACCGCAGTTTTCGGAGGCAGCTGCATTCTTTAGACACCCTAGAATGAAGCGGTTCCTCAAGGGCCTCAAGAACACTTTCCCTGACAGGAAACCGATTCCACCTCAGTGGTCCCTGTCCTTGGTCCTTCGGGCCTTGCAATGCCCTCCCTTTGAACCAATGGCATCTACGGACCTTAGACTGCTCAGTGCTCACCCTAAAAACTGCATTTTTGGTGGCCATTACTTCAGCTAGAAGGTCAAGTGAGCTTTGCGCTCTTAGGTGTGACCCTCCACATTTGCGGTTCCACCATGATAGAGTGGTGGCTTACCCAGATGTCACTTTCCTTCCAAAAGTGGTTTCCTCTTTTCATGTGTCTCAGCCTATTGTTTTGCCGGCTTTCTTTCCCAATTCTACCACCAGGATTGAACGGGACATGCATACACTTGATGTTAAACGGACCCTAGATTTTTATGTCTCTAGGACCAAACCTATTAGAAAATCAAATAAACTGTTTGTGTGCCATGATCCTGCAGTACTGGGTACTCCTGTCTCTTCCCAACGTTTTGCCCGCTGGGTAGTTCAGACTATTAAGCTCTCTTACGAGCTAGCCAAGGTACCCCTACCCATGGGTATCCAAGCTCACTCCACAAGAACTTTGGCCTCCTCAGCGGCTTTTCTGAAGGGTGTACCCCTGGACAGCATCTGCCAGGCGGCCACCTGGTCTACACCTGATACCTTCGTGACCCACTACAGGGTGGATGCCCGTGTGAAATCGGCCACTTCCTTCGGGAGGGCAGTGCTATCCTTTGTGACGGCGTGACTACTCTCCTGTCAGTGAGTACTGCTTGCAATCACCCATCTGTGTGGCTTCACGAAGGCCATGATGGAGAAGAACCAGTTACTTACCTGTAAAGGTGGTTCTTCGAGTGGACCTTTGTGAAGCCACACAGCACCCGCCCGCCTCCCCTCGGACCGTCACACCCTGACTGGTACATCCATTACCTGTCATCCTGGCGGTCAAGAGGAACTGAAGCGTTTAGGTGGGAACACCCTCGCTCATGCGCAAGGTGCGGGGGCGGAGACTAACGAACTTTCCTATTGCTAGGGACGTTCCGACCTCTGGCGCAGGGGCACCTGGGAAACCCATCTGTGTGGCTTCACGAAGGTCCACTCAAAGAACCACCTTTACAGGTAAGTAACTGGTTCTTTTTTAGCCTGATATTCATTTGACCTTTTTTAGTGTTTGTATACTTAAGAGTGGTTAGCTTTAAATACTGTCTTTTAATGCTGTAAGTAGCTTTGGGTACTTGTTAAGGGGAAAGGCAGGTTAAAGCAAACAAATACACCATAGACCCTTGCATTCTGCTAGCAGAAATGATAATATTCTTTTATGATGAAACCCTGTGGGACTTGGATGCACCTTAAAAGATACAATGCCCTAAGGGTACAGCCAGCAGGTGACAGGGTGCAAAAGTGTCAGTGCATGTAATGGAACTTAGAAACCTCAGTCTCCATCTCTACATTTCCTGAGAAAGTTGAAGAGTTTGAAAATCTCACAGTCCTCTATCGTTTATGTGAAAGGACCAGGGGAAAGGCACTGCCTCTGTAGTGCAAACAGCAGGCACAAAAGAGCAGGTGCTTAATACAATGAAATACACATATGCTATAATCAGGGATATCCAACAGAGAGGGGCAGAAGCAAATGAAATATAATGTAGAGGAAGCAAATTAAAAGACAAGCTCTTCATTGCCCAGAACCTTTCCCTTGCCTCTGTACCGTACTAGCTGAGGTCTACCAGATCATCCTAGGAAAGCAGACATGCGCACACCCCTCCAACCCACTGATGGATTTACCGCCCATGTAGTCCAACCCAGCCCTAGAAGATCTCTGCTGGAGATTCCACAGAGAGATGTCCTTTTTTAACAGCTTTGACAAAATTATCCGCCTGACAACATCTTTTCAAGATGTATCTTGTCAGTTCACTGCCAACCTCTTTAAGGTGATGTGGAAAAGGTAAGTGGGGAGGGATTTCGGAAGGGAAAGCTCTTTGAATTTATAGCCTGTTTTCTAAATACAATTTCACAGTTGTTTGTTAAGATTGTTGATAGGAAGCCAAGAGAGCAAATTCACAACCAGCAGCACTAAAAGGAAGGAAGGAAGGAAGGGAAAGAACACTGAATATGAACCATAATATTTTCCACAATGTTTGGCATTAACAAAACATTTTGTTTGACCTACAGGCTAACCGTGAAATCTTACACATATTTACTAACTCCAAAGTGTCAAACCAAGCTTATTCTCACATAATGGTATACAAGACTGCCGTCTAAGACGGTTACTTCATGTCCTTCCTCGTTCCGAGATTACGTTCGTTTCGTGATAACATTGTTCGCGGTCATGTGGTCTTGTCCCGGTTCTGTCCCTGTTTCCGTTTACCCACGGGCGTGGGTGATGCTATCGTGACAACTGTTACTTCATGTCCTTGTTTTGTGACAGTTACTGGATTTTCTTGGCTTTGTTTACCCCCTTTTTTTGGCCCGGGCTTCCGTTTTTTAATATTTCGAATCTCCACAACTTTGCCTTTCATGCGTTAAGCGGCAAAACTCCCAGTTTCATGCCCTCTTCCCTCTCTGCGATGCATTGTTTACACGATTGGGATTGTACTGGAGAATGCAACTTTGCACTCCTGCTACTAGATGGAGAATGTGTGCATTGCGTGACAAGCGTTACTTCACAGGCACTTGTCTCGAAACAAGAACTGAGACAAGATGATTCCTGAGGCCAGGGAGAGGTATGTCTCATCATGCTCTGTTCCCGGTTCAGGGTGTGTGGTCAGGACGAACTCCCGCCATCACACAATGGACGTGGAGTAACCTTTTTTCATACCGGTCCCAAGCAGGACAGGGAACCGTGATGAGAGTGACGCAAAGTAACCGTCATTAATACACTGCTTCCTTTATGCTGTGTTTTCTACATTAAGGATTCGAGTTGGAGTAAAAGTCATGTGGTCCTTATGCACTGCATAATATAAAGCAGGGATCCATAACTTTATAAACCACTAACAACATTCATGCAAACTGCTAGCTTTCATGATTCAGGTCCCACTTCATCAGGACTGCAACGCTGACTGGTCAATATAGTACAGAAAATTTATAGTCCCAAAAATTCATGGCAGATGGATTTATCCAGCAGGTTTGTTAGATGTAAGAAAGGCAAGACACAGGCTGCGTTGGCAGTGTGATACTAAAATTCAACTATGGGCCTTTTCACACGACCCCTAAGATCCGCTGGTCCCTTAAATTCGGACCAAAGATCTTAGGGGTTCGTTGCTCTTCCTTCCTCCCCACCAGAGAAAGAGGGGGGAAAATGCAGCTCACCTGGAGGAACTTCCCGGAGCTCCATTTCTCTTCCGTTTCTCTTCCGTTTCTCTTCTGCTTGCTTTTTCCCCTCCCACCTCTTCTCTTAAAGGGGCAGGAGGCAAAAAAACACAAGCAGAAGCCAGGAGAGCCCCACACTGACGAGATTAAATCCGGACCTGGGGATTTTCACCCACCTCAAGCAGGTACAATAAAGTGCAGCTGGGTCGTGCTTAGGTGGGCGGGGTCGCACTTAATTGTCTGCAAAGTCCGGAGCTGGTGGGAAAACACTTGTAAGGTCCGGACCTTGCAGCCATTTCCTGCGGAGCTTAGGGGTCGTGTATAAAGGCCCTATTTTACCCATCCAGGGGTGTCATGCTTATCAAATTTTCTTGTCAACCTGAGGAGCTATTCTAGCTAGTCCAATAGACTCCACACGAGTCTTAGTCTCCTTAAATGTTATTTGCACAACAGCTCTGTGTCCAGCTTTTGCTCAACAGTCATTAAGCTGTTTTGTTTTCTCATACAGTATTTTTAAAAAGCTGAAAATGTTACAGGAGAGAGAGGAAATAAAAGTGGTCACTTCAGGTCTGTTGTTGGCTTGGGTTTAGGGACACACACACACACACACACACACAGAGAGAGAGAGAGAGAGAGAGAGAGAGAGAGAGAGAGAGAGAGAGAGAGAGAGAGAGAGAGAGAGAGAGAGAATGCAAGTTATGTCCATTTCTGGAGAAATCGGCTCTGGCCACAGTGACGCATGCCCTAATGACGTCCCGGCTAGACTACTGTAATGCGCTCTATGTGGGATGAAAAGTCCCACATAACGTTGGCAGTGTGATGCTAAAAGTCTCAGGAAACTTCAACGGGTTCAAAATGCAGCAGCCACATTGCTGACTGGGTGGGGTACAGAGATCATTACACCCCTATTAAAGCAGCTCCGCTGGCTGCCAAATCAGCTATTGAGCACAATTCAAGGTGCTGATCTTGACCTACAAATGCACTGTACGACCTGGGTCCTAGCTACCTCAAAGATAGAATCTCATAGTATGAACTGATTCGGGTGTTAAGGTCATCACGAGAGGACTTTCTCTCCATCCCACCACCCTCACAGGTACGCCACAGGGAACATATGAAAGGGCCTTCTCAGCTGCTGAGCCCATACTCTGGAACTCCCTCCCTCTAGAGGCCAGGACTGCCCCATCTTTGATGTCTTACTGGAAACAGCCAAAGACCTTTCTCTTCAAGCAAGCTTTCCCTGAATGATGGTCAATTTATTATGTGCCATTTATATGAATCAATATGATCACATAGACATTGTATTTATAACCACTTATCTAACCATGCGTGATTGCATTGTTAGTTTCCATCAACTTTTATATGTAATTATATGTTTTCAGTACTTGAACATGTCTTAATTGTACTGGACTATATTACTGTAACTGTAAGCCACCTTGGGTCCTTTTCCAAGGAGAAAGGCAGGGTAAAAGTACTCTAAAATACATAAATAAAATAATAATAATCCACAGTTCCAAAGAGGATCTCTGTGAAGAGAAGCAATCAGAGTTTGTGAATAGAAGAATTCAAACTCTGGATAGGAAATCATAAAAACAAAGAGGATGCCAAGTTCTACCTGGTCCTCTTGTGTTTTAAAGAAACAAATCAGGGACAGACAGAATACACAAGGCTGTTTTCTACCCCAAACAGAATCATTAGCAAAAAACGAAATGAAGTAGGCAAGCTTTTAGCTTACCAACTCTCCTGGAAATGGCATGCTAATATAATTTCCCATCAGAAGCAGCAAGGACAAATGGCTGACGAAACCAACAGAAATAGCTCTGACTGCTACTTCACCTCACTCAAACTGAGCAGCAGCCGCACAGTGCTGTTCTGGACTTCTTACTGTTTTTAACGTGACAAAAACTCACATAGTGGAACATGTTGACTTTTCTGCATCAGCTGATCGAGAAGGTTATTATAAAAACAAGAAGGCTTCGGACAAACATGGTATCCCCGCTGAGTTTTATAAGAAAGTCAGAGATCTTGGCTCGGCTCTTCGTTAAAGTATTTGGAAACAGAAATAATGTTTGGTATCTTGGGGAGAACAACAAATTGTAATGTGTTTCCAGCACCAGGGCAGGATTGCTCCCTGGTTGAATCATAATGCCCAGTTTATCTCTTGAATTTGAGCAGCTGCACCTTCTCACTCCAGCTTGCCTCTGGCCTCAGTACCACTGAAAACCCCAAATGATCCCTGAATAACATGCAACTGAAAGCACACGAATGTCACAGATGTAATGGATGATTTTAAAAAAAAATAATTTAAAATGTAAGCATTCATTCTGTTAAAAAAAAAAGACATAACGTCTAAAAAGTCAAGGCTATGTTAATTCTTGGAATACAGAAAATGTTTTGAGTTGTCTGGAAGGAGCATTTTTATTGCGTTTATTCAAACAAATAAAATCCAGTTTCCTCGTTGACAATGCAGATTTTATTAATTAATATTTTTTAAATTTTCATTTTCATTTTTTTTAATCAAGATTTTGCAGAATAAATTGGGTGTAATTGCCAATGAGGGACCCGGGTAGTGCCGAGGGTTAAACCACTGAGCTGCTGGACTGGTTGATTCAAAGGTCATCCGTTCGAACCCACAAGGGTGAATTCTTGTCACTTGTCCCAGCTCCTACCAACCCCTCAGTTTGAAGGCATGTAAAAAAAGTGAGTAGATAACTAGGTACCACTTTGGTGAGAAGATAATGGCATTCCGTGGGCTTCCATGTTTAGTCATGGCAGCGACATGACCAAACACCAGCACTTTGGCTTACAAACAGAGATGAACCGTCAAACAAATAAACAAATAAAATGAGCACCGGCCCTTAGAGTCAGAAGCAACTGGACTTAATTGTCAATGGGAACCTTTAGCTTTAGCTTTAATTGCCACTGAGGCAGTGCATGTCAAAGAGTTAATCCTTTTGTGGATGGAAAAGGTATTTCCCTACCTGTTGCCCAAGCCACTGAAATCTCTGCATAAGACTATAACTAGGCCAGGGCCAGCAGGGCTTTGAATCAGGTTGTCTATCATTAGAAAAAGTGATGACAGAGGAAAAAGTGATGACAGAGGCATGGCCGGCTGATTTTCAGAGGGCTTTGCAGCTTTTAGAATCAAAGTGCAAACAGCTTCAAAGTGACATGCCTGATTGCACTGGGTAAGGTTGCTGTAATGTGAGTGGTCTCCCATTCTCTGCCCTGGAATCACTCCAGCCTACCAAAAATGATCCGTCTTGGTCAAACGGAAAGTGTTCTGCTTATATAAGGCCTCATAGTGCTTAAGCATTCTCTGGGTATTTAATTATACAAGCTAACATTGCTCCCCCCCCACTAGGTAGGACGGGGTATTCATTTTACCGACCTCAGAAGGATAGAAGGCTGAGTCAACCATGAGCCAGCTACCTGGGACTGAAACCCAGGTCATGAGCACAGTTTTAGACACAATACAGCTGTTTAACCACTGCCAACACGAGATACCTTTGGTCACTGATTGGGATTGGACTGCAGTGCATTTCAGAAATGCCACAAACCTCCATCCATCAGATATTTACTCCAAATAGGGCAGAACTATGTTCTTTCTGGTCATCCCTGTGTCAAGATTGTGAGTGGGCCCTGTTGCCGCATTATGCTTTCAAAGAAAATTGAATGTATTTAAATAAAGAGCTTTAAAAAGCTCTCTCTTGCTGTATCTTTTTGGCCTCATGCAGTGGCTGATGCTTCCACCCAGTTCCTGTTTCCTTCCAGTTAGCACAACCCATTCAGGACGTTAACTAGCATCTGTTTTCACGCCATTACTACCACAACCTTCTTCTCTTCCTGACAGTGATAGAAAATTTTCGAGAGTCATATTTAGGTTCAGAAATAATATAAAGTTCTCTAGTAAAGTCAATCTTTTGAAGGGCACAGAAGACTACTGAGGGAATGGGAGGGGGAAGTGTTACAACAGTAACAGATTTTGGTGATGACTAATAGAAAGAGTTCTAACTCATTGATATATATCAGGATTCTTTTAACGAGCAATGATTAACATGGTCTGAATCAGGGCTGTCCAACTTTGAACAGGCCGAGGTCTACTTTTTCCAGCCCAAAAGTGCCTGAGGGCTACTACACTAAAACCTCTCCTTACAGATTTTATCCATTCCTTCCAAGCACATGGTCATAAGTAAAAAAATTGTAAGCCATGCAGGGGTTTCCCATAGGAATGCATTGAAAAATCAATTAATCCATTATGGAGGGAATTGTCCAGGGGGAAGAAGGGAGATGTCACTGCACAAAGGAGATGGGCACACCTGCAACCCCACCACTCGCCCCTCTCTCCTCCTCTCTCCTCCCCTCTCCTCCCCTCTCCTCCCTCCACTCCGCACCAGCGACTCAGCTGGTCACAAGACCGTGGCACACTGATCATCTGGCTGGTGGGGGGAACAGGGGACTGCACCATGGCCTTGAACTGCCCCACTCAGCTGAGACAGTGGGCTGGCTTACCCAGAACTTTGCTGAGGCAGTGGTGGTCCTTGGGATGGGGGAGGGAGGGGTGGAGAACTTAGCCCCCCACTTTTTTTTATTGGTGGCCGGCGGGCTACTTTTGAACCCTTCGTGGGCTACCAGTAGCCCACGGTCTACCTGTTGGGCAGGCCTGGTCTGAATGATGGGATTCTTGAACCTGTTCCCCCCCCTTTCAACATTTGTACACAAAACAATGACATATCTTCAGCCCCTTCGTTCAGCTAACAGCTGAAGATGATGGAGGAAGTTAAAGCAGTCAGGTAGGAAGTCAACCTCACGTGCCTGGTTCTTTATGTGAATAGTGTATCAATTGGCAGACTTGAATGCTCTTGCCACTCTTGCCCCAAGATCTCAGTGTGGTATTATGAGCGGGATACTCCTTGGACAGAAACATTCACAGAGCAGAAGGACATTCTAATCCTCTCCCACATTTCCTCACAGCCAACTCCTGGACGCTGCCATATGGAATAGAAGACCGCTGATTCCTAACCTTGGGTAACCCAGGTGTTCGTGGACTGCAGCCCCCAGAAGCTTTCACCACCTGCTATGCTGGCCAAGTTTCTGGGAGTCGCAGTCTAAGAATACCTGGGTTGCTCAAGGTTAGGAGCCACCACAATAGGCCAAAGTGACTTCCTAATCCAGTGATAGCAAACCTTTCAGAGACCGAGTGCCCAAACTGCTATTCAGAACCCACTAATTTTTTTTTAAAGTGCCAATTCAGCAATTTAATCTGAATCCAGGTGGCTGTGAAGGCGCAATGTCGGGTGCCCACAGAAAGGGCTCTGAGTGCCACCTTTGGCACCCATGCCATAGGTTCGCCAACACTGACCTATTCCAAAAGGTAATGATGAAACACAACGCTATCTCACTTTTTTCCTGTGATTTTTGTTGTTCATTTTATTTCTCTGTCTCTGTATCAGTCGGGTAATGGTAGGTACTAATCAGGACTGAGACCGTGCCACATAAATGCAGAGCTGAAAGACCATGGCTTCAGTGTCTTCCACCCTCCATCATGCTTCCAGTCCTGCAGTGTGTGGGAGAATGGTCGTGTGAAAGGGAAACGCCCAACAGAACAAGGAGGATAGTCACGTGAAGACCCATCCAGCATTTAGGCAATGACATACAACACTAGCAGCTCAAAAGATTAATAACAAGGGTTCCGTCTATATTGAACAAAGGGCACAGGTGCCAAGTGAAGTGAATCTGTTTTTCAGTCTGTTGTCTCGCACCTTTTTTGCCTGATACCCGCTTTGCTAAAATCACTACCTCAAAAAGGCATGGATATGCTCCCCCGTTGAATTTGTTGTGTGATTTGTTTGTTTTATCATCTATGAACTGGAATAAAAACAACAGCAACAGGTGTTGTTGTTGTTGATTCTCAGCTATGTTGAAGCAGAGGTGACCTAGTGGTGAAAAATTAAGAGTCAGGCCCCAAGAAATTGTTGGGAGTTTTATTTGCAGCTTCACGTGTCATCTGCAGATTGCTTGAACAGAGAGGGCTTTTCTGGGCTGAGGTGATTGTCTTTCTAGCACTAATCAATCATTCCTTCCAGCCTTTGATTTCAAAGGTAGCTCCCGCTCTCTGCTGAGTGCTTTTTCACTTTTTTTAGTCTGTTGGAAACAATTGTTTGTTTATTTTATCTGTTCAGTTGGTCGCTATGTAAATGGGCAGAAAGAAAGCCACATACACAGGCCTGTAATTTCAAGCTACTGCATATCAAGAAAGATTTTTATTATCTTATACATGTCTCAGAGTGTGTGGACTCTGTGGAACATGTAGCTATTACCAGTGTGTGGAGATTTTCTCTGTGCGGCAACTTGTAGATAAATTACCATTAGAGTAGCTTCTTCCGTGGTGGGAGGCTTACGTGGAGATTTTCAACCCCTCCAGGTGGGCAGGTTATCCGGGACCGTTTTGAGTTTTTTCTGCGGCCCGAACTGGGGGTGGGGACTTCTTTCACTTCTGGGGACGGGAAATGTTTCGCTACTCATTAGAGTAGCGCGCGGGGTTCTGCTCGCCCCGCTTGGTGGGCCGCCGGCTTACGATGTAAGCGGGGCGCCAGCAGTTCCCACCTTGGTTGGTCCCCCCCCGCGCGCGGCACCCGCCCGGCCGCACCGGGAAGCGCCCTCGCGGCAACGAGCCGCCGCCTCCTCCTCCTGCTCTGGTTCCTCCTCCTCCTCCTCCTCCCGCCGCCGCCACCGGTGGAGCAGCAGCAGCCACCCCCCCGCAATCGCCCCCCCCACAATGGCCTGAATTGCCCTCGTCGCTGCTGCTGCTGCTCCTTCGGCGGCGGCAGGAGGAGGAGGAGGAGGAGGAGGAGGAACCGGAGGCAGGAGCAGGGGCAATGACCGTGGTGCCGCGAGTTATTTCATAAAGGGGAGATTTCATTAAGGCAAAGGCACTCTCCTGTAGCTGGAAGCCTTCCCAATTCCGCCCGCAGGAGAGAAGAGGAGGAGGAGGAGGGCGGCGGAGGAAAGGGGAGGAGCCTTTGCCGTATAAACGGACAATTGGTACCACCGCATTAGGGGGACAATCGAATAGCTGCAGATGGGCAACACCTGGAGTTATTCATAAACATTTCATTATAACATTTGTAGCTTTTTTAATTTTTTGGTATAAACAATTGGTATTAACAATCGAGCTGCAGTCAACATATTCATTACCATTTCTTTTTTAATATTATTACCATCGCAATCTTCTATCGTCAATAACAATGCCATTTTGGAGACAATTTCAATATTTATTTCCAACAATCCTCTAATTTCTTCAGATACCTTTTCTCATACTTTTTGTATTACAGGTACTTCACAGTTCCATCACATATGATAATACGTTCCAACTTCTTTTTTACATCTCCATCATTTTTAGAGTATCGGGGATCCATAGTATTTAATTTTACAGCTGTTAAATGCCATCTCCATAAAATTTTATACCCATTTTCTTTTATCCTAATTAAGATATGTTTAAAAACTCTTCTATTCCCCCCCCAAAAAATCCAGTCCTCATCATTTATTTTCCCTATACAGTATAACAAACAGTTTGTATAATATAAAATCTGTACAACATAAAACATTCCGGAGATTCGGGAAATTTGCTTAACATAATTGCCTATGGGGTGAATCCGTACAACATAAAATAGGGATTACTCTGTTTTTAATTCATTCCTATGGGAAATTTGTATAAAGGAAAATTTGCTTAACAGAATTTCATTTGGAACGAATTAATTCCTTTATACAAGGTACCACTGTATTTGTATTCCATACTGTTTTTAGAACTTCCAGCTGTTCCCTCCGATCTGTCAAAGTTTTATAAATTATTCCTGTTTTTCCTTTCTCTTTTCTCCCATCCATTTCCTTTTCCAGATTCTTTATAATTTCTTCAAACTTGGAAAATTTTCTATCCTCTAGTTTCAATTTTTTACACTCTTTGCATCATCATCATCATCATCATCATCATCATCATCATCATCATCTTGGAACTGCAGTACTGTAAGGGACCCTATGGATGACACAGTCCAACCTGTGTCAAGGAGGCACAGTGGGGAATTGAACTCCAACCTCTGGCTTCGCAGCCAGAGACCTAACTCACTAAGACAGTTACTTCACATCCCTCTCATAGCTGTTCGCAGTCCTACTTGGGACTGGTATGAAAAAAGGTTACTCCACGTCCATTGCGTGACGACGGGAGTTCGTCCCGACCACACCCCCTAAACTGGGGTTTAAGCATGATGAGCCATACCTCTCCGTGACCCTGGGAATTCTCTTGTCTCGGTTCTTGTTTGGAGATGAGAGCCCGTGAAGTAAGGCTCGTCACGCAACATGCACATTCTCCATCTAGTGGCAGGAGTGCGAATTTGCATTCTGCAGTACAATCCCAATGGCGTAAACAATGCATCACAGAGAAGGAAGAAGGCATAAAACCTCTAACTTTGCTGCTTAACGCATGAAAGCCAAAGTTACGGAGAATCGAAATATCGAATAATGGAAGGTTGGACCAAAAAAGGGGGGAACGAAGGCAGGGAAGTACAGATGTTGTCATGAAACAAGGACGTGAAGTAACAGTCATCACGATACCATCAATCACGCCCATGGGTAAACGGAAGCAGGGACAGAACTGGGACAAGACCACGTGACCGCAAATGACGTTATCACGAAACGAACGTAATCTCGGAACAAGGAAGGGCGTGAAGTAACCGCCTTAGCTATCCAGCAAATCATAATACAGTATTGCACTTTTTATTTCTCAGCATTGTTGGTACGTGGAGCCACATCAAAGGGTCGATGACGATGACGACAATGATTAAACAGAGCAACCAGTATATAAGTTCATGTTCAAGTTCACATTCTGGACTGACCTGGGAGATCAGGACTCAAATCCTTATTTGGACACGTCAATTTTTGAGAGGCCAGCAAATCACCATCATTCAGTATAATCTTCCTCAGGAATCTTTCAGTGATGATGTATGAACGTTTTGTGGGGGGAAGAACCCTAGGATGGAGTTGTTATTGATGTATAATGTTAGACAATCTTAGAACTGCAGAGCGGTTAAGGGATCCTGTGGATAATCAAGTCCAGCCCCTGTCAAGGAGGCCCAGTGGAGAATTGAACTCCCAACCTCCAGCTCCACAGCTTGAAGCCTAAACCACTGAACTGGATGACAGGGAATAGTTAGGTGCTGTAGGTTTTTATTGTGTTTTGATCCTAACCAGACACGGGGAAAGTTACTTTTTGGGACTACGACTACCAAAGTTCCATGGGCTGTGTTAACTGGGGCATTCTATGAGTTGCAGTACAGAAAATCTATTTTCCCACTCTGGTCATGACATAGCACTGGTAAGAAACAGGACCCAGATGCTGTGTCTGTTTCCAGTAAACGTGAGTGTAAGTTATTATTTGGGCCTTTTTACACGACCCCTAAGATCCGCTGGTCCCTTAAATTCGGACCAGAGATCTTGAGGGTTCGTTGCTGTTCTTCCCTCCCCACCCGCTCCGCACTTCTTTGTTCTGTCAGTGGGAGGGGGGGAGGAAAAAAAAGCCTTAGACAGAGACAAAAGAATAAAAGGCTTACCTCCCGGTGTTGGGGGAAGTTGCTCCGATCTCTTTTTACTTCCTGGTTCCGCTTTAAGGGGCGGAGGCAAAAGAAAAACAACAGAAAGAAGCGAGGAGACCTCAGGCAGTCTCCGGATCAAATATTTTTCACCATAAAAAAGCAGGTACAAGAAAACTGCTGTTTGGTCACGCTAAGTGGGCGGGGTCGCACTTAATTGTCTGCAAACTCCAGAGCTGGTGGGTAAACATTTTTATCGTCCGGAGCTTGCAGCCATTTGTGGCGGAGCTTAGGGGTCGTGTATAAACGCCCTTTGTTACAACTAACAGAAGAAAACCATGCATGTGTCGACCTAAAGCCCTTTGGAGCGGCAGAAAAGCGTAACAAAGATCAAACCTTGCAAGCCATGTCTCTAGAGTTGTAGTTTTCTGGAAATGTACCCTTCAAGAGAATCTTGCTTATTATGGGCTGGCCCTCCTCCGCCTTCTACCATTCTTGTAGTACTGCTTGTTTCTCATACCAGCATCAACCTTTCTTATGCCTTTGCTTCTCTGAGTTTAGGAGACAGAGATCTAGTCTCGTGTGCTCCCAGAGGCATTTGGTGGGGCCACTGTGAGATACAGGAAGCTGGACTAGACGGGCTTTTGGCCTGATCCAACATGGCTCTTCTTATGTTCTAATATTCTTATGACTTTACCCTTTCACAATTCTGTGTGAGAATTGTGTCTAAACCATCAGTGTAAGGATCAAGATACTATTTGCTGAAGCTATTAATAGATAAATTAGACTGTACATATGTTTTGAGTCAAAATAAGTAACTCTATGTTATTAAATACAACAAATTACTAAAGATTTGCTACTCGACAATTGCTGCATGACCAATTCTGTTTTGACCTGAATTAACCTGTACTAAGCTCTCTTTGCTAAAGGAAAATGTATAGCACTTCTTATTTAACATAGAGTCAGTGTAAAGGTGATGTGTGTGAAAACAGTGCTAGTTTTGAGGAAAATAACATGATGAAAACATTGTTGGGTATTTTTACACATTCTTCTCACAGCTACATGGGACGTCGAGGGAATAATAAACATATTTCCCCTCTTGTTAAGATATTGCCCCAAACACAATAACCCTAGGTTGTTGAGTCTACATCAGACTGTAAATATAACCCTATTAGCAAACAATACATTGGATAACTGTCTTTGAGTGACCTTCAGAAAGTGACACAATGGCTCAGATTACTTATTATCATTGTGTGACTCTTTCCCCCACACCACCACCGCTCAAACCAGGAGGCACTGACTTGTTTAAGGAAAAGGGGATATATTTAACTCTGAAGACTATACACTAGCAGTTCATCTGTTAGGGCAATGGTCCACTGGCCACCTTGGCCTCGGGCCATCTCTAACTCTTGCTCATTTCTCTCTGCCTTCTTCCAAGCGTGTGTTCCTCTCCTGCTGAATGCTTCTTCTTGTGTGTATGTGTGAGAATAGTCATTTCTGCACCTGGCTCTACCCTACAAGATTAGCTCCCATATGTTTCCAAACCATGTTTCTGGACCACCTCTTGTACTCAGGGCCACAACTGGGGTGGCAGAGCAGATGGGGCATGTACCCTGGGTGCCACCATGGGGGAGGGGGGCACCAAAATGACAAAATAGCATTTATTCCATGGGCCCCCTACTTGGGCATGCGATCGGGGGGGGGGTTGTGAGGCAGAATCCATGTTTGCCCTGGGTGATGCAGTCCCAAATTGCGGCCCTGCTTGTACCACTTTTCAAAAGGCACTGTGAGGTTATTCTGTTTTACCTTGAATTGGAGGGGTTTGGAAAAGGTGCCAGGAACAGAAAAGACAGAAAAATAACACTTAGAGACTTTACACATGGAAGACACTGTCATGTGACCTCTAGTGAACAAAGCAAGATGGTTTCACAGTCAAAACCTCCTCTTCAAGCACCCTGACATGAATATTTAACCCTTGCCTCTTGCAGCTATGCAAATACACATTTGTGGAAAGGGTACATAAGTACCTTTCAATGAGTCATATAGTCCATCATTCATCTTCAAATTATTTTTCCAAGTAACTTCTGAGCTCTTGAAAGGGTTGGTGCTATTCTCTAGCCTTGGGTAAATGCCATTCATTATGACATCCGCTGGCAATGTACTCTTTAGAAAGGTTTCACATCGTTCCCCCCCCCAAAAAAAAATCTGCAAAAACTGAGAAGCATTACAATGGATTGGGGGTTCTGGAGAAATTAGAGTGCTGCCTCAACTTACGAATTTAATCCGTTCCGAATGCGTGCTCTTAAGTCGAACTACTCTTAAGTCAGGGTACCTATCTAAAAAATTGGGGGCAAAAATTTTAAGAAAATGAAAAAATGAAAAAAAAAATAAGTCGGGCAGACCACATCTAAAATTTGTAAGGTGGCAGTTAAAACGCCAACAGTTTTCCGCTCTTAAGTCGAATTGCTCTTAGGTTGAGCTGCTCTTAAGTCGGGGTACCACTGTATTTGAGGCTGTGAGAAAAACACACACGGATTTCAGTACTGAAAAACAACAGTTAGGCCCAATCGTTGTTAGTCTGTGGAACTCCCTGCCACAGGATGTGGTGATGGTATCTGACCTGGATGCCTTCAAAAGGGGATTGGACAGATTCATGGAGGAAAAGTCCATCACAGGTTACAAGCCATGATGGAGATGTGTAATCTCCAGGCTTAAAACCAGGGTACTTCAAGGGCCAGATGCAGGGGAGTGGTATCAGGAGACAGATGTCAAGTCTTGTGCGGTGGGGCCACTGTGAGACAGAGGAAGCTGGACTAGATGGGCCTTTGGCCTGATCCAGCATGGCTCTTCTTGTGTTCTTATGTTCTTATGTTAAATCCTAGTGGAACCCATAAAACTCTGAAAGCAACAAGTTCCCCAAAATTTAGAGCAATGAAACAATTCATAGCTTACTTATTCCTTCTCTTGGTTACCTGGTTTCTACCTCCTGCTCTCTAGACAAAACACAGGTGAGAGTTAAGAGGGACTGTGTGCAGCACAGAGACTGCAGTGAGTGTTGTTCTTGCCAGACAACCAGCGGTTCCCAAACGGAGACTTTTCCATGCTTTTGGTTGAAACATCAACAGGGCAGCAAATTGTCCTTTCCTCCTTAGACAACCTGTGGTTAGAGGGAGGGGAGACAGTGTTGTCTAGTGGGCGGAGTGTCAGTTTAGGACTCAGGATGCCTGGGTTCAAATGCCTCCTTGGCTTATGGAAATTCCCAGGGATTGGCAATTGTAAACTATTCCCTGAGCACTTCACACATTTCAAAGAACCCTATTAGGGTTGCCATAAGTCAGAAGGGAGTGGATTGCACAGAAGAACAAACAACAGAAGAAACAGTGTACTGTATAGTACAGCTGGCAGATGGTACTATCTGGGTCCCACCCCTACCAACAAAGTCTCTGCTTTTAGACAAGACAATCCCACCACTGAAGCCTCATTCAGAAGCTGACATTGCCACTTTGGGTGGGAAAGAAGACAAGGAAGTGGTACGCTTTAGCCTTGTGAGGTGTTTTTAGTACTTCCTGGAAAAAGCACAATGTATTCAGTTTTGCAGTGAAGGGCTTTTTCGTGGTTTTAAATGAAGTGCTTTTTGAGCGTATGTTTTGGGACATTTGGTTTTCTATTGCACGTCTTCTGGTGGATGTGTTCTTGCAAGTGCATTATTTATTTATTTATTTATTTATTTAATTAATTAATTAATTTTAATTAATTTCTATACCTCCCTTCTTCCCAAAGGAACTCCAGGTGGTTAATAATAAGAGGAACACGAACAAATGTAAAACCCAATACAACTATAAGGACAGAATCAGGAAAAAAAAACAAGATAGAAACAAGATCATCGGTAAGAAAATAACATACACACACACACAAAAGAAATGTTAAAGGTGGCCAAATGCCTCCCGAAAAAGCAAGGTTTTGAGTGCTTTTTTAAAGACAGGCAGGGACTGTGCCAGGCGCAACTCACTCAGAAGATGGTTCCAAAGCGAGGGGCCAGCCACAGAGAAGGCACGATTACGGGTTACCAATTTCTGCACCTCCCTGGGCATGGCCACTTGGAGTGAGAGCCTTTTTCTCATCAACTGGCACTTATAGTCTCAATAATTCACTCTGAGACATTTTAAGAAGAAAGAAGGAAAGGTTTCATTACTTACTGATCAACAAATCAAACACAAAATGACAAACATGACTGCTTTTAGCAAGAGACTTCAACTGACTGACTGACTTCAACAGACAAAAGAGGGGTGAAAGCACTGAGCAGAGGTGGCGCTATCTCTGAAATCAGAGGCAGAATTGCAATAGAATTGGTTACTGCTGGATAGACTGACAGTCACTCCAGCCCAGAATGGCCCCTCCCAGCTACACCTGCTCCAGGCAGCATGCAAGGTTGTAAAAAACTCCAGCCCCTCCTGTGTTGAGCCATCCTCCTGTTAATGGCTGTTTAGTTTCTCCAGTGTAGAGGTCTGCACACTCCTCACTGCTTTGGACCGCATATACTATATTGTTCCTTTTGTGTTTTGGTGTCGAGTCCTTAGTGTGGACGAATCTCTGCCTTAGTGTGTTTGTGGGTTTGAAGTAAACTGGGATGTGGTGTTTGCCAAAAATCCTTTTAAGCTTTTCAGACACTCCAGCCATGTAAGGGCTGACCAAATTCTTCTTCTGTCAGCTTTGGGTCTAAGGCTCATCCATTGTTGTTTTGGGTCGGCACACTGCTTTGTTGAAGGCCCACTTTGGATATCCACAGCCCTAAAGTGCTGCCTTCAGGTGCCTGTTTTCCTTCTTCTTGGCTTCTGTGAAGGTGGGAATGCTCTCTACTCTGTGGAGTCCTCATGACTCCTAATTTGTGTTGTAATGGATGGTGGGCGTCAAACAGTAAGTATAGTAGTGTTCTGTGTGGGTGGGTTTCCTGAAAACCTCTACTCCAGGGCCATGGTTGGGTCTAATGATGATGACTGCAAAATCCAGGAAAGCCAGCCAGTTGTCTTGAGTGTCTTCCCTAGTGAATTTAATATTAGGGTCCACCACATTGATGTGGTCTGTAAAGGCCTGTACTTCCCGAGTCTTGATTTTCACCCAGGTATCATCTTCATACCTGAACCAGTGGGGTGGTGTCCTCCCTGGAAAGGTGTTGAGTGCCTTCTTCTCCGCCTCTTCCATGTATTGGTTAGTAACAATTGGTGACACTGGGGAACCCATGGCACAACTATGCTTCTGTCTGTAGAAGCTCCCTTTGTATATTAAATACATGGTGTTCAGACACAGGTCCAGGAGGATCATATCCAGGGCTGGCGCATCCATTAAGGCGAACTAGGCAGTTGCCTAGGGTGCCAAAATGGACAGGGGGCGCTGCCCAGCCTGCTGCCCCCCCCGCTGCCCCCCGCCCCCACCCGTCGCTGCCCCCCGCCGCCCCCACCACCCCCGCCGCCCGCCGCCCGACCCCGCCCGACCCCCGCCCGCTGCCGCCTGACCCCCCCGCCGCTGCCCCGCCCTCCCCCCGCCCCTCACCTAGAGCGCGAAAAACCCTAGCGCCGGCCCTGGGCATATCTGGTCTGGTTTGTGGCTGCTTCTGGAGGTGAGGGTGCTGTCTTGTCTTAGTCTTCTCTTTACAGTTGTTAGGGCATTGTTGGTAGGAATGCTGGAAAGAGAGATGTAACATCAAAGGATACCAATAGTTTCATCTGTATCATTTCAGCTCCCTGACTTTAGAAACAAACTCCTCTGAATTGTGCACATGGTGGTCCATAAGTCCAATAGAACAGAATAGTCTCCAGATATTTTGCAATGTGTAAGTCACTGAATTTATACTACTGACGATGGGTCTGAGGGGGACTCCTTGCTTGTGGATATTGGGAAGCCTGCAAAAAGGGGGATGGTCTCTCCAAGATATAATTGGTGGTAAGTCTCCCTGTCAATTGTGTTATCCTTTTCCAAGTGTTTTAAGCATTCTGTTATTTTTTTCTTGTAATTGCTGGTGGGGTCTCTTTTTAGTTTTTCATATGCGTGTTGCAATAACATTTTTGTGGTAGTCCACAGTATTGAGGACGACAGTGCATCTTCCTTTGTCTGCAATCAGAATGGTGATGTTCTCATCTCTGCTGAGGGAAGTCAGAACACTTCTCCCCTGACTGGTGAGGTTAGATGGTGATGGTTGAGCACTGGAGAGTGTGGCAGAGACTTTTAGCCTGAGTAGTTCAGCTTCTGCTGCTGGCAGATTGTTGCTGTGAATGGCTGATTCTGTAGCTATGATGAAATCCACAACAGGAACCTGTTTAGGTGTGATGGCAAAATTTAGGCCTTTGGATAGGACCTCTCTCTCTGCCTGGGTGGGTTCCCTGTTTGAGAGGTTCTTCACCCATTTGTCCTTTACATCTCCTGTCATGGACTCATCATCCTTCTTCCTCTTGCCAATTTCTTTTACTTTTTCCAGGACAGAAGATCAAACTTCTTAATTTCCTCTCTTTGCCTTTGTAGTGCTGGGCCAGTTGTGCTTTGTGGACAAAATCTATGACTGTATTCAGTGCTGTTTTGGATAGGGTGGAAAGTAGTTCCTGGTGAAGATGGTCTTTTCTGTGTTCCAAAGTGTCTAAGGTGAGGGGGACTTGTCTGATCCTTTCATTAAGCAGATGTTCTTGACCTCTCTGAAGGATCTTGTTAGCCCTATGACTTCCTACTGTAGATTTTAGGCAAAAGCTTGTTGGGGTGAGGCTCTATTGCCTGCATCTCAGGTTGTAGTCTGCTAGTTTTCTTGCTGTTCTTTCATATTCTCGCGCCAACTTCAGGACATCTGCATAGCAATATGTCTGTGAAGATTCTCAATCATCCAAGTGAGTTTATCTGGAAGTTGAGTCATGGCAATTGGACTTCTTTTTTTGAGAGAGATTGAAATGCTTCGCTGCTCATCCAAACAGCTTTGTCAGTCTGAGGAAAGCTACGTGTGAGTCTTCCATTTTATGGGAGTGGGAGTTTATCCACTTCTGGCAAGCTCAATCTTCCTGGCCCCTGCTTTAAAGAAAAGAACAAGGCTGGTATGTCTTCCTTCTATTATGTATGTGTAACTTGGTGATCTGGGTGGGTTGTGTTGTAAACTGCCCAGAGAGGCTTTCTGCCAGATTGGAGGTATATAAATCGAATACACACACACACACACACACACACACACACACACACACACACACACACACACACACAGAGAGAGAGAGAGAGAGAGAGAGAGAGAGAGACATACATACATACATACATACATACACACACACACACACACACACACATACATACATACATACATACATACATACATATCTGCCCCTCAGAGCTGAACAATGCTGTGGAATCTTGGACCCATTCCTTAAAATCAGCAACAAGTCAACCCTCAGCTTAGCACATTCTCAGAGAAAGAAAGAGGTAGACTTGAAGGGTGCTTCTCAGAGACACTGTTTGTCATGTCCTGAACAGAGAGGGACTAGCCAAGGCATGCCTGAATAATCCTGCCTCTCTTGGGACAAAATGAATATGCTCATTTCGGTCCCTTACACAGCTGAAAAGGCAATTATTCAGGACCTCAGGTGGTAGAAACTTTTTTGTTTGTTTGTTCACTCTTGAGATCGTATTTTTACACACACGTTACTTGAGACAGTCCCTGTCAGTGGCCACCAGACTGTCATAATAGAAAGTAGGTAAATTTAGTTAATCGGGGTTGTGTCCTCTTATATCTGGCAAGTAGAGATGGGCACGACTTAGCGGTATTTCCGTTTCCGTTTCCGTTACTCGGTTCCGTTACTCTACGGAAACGGTAACGGGAATTACTCCCCCAGACTTCGAGCTCGAACCGACGAACGAACAATTTTGGTCTGATTTGTCGTGCTCGTTCCTTGCATCGCGAGATCGCGCGATGCCACACGCGGCACAGAAAAAAAGTTTTTAAAAGTTAAAAAAACCCGGTTCCCGGCCAAAAAGCAGGCGGGAAAATGCCTGCCGTGCCTCAGGGCACCTACCAGAGGGGTTGTTTCTGGAGGTCCCCGGCCTCCCCCCTCATCCCCCGTCCTGGGCTGCTCTGGTGGGACTCGCCGCAGGCTCGCAGCCAGCAAAAAGCCCAGTCTCGCCGCCGGCCGCCGCAATTAAAGCACAAGCAAGCGGCACGGACGGCACAGGAAAAAACTTTTAAACTCTCCCCCCCACCCCATTCCCGGGCCAAAAAAGCAGGCGGAAAAATGCCTGCTTGACTAAGGGCGCAGGGCACCTACCGGAGGGGTGGTTTCTGGAGGGGGGGGGTCCCGCCTCCCCCCCATCCTGGGCAGCCGGACTCGCGAGTCGCCATCGCCATGCCATGCGGTGCGGGCGGGGGATCCAAAATGGGGCGGCAAACGCAATATTGTTTTTGAAATCGTGGTCCAAAAACACACAAGCACAACAGAAACACGCGAAAATTTATAAACTGCCAGATTTTTCACAGTAGCAGTGGGTTTTTTCTTGCAACAAAATGTCTCTCCTCTCCTCCTCTGTCCTCCATTGATTTTATTTTATTTTATTTTATTTACACCTGCGCAATGATGGGCTGGCCAAGTGGCCAGCCATGTGGGAGTGGACAACCATGCAAATTTTTGGAGCCATCCCACCAGTCGCATGGCCACTTGGCCATGGAGACTTCTGGGATGTGCCAAAAAGCCCCCTAAAACCTGCCCTAGCCCTAACCCTAACCCTTGACTCCGTACCCATACGTCACAGACTGTCTTCTTAGTGGGTCAGAGAGGCACCCAGAGGTGCAACCCACTAGCCCACCGTAACCTTACCCGTCACTAGCCTAACCCTAGCTCTTGCACTAAGCCACCTTAAAGCCAGATCTACTTGCTTGCATTGCACTACACGCAGCAAGTACAATTCCCTTCTGTGTGAGACATGGTGGTGCGGGAGCCTTGTGAAGGGCGGGCATGACCCTATCATTCTCACACTGGTCTCACGTCTGCACATTATGTTATGCAATATCCATATGGCTATTGCATAGCATTTTGCAGCAGCAGCAGGTGAGGAGGGGAGACCCCCATGTAGAGGGGTGTCTCTTGGAGCCTGCTTCCCCTTCCTAGTGGCAGGAGGCACCCACGGGTGCCTCCAGGAGCCCACTTTCCCTTTATAGCGGGCCAGAGGAGGCACCCACCCCACAGAGGTGCCTCCAGGAGCCCGCTCCCCCCCAAAAAACCAGTACTAACGACAACGAAAAAACGAACCGACTAATTTTTGCGAATTTTCGCGAAAACCGGAAACGACCCGAAATGGGACTGGCCCGACTAACGACAACTCGAAAAAAAAATTTTTTAAATCGTGCCCATCTCTACTGGCAAGTGATGCTGATAGAACCTATAGTTAAAGAAAAGTTCTAGTTTGCTTAATATTTTAAAAGAAGAAAATAGAAAGGGGGGTGAAGCATGCTTTTTTTTAAAGTCCAGAAACTGAAAAATGAGATTCTTGAATGAACAAAAGTATTTACAGCTTTACTGGTGAGTCAATTTTGAGGCCACTGTTTAATCACTACTATACTTTAAAATGTTAAAATTGATTTTCCAGTACCAAGAGATCAAAGGACTCGACCCAAGCACATTGATGGTGTACATGTTTTTAGGCAACTCAAGGATGGGGAAGCTTGCAGTCCTCCAAATACCACTGAACTACAATTCCCATTGTATTTCACTACAAGCCAGGCTGGCTGAGAGAAAAGGTCATAGCAAAGGGAAAGAAGACATACAGTAAGTGAGGCTGGCACAAGACATTTTGCTTCATCATTATTATTGCTATTTTTATTCCACTTCTACTACAAGTTGGACATCACCAGGACTAGAGTAATACCTTGGTTTACGACCATAATCTATTCCAGAAACATGCTTGTAAACCAAAACACTATTATAGCAAAGCAAATTTCCCCATAAGAATGGAAAGTAAGATGATTTGTTCTAGGGTCCAATAGACCACATACTGTGCACACAAAATGTGAAAAAACACAAAAGAAGTTGGCCGGAAGTCCTCGTCCACACCATGGTTTTGGTACCTGGCTGCAGAATCTGTTCTGCTTGGAACTAACAACTGGATTTCACTCTGTGCTTTTAATGTGGCAACAATGGAATGCAATTTTTAGCCCTGTATGCACTGACCAGCTACCCCATGACTAGAAATGGTTTAAAAAATAAGAAAGGATATTGAAAACAAATGAAAGAAAAATGTAAATATAAAAAAAATAAAACCCCAACCTGCACTCCCCTTTGAATATGTTTCTGGTTTCCTCTCTTCTTCTGCTTTGGGGGCTGCCTGAGAGGGAATATATCAGACAACCACCCACAATCCAGCAGGGGAAAGAGAGAGAGGGCCACTATTGGCTCACTTGTGATCACGTGACCTGCTCCAGTTACTTGTATATTAAGACATTGTTTGTAGATCAAGGCAAAATTTAGAAGACATGTATGGTTGTCTTAAACCAAGTTACTCTTAAACCAAGGTATTACTGTATTCTAACTTTGGAGGCAGCAGCTCTGAACAATGATGTTGAGTGGCATCCAAACCAGTCCCTCCGGTTCTTCGGCTAATAAGTTCTTGCAGTTCTCCCTCCATTTATTTGGCCTTGACTGATCAGCTGTTCAATCTGTTCTCTTTTCACCTTATTATGTGACCAAAGTATTTTGTTGCTTGAGGCAAAGGACAAGTTCCTGTCCTACATGGCCTTTGAGGTTGGGTGACAGAAATGCCAGTTCTGGTGGCCATTGTCCACCATTCCGAAAACATGGCCAAGAAGCAGTGAAGGGTGCTGCTTCATTTTGGGCCAAAGGAGTGGACGCCAGCTGCCTTAGCGCTTCACCAGTGAGGGGGCTGCCTGCCTGCCTGCCTGCCTGTCAACCAATGAAAACAGGACTCAGTAACCAAAAGGGGGCTCAGGGAGGCAGTGTGTATACAGATATATAAAAATAGATAAATGCGTTAACAGGTATCTTGATCTGATCCTGTCACAGACAATTGGCTGCAAAGCATGGCTCAGCATGTTTGCTCTTGGCTCTTTTAGCAAAGCACCTTTTTGGGGTTGCGTGGAGACTTTGTTTTCTCTCCTTCTGTAATGGGGGAGGATGGATTAATTTAGACCCATGGGCCACTGAGCTGAGAGCTCAGGTGTTAATAGAAATCCCATGTGGCCAGTGCTGACTAGACAGCTACTGGATGCATTGTGCTTTGATTAAGCTCCCGGGAACGGAGTAATTGACAGCAATGAGTATACCAGCTTGTCTTCTACTGCCTCATTAGCTGCAATCCTGATGTTACTTTTAAAAGCTTCGGGGAGTGGGGGCAAGTGGGTCACCTCCCACACCTGCAGTGATAAGAAAAGCAATGAAGGTGGTGAGGGGAGGGGTGCTAGCATAAGCATTTTCAAAGTCGGTGTGGTGGCCGTTGACATGAAAGTTCAATTGCTCTGGCATGGAGGCTTAGGAAGCTCCAGTTGCAGATTTTCACTAGGACATTGAGGTGGGGGTGGCAAAAAAAGAAGCCGCTTGGGGTGCCCTTCGAGGAAACCGCCCCACTCATCATGTGGATGCCAGAAAAAAAGAGGAACAACTGCCCAAGCAATGTGCGAAATATAGAAACAAATGCCTCTCTGGTCTGGACATGCGCTAAGAGGCATTTGCACCCTGAAAAACAGAGTTCAGAAAAGTTGCTTTTTAAAGAGTCCAACCTGCAGAACCTACAATGGCTGTCTGGAAGTTTATAGGAGTTATCATCCATTGGAATAAGCCAATGCCACTCTATGAAGACTTGTGGCTTTAAATGCAGGTGTGGCCTATCTCTAAAACACTTCTCAGTGGGGAGAAAAATTCAAAATAAAACCTTGTCTGAGTTAGTAGCGATTCCCCCTCCCCGCTGCCACTGGATGTTCTCCAAATGGGTTGACTACCAACCTGGCAGCTTTTTAAGACAGTTGCTTCACGTCCTTCCTTGTTCCACGACTATTTTTGTATTGTGACAGCGTCAGTCGCGATCATGTGGTTTTGTCCCTGTTTAGTCCCTGTGTCTGTTTTCTCATGGTCGTGATAACTGTTACTTCATGGTCTTGTTCTGTGACAAATTCTGAATTTGTCTTACTTTCTTAACCCCCTTTTTAAATATCGTAAATAAAACTTTTTCAATATTTCGATTTACTGGTCTTCCGGGATTTACATGTCAATGCTACAGAATTTTCAGTACTACATCTGGGAGTTGAGTCATGGCTACTGGACTTCTTTTTGAGAGATAGAAACGTTTCGCTGTTCATCCCAAACAGCTTCATCGGTCTGAATGCAGCTGGTGCAAACCCTGACTCTTATAGGCAGCTTTGACCTCTAGTCACCCTGGCTCAATTAGGCTCATCAGATGAACTAAATAGGCTCGTTAGAGAGACAATTTATCAAGAAAGGGTCGTTAATGGTTTAATACAGCTTGATAAGTAGCAGATAAACTATGCCGGACAATGCTGGCCTCCCTTACTCCTCTTTCAAACCACCTCTCTCTTCTTTGTCTAATATGTGTACATCCTCATCTTTGAAAGAGTGCCCTTCCTCCTTCAAATGGAGGTGTACTGCTGATTCTGGACCTGAGCTGTTACCCCTCCTATGTTGGGCCATCCTTCTGTTTAATGGCTGTTTGGTTTCCCCAATGTAGAGGTCTGAACACCTCCTCACTGCATTGGACCGCATATACTATATTGCTCCTTTTATGGTTGGGTACCGGATCCTTTGGGTGGACAAGTCTCTGCCTTAGTGTGTTTGTGGGTTTGAAATAAACAGGGATTAGGGAAACTAATTTCAAATGCTGCTTAATATACTACATCCAGTGGTGAAAGCTTTAAGGTGCTGAAACCTATCAAGAAAGGGTCGTTAAATGGTTGTTAGCTAAGGCTTTTTCTGATTTGTCTTGGTAGATGGAAAGCACAGCTTGATAAGTAGCAGATAAACTATGCCGGAGGCCACCACCTCTGTTGAGGGAGGGATTTTCAATGCTCACATGAATGGCCTCCCTTACTCCTCTTTCAAACCACCTCTCTTCTTTGTCTAATATGTTGCGGTTTGAAATAAACAGGGATGTGGTGTTTGCCAAAAATCCTTTTAAGCTTCTCTGACACTCCAGCCATGTAAGGAATGACCAGGTTCTTCCGCTGGGTCTGGGTCTCAGACTGATCCCTTGTTCTTCTGGGATGGCCCACTGCTTTGTTGAAGGCCCACTTTGGATATCCACAGGCCTTAAGTGCTGTCTTCAGGTGCCTGTCTTCCTTCTTCTTGGCTTCTGTGGAGGTGGGGATGCTCTCTGCTCTGTGGCTTAGGGTCCTGATGACTCCTAGTTTGTGCTGTAATGGATGGTGGGAGTCAAACAGTAAGTATTGATCTGTGTGTGGGTGGGTTTCCTGTAAACTTCTACTTCCAGGCCACGGTCAGGTCTGATGATGACTGCACAATCCAGGAAAGCCAGCCTGTTGTCTTGGGTGTCTTCTCTAGTGAACCTAATATTAGGGTCCACTGCATTGATGTGGTCTGTAAAGGCCTGTACTTCCCGAGTCTTGATTTTCACCCAGGTATCATCTACATACCTGAACCAGTGAGATGGTGTTGTCCCTGGGAAGGTGTTGAGTGCCTTCTTCTCCACTTCTTCCATGTATAGGTTTGCAACAATTGGTGACACAGGAGAACCCATGGCACAACCATGCTTCTGTCTGTAGAAGTCCCCTCTGTACATGAAATATGTGGTATTCAGACACAGGTGCTGGGTTGAGTCGGCATCTGGAGGTGAGGGTACTGTCTTCTCTTTAATCTTCTCTTTACCACTATTAGCGCAGCAAACACACTAAGGCACCCAAAAGGATCCGGTACCCAACCATAAAAGACGGTCCACTAGGTGAAGGACAACATAGGAGGGGTAACTGGTTGTTGCATGACATTTGTTACCACATGGTCCCTTGTCTCGGAACAGGAACCAGGAACAAACCGTGACAAGAGAATACCCCAACCCAGCTCCGGGTACTGTATTGTTACGCTCTGATCCCACTCTGGTACATGATCAAGACTAATTTCAGCTGTTGCGCGAAGGATGTGAAGTAAGATTTTTTTGTACCAGTCCGAAACGCAACACTTACAGAGACAAAACGGACGTGAAGTAACTGCCTAAGAATACTGGTTGCGCTGCATGCCAATGAAAGAGGGAGTAAGGGAAACTGTGAGCATTGAAAAATCCTGCCTCAACCACTGGTGGCTCCGAAAGCATAGGTTATCACTGGTTGTTGCAACATTGTTATCACATGGGGACAAATCAAAAAGCCTTTACCACCAAGGCAGGAACCAGGAACAAACCCTGACAAGAGAATACAGGACTTGTAGGCCAGCACTTCTACAGGGCAACAGGGTGGGAAAGATCCAATGCAACCTTGTAAGGGATTTTTTCTTTCCTAAAAGCTGCCAGGGAAATTAAACGAAGATAATTAAAAGGTTTGTAACAGGATCCAAAACCACTGCTCGTCACACTCAGAAGTTTAATGCAACCACCGTAAGCCCAGGGATGTTCTGAATCATCCTGAAAAGAGCTTCATTCTCCAAACATGAAGTGGCCTTACTTACCTCAGCTGAAGGCTGAGGGGTGAGAAGCAGGGGGAAAAGCAGTTCCTGCCTCAGGATCTGGGGCCCATCCTGTTTTATCATAATTTCAGATCCTATTCAATCCAAATTGATTTTAAAACTATAAACTGCACCTCCCTCTCAGGGATGATCTCAGGGCAAAATAATGAAATGAGGAGGAGGGGGCGGTTTGGTTTGGGTAATTTGCCTCATATTATGCAAATTGTCTTGAAAGATCATTTCGCTAAGCTGGGAAATATATAAGCCTTAAATAAAATAAAATAAAATAAAATAAAATAAAATAAAATAAAATAAAATAAAATAAAATAAAGGTAAGTTAAACAATCAATGGAGAAGCATAAAAGCTATTGTAGCCAATGGTGGGTCACTAGTCTAGGAGAATGAAATGTTTTGTCAGCTAAAAAGAATTGAAACCTGGAGATGAAAAGTGTACAATGTCGGCATAAGGCACACCTCTCTCCTGAGAGGCAGCCCTACAGAGGAATGTTGTCTAACGTTTTCCCTCCTTTCCTCCTCCATGTTCTGGTTCTTAACGTGAGACACATAAGTGCAAATCCTGCTGCTTAGTGTAAGAAAAGTGTGTAATGTTCAGTCCCTTTCTAGCATGATCCTCGAGGTTATCCCCTCACACTGGCTTGGTGCCTGGGTAGAGGATCGTTGTTGGGAATCCATCTTTGCCAGCTAGAGACACAGTATTCTCATGCTAAACAACACAATCTCAGCCATAATCTACAAGTCAGTGCGCAGGGCAGCTTTAATTCCTGGGCACTCATTCCCAGCTGACATATAAACTTACTGGCCTGGGACAAGGCCTGGTTGTACTGACGCAGCACAGTGCAAAGATACAGGCCTGGGACAAGGCCAGTATATTTGCATTGTGTAATGTCAGAGTACAACCAAAATCACAGGGAGGAGACCAAAGAGAGAGGTGGTGGGTAGGTGTTCCTGAGCCCTTTGAAACAAGGCAGGGGATTAAGCAACAGGATCATGGCTTGTCAGCCTCCCTGTTGCACAACCCTCTACACTACAGCGGTGGCTTCCCTCGTGGGCTCCCCAAGGACTGTTCTTGGACCACAACTCCCAGAAATCCTGCCCAGCCCAGCTAGTGGTGAAGGCTTCTGGGAATACTACTCCAACAACATCTGGTGAGCCCAGGTTTGAGAACCACTATTCTACTGCATCTGCACAAGGCCTTCTATCCCGTTCTCTCATTCTTTATCTCTCACACACATAGACACACCTCTGTGCAAGTGGGGAATGGGGCTCCTACAAGGCCTGGTGATTAGTGTAGAACTTCAAATAACCTCCCATGTCTTGTATGTGTGTTTTAGGGATTGGAAGGTAATGGTTATAATGTCCGTGGTGTGTATTTTATTCCAGATTTTATGAATGCTAAGGGGCTCATTCCTATTTGCCAAAATGTACTTGGGCTAGCTCTTTAAAGTTTAAACTAAAATCCCAGGTGGATTCACCACCTAACTGAATTGAGAGCCAAGAGCCTCCCCTGACAGTAGAGATCAAAGTGTGGAGCAGGAATGAGGACAACTAACTGTAGAGCCAAACGGATAAATCATTGAGACCAGCCCATGTCAAGGAGTCACAGCGGAGATTTGAACCCCCAACCTCTGGCTCCACTTAAACCACTGAGCTACCCAGCAGCCATTTCCTTGCAACCAGTATAGGCATTTTGCCACTGGATAAGCCACCAAATAAATAAAACAACCAAAACAACACTGAAAAACACCAAACAAATGAATAAACAAAACAAAACAAACAAAACCAGAGTATCACCCTTCTCCAGTTTTAGAAGGCCACATGACCTGGTCCTCGATTCTGGAGTCAGTCACCAAGATCTTTCATTGTGTCCACAATCAGATGACTCAGAAGCAGTTCCTTCCTTCTGCAGCCTTTGCCTGCTTCACTTCTCGGACTGATGCAAAAACAGTAAATAAATTTACCAACTAATTCCACTACTTCAAATTGGTAAAAAAACAAAAAATAATAGCAGCCTGGTGACCTGAAGCTCTCTTTCCTCTATTTATTTTTTAAAAAACACTTCATTTTGGATTTTGCTATTTATTGCATCTTCTTCTTCTTCTTCTTCTTCTTCTTCTTCTTCTTCTTCTTCTTCTTCTTCTTCTTCTTCTTCTTCTTCTTCTTCTTCATCATCATCATCATTATCATCATCATCATTGCTTATACTTTTTATATCTGTTATACTTTTTATTTTTACTATTCTTACTATTATAATCATTGCTCTTTAGATACATACTACAGTATTAATAATTGGATGTTATCAAGTCAATTCCGATTTATGGCAATCCTTTTCAGGGTTTTCTCGGTAGATGCTTTACCATTCCCTTCCTCAGGGGGGTGCCCTGGGATTATGCAGCTTGCCCAAGGCCGCACAGGATGGCTCTTCCTCCTGGAGACACAGTAGGGGATTGAACTGCCTACCCAGCCCACATTTAGATACAGACAGTACTTGGTAGTTTACAGAGAAGGCAAAGTCAGGCTTTTGCCCCAAGGAATTTACAATCCAGAGAGGTTTAAACACAACAGAGGAAAGGAAGGCCAATGGAAGAAGGGCAGGGGTAGACATGAAGGAAAACATGCCATTTTTCAACAGCGATGTGTACTTAGATTTAGGGCCAGACCAGACACTATTCTAATAGCATGGTTGGCTGCTAACCATCTCTGGGGTTTTCTACAATTAAATACAGCACTGTACCAAGAATCACCCTCTGCTTTCCAGCAAGACTCCAGAGTGACACAGAAAGGGGTAGTTTATGTTCTCTGCCAAGCTGTGATCTATAATAATAATAATAATAATAATAATAATAATAATAATAATAATAATAATAATAATAATAATAATAATAATGTCTGTGAAGATTCTCAGTCATCCAGGTGTGTTTATCTGGAAGTTGAGTCATGGCAACTTGACTTTTTTTCTTGAAGGAGTGAACAGTTTCGCTGCTCATCCAAACAGCTTCATCGGTCATGAAGCTGTTTGGATGAACAGCAAAACGTTTCTATCTCTCAAAGAAGTCCAGTAGCCATGACTCAACTTCCAAATAATAATAATAATAATAATAATAATAATAATAATAATAATAATAATAATAATAATAATAATAATAAAATTTTCTCTTTGTTCTCATGTGGCAAAAGGAGATAAGAAACAATATGTCTTTTAAAATGTGGTTTTGTCATGATTAAATTCGTTTTCTATTCACTTACAGTAGCATATACAGCGGCACCTCGACTTACGAATTTAATCTGTTCTGAATGCACGCTCTTAAGTCGAATTACTCTTAAGTCAGTGTACCTATCTAAAAAATTGAAAAAACAAGTTAAAAATGAAAAAAATGAAAATAAATATTTGCAAGTCGAGCAGACCATATCTAAAATTTGTAAGGTGGCAGTTAAAAAGCCAACAGATTGGCAGAGCAAATCTCTCAGAGATCAACTGAGGCCCGACCTACCAGAATGTCACGGGCGCTCTCACTTCGGGTGGCCATGCCCAGGGAGGCTCGGAAAAAGGTGACACGCAACCGAGCCTTCTCTGTGGCTGGCCCTGTGCTTTGGAACCATCTCCCGAGTGAGTTGCGACTTGCACAGTCCCTGCCAGCCTTTAAAAAAGCCTTAAAGACCTGGCTTTTTCGCGAGGCATTTGGCGACCGTTAATCTTTTTTTTTTGTCTTTTTTGTCCCGCCTTCCTGCCAGTGAAGTTTTATTGCGGTTTTATTACAACATTTACTTTATGATTTTTCTTTCCATTTTTATTATTCTTGCTTTTTCTTCTATTATTAAGTTTGTTATTATTGTTATTGTTATTGTTGTAAACCACCCAGAGTTCCTTCGGAAGATGGGCGGTATATAAATATTAAAATAAATAAATATAAATAAATAGTTTTCTGCTCTTAAGTCAGGGTACCACTGTACTGTCCTCATCTATTCTAAATGGAACAAAGTAACTGATTATTCACGTCCTGCTCCATAAAACATCTACACATTTAAAATGGTTTAAACTGCTTTACAATAGATGGGAATAAAGGTTCACATCAGCTTAGTAATTCTATCATCATGTAATTCCGCTATCGCAAATCTATTTCTTCTGTATCGGCAACTGCAACTAGCTTTTAAGCAATTTGTGTAAGACTATTTTTCCCAGGAGAGGTATAAGCAAAAGAAACCCTTTGCAAAAATAAATAGAGGCAGGCAGAGGGAAGCAGTTTCCAGAGAGTATCTGGGGGAATTAGCAGGACCTAGAGGCTTCTTTGAGAATCGTTTTGGGTCATTTTAAAACCAGGTTTTAAAAACTCCTGTTTCATGTTTTTGCTTGTGCATTTTATCCGTTCATTATTTTTATCGCAACAGATAGACGTCCATGTTTTTGAGGCAAATGTTTAGCAGTTACACTGGATTTTATTGTTTAAAACTATTTTTAAATTGCTTGTCTTTTTAATAGTTTATGTGTGCATTTTTTTAAAAAATGCATTTTAATTTATTGTGTTTTTATTTGCAGATATTTCTAAATCAATTTGTGAACTGTCTTGCTCTCTATAGAACAATAAAGGTAGCATGAAAAACATAAATGGGAAGAAATATTTTATTTAACAGCTTGTTCATTTCTACTTTTCCACCAATTGCAACAGAAGTCTGACCTGAACCTCCAGCGCCTTAAACCTTTTTTATTTCAAACTGCAGAATCCCCTGATCTGCTTCTACTGCCTTGTTTTATCTGACCTGGCATCCAAAACCATCGGCAGCCTTGAAAATACAGAGATGGCCTGAAAAATCTCTGCTGTTTTCCTATGAAGAGAGTATTTCAAGGGGGACTGTTTGAGTCTACAAAATGATTCATTCATTCATTCATTCATTCATTCATTCATTCAAAATAGTCTTGTCGGCTACAAAGTCAGCAGCTCAGCAGTTCGAATCCCGGGTGCCACGCAGCGGAGAGAGCTCTTGCTGTTAGCGCCAGCTCCTGCTAACCTAGCAGTTCAAAACCATGTAAATGCAAGTAGATAAATAGGTACCACCATAAAAGTGGGAAGGTAAAACAGTGTTTCTTTGCAGCCGTGCCGGCCACATGGCCAAGTACTTGAACAACACTGACTCTTCAGCTTGAATACGTAGATGAGCACCACCCCTAGATTTGGACACGACTAGCACACATGTGTGGGAGGAACCTTTACGTTTTCACCTTTGCATTCCCAGCAAATCCAGGGACCACTCTGGATGAATTCTAACCCCCTACTGAGATGTATCTGTGAGTGCCACCCCTCCCTCCAACATCTAGAGCAAACAAGTGCTCAGTTATCTGGAAGGCTGGCACAGAGAATCTTAGGCCTTTTTAGCCAGTCTAAGGAAGGTGTATTATGGCAATAAAGATTTGTAATTTAAAATTTTGGCGCCATTTCTTTAAGGCACCAGTCTTTCAGAGAACTTGAACAAAATGTGCCAATTTTACAGGGCCAAAGAAGATGATGTATAAGCGGGAAAGGTGCCAGCGTACCCCTCACCTCTTCCCAACACCAGCCTTCCCTAACCTGGAACCTTCTTTACGTTTTGGACTACAGTGCCTATAGTCCCTTATAGCCCAGTAGAGCTTTCCTCACCAAAGGCTAATGGGAGTTGTAGTTAAAAAGCATTCGGAAAGCTTTATATTCTCCTGCATGTCTCTTGAGTTCAATAAGACGTCACACAAATCTGCGTGAACAGGAATGGAGCCTCCTGTGGCTTTGGACAGGGCCCCAATGCATCGAATATTTTTCTGTTTGCTGTTGTGCAGAAGCTCGGGAGAGAGCCCATGTGCTGCAGCGTGCACTGCTATACTTCATGTGCATGTTTGTCGGACTGCATGTTCAAACAGTACCCAAAGCCAGCCCACGCAAAACTGCGGTGAAGGATAAGAACTTCCAGAGCAAACAGTGTGACCTCCAGGTAGATAGGAGCCTGCCTGCCTCTCGTTTTAGAAACTATGCATTCCAAAGGCTGGGGATGATTGTAAGACAGAGGCCTTTATCTAAAGTCAGGTCGTGTCTCTGCTCAATGATGTTTACATAGCCATGAGATTGGGTTTTAAAGGGAGCATTTTTGTTTTCCTGCAGGATTTTGTTTTTGACTTATGTAGAACAGTATTTCAAGCCAGACACAGAAGGCTCTTTCTTTTACATTAATCAGATGTGAGTTCCTGCAGCCAAAATTACCTGAACCAATGCTCATGTATGTGTGTGTGTGTGTGTGTGTGTGTGTTGTGTTGTTACAGTCGTGACCGACTCTTCGTGACCCCATGTCCATGGAGTTTTCTTGGCAGGAATACTGGAGTGGCTGATGGTCTCCCATCCAAGTACTAACCAGGGCCAACCCTGCTTAGCTTCTGAAATCAAGCAAGATCAGATGTGCTTAGGGCATCTAGGCAGCTGAACCAGTGCTCATAAATAGCAGTATTAAAGGGCTAGTAGACTCAAGAAGAGAGTCACATTATCAGTGTCCATCTACACAGTTCCTGCTCGCTTCAAGCCAGCTGTAGCAAGACAGGATCTCCGGTGGCCCTGTTTCCTCCTTTACAAGGCTGTCAAACAGCACTCTTTATATGAAGTAGGCTTATACTCTCTGAAGGTTGGTCTGAAGACCGTCCCCTGTAACATACAGTAGTTATCAATAACTCGTTTTGCAGCGATGCAGGTGTAACCTTTGAAAGTTATATTGTAGAAGTTACACAACGTAGTGACCATGTTATACTTTGGTGCAATGGCAGTTACATTTGAAAGGCATTATAAGGCATTTTGAGAGACATTTTGACTTTTTGTTTTCAAATTTTATGCCATTCTCTTATCAATCCAAAGTGGCAACAGAGAAGCTGTTCTAGGTTACAACTACAATGGAAAACAGCCTATATTACTTTGGAAATAGCAGCCAGTGCTCACACATCATTGTGGACTGATTCTGGAGTTCACCGACCACACTGGATGTGAAGCAATTTGTATCCCAGCCCACAGCCCCCTATCGTTCCTTTCTTCTTTTGGTCCTACCTCTGTTGGTCTTCCCTTCCCCTGGTCCTGCCTCTACCAATCTGATGGGTAACTGATGGGGCGCAAATTTGAGAAACAATAATAATGATGAAAAGGTGATAGGATGATCTAATTCTAATCTCATATATTCAAGATTTTTTAAAAAATTAAAATTTAAAACTTTGATGATTGGGGGAGAGGAAAAGATGTAGAGAGGGGTGTTCCCCCAGGTTTGAATCTACAGCCCAACTGCCGGCATCACCCAAACACTACCTACAAACACACCCATCCCACTGTGACAAGAACATATCACAACTAACCACCTGGGGGAAAAACTATTTAAATAATTCCTGCTTGAAAACACATAACCCCCTCAGTAATATTGGCGGGGGTGGGGGTGGGGGAAGCTGCTTTAGGAGCAAAAAAGGACGAGACCAAATCTAATCAGCCATTGCATCATGTGGTCAGTAAAAATTACTTCAAATTCACCCATTTTGTAAGTGGAATAAATTATGCAGTATTTAACCAGGCAGTCACAGCCTCATTGAAGGGAGCAGTGATTATGGTAGTGATTATCTGATACAGTAGATTCAAGGCAATGAATAACATTCCTGATTCCTTTTTTTAAAAGCCTTCTAAGCTTGATTATTATGCATCTATTGAACATCATAAGTTATTTCTCAGTTTGCATCTAGGCACAGGTATTAAATATAAGCAAATTTTGTGAAAAAGCAGTCATCCTTTTTTTTTTTATACAAGTTTTATTTAGTTTTCAGTAAACAAACTCTGTACCTCAATTTCTTAAATTTAAATTTAAATTTTTTTTTTATCATTTTCTCCCTTTACTTCCTTTTTCATTGTCTTCTTTCTTTGTCTTGCCTTTTATTTGTTTTAATGAAAAAACAGCAACCCTTTCTGATCTCTTTTTTTAGTAATGCACTTCTCTCCTCATCTCTTTTTTTAGCAGTTTATCTACCCAAAGATGAAAGAGAGAAGGCCATTAAAATAGCCTTGTTCATACTCTCTCTAGAATCCATGAACCTCAATGAATGACACCCGTCCTCCTAGGCAAAATGTCATGTGTAGCTAATATGATTAAAGTTTGAAAGAGATACAGACATACATCTAAACTCTAACTTTGTGTTGCTTTCCAGTGTAAAAAGAATTTTGTGTGTGTGCTGTGTGTGCAGAAAATCCCAATTTCTGACAGCAGGATTAATGTACAGTAGTACTCCTTTTAAGCTCTAGCGGTGCTTTGGGGGCATTGGGGCAGGATCTGGACGACTGTATTTGAGGGTGACACGTAGGCATCTTGACTGCTCTGGATGGCAAGCGAATTCCTCCTCACAGTCTGACCCAACCAGGCCCATCCGCACCCTCAGGTGGCAGAGAGTCACTGAATGGCCCATGAGTGACTGCCTAGAAGCAGTGGTGGCAAATCTTTGGCACTCCAGAGGTTTTGGACCACAACTCCCACAGTTCTTTATCATTGGCAATACAGGCTTGGAATTCTGGGAGTTGTGGTCCAAAACCTCTGGAGTGCCAAAGTCAAAACTAGACTATGGGTGATACCTTCATAGGTTGCTAGTAGAAAGGTTGCCGAAGGTTCGCCAAGACTGGCCCAGAGTGACCGTGCTGCCAGAGGGGTGGTATAAAAATCCAAATAAATAAATGAGGCCTCTGGAGGATTGTCACTCTTGGTGGTACCTTCAGTGGCTGCTGAGGTAAACAGAGAAAGGCATTTTTGGGGGAGGCATGCAGGCCTCTCGATGCACTGGATTCAAATCTCCCTAGTACTAAACCAGGGACTGTTGTTGTAACCAATTAAAATGGTGGTTTTTCCCCTCCCCAACAAATTGTGCCAGCTCAGAAAGAGGCCAGCAATATATTCTCCCCTGAGTCCATGAACCTCAGGGAGAGACATCCACCATCACAGGAAAACTCACTCGCAAATGCAGTTACAGAAATCGAAATACAGTGGACCCTCGGATAACAAATGGTTTGTATAAGATAAAATCTGTACAACATAAAAAATTCTGGAGATAGGGGAAATCTGCTTAACAGAATTGACTATGGGGCGAATCCGTACAACATAAAAATGGTCGCAATTAGGTATTACAGTGGTACCTTGTATAAAGGAAATTGTTTGTTCCAAATGAAATTCTGTTAAGCAAATTTTCCTTTATACATATTTCCCATAGGAATGCATTGAAAACAGAGTAATCCCTAATCGCGACCATTTTTATATTGTATGGATTCGCCCCATAGGTGATTCTGTGAAACACATTTCCCCATCTCCGGAATTTTTTATGTTGTACAGATGTTATGTTATACAAGCCATTTGTTATACAAGGCTCTACTGTACTCCATTTTCAATGCATTCCTATGGGAAATTTGTATAAAGGAAAATTTGCTTAACAGAATTTCATTTGGAACGAATTACTTCCTTTATACAAGGTAGCACTGTACTGTAGAACACACGCATGCATCTATAAAGTAATTTCACGATGTTGTCCAGTGTAAAAAAAAAACCCTACCACATTTTTCTTGTAGAAAACCTCCATTTCTAATATTAATGTAGTACCCCCCCTTTTAAAGTGGCCTAGATTTTTAGGCCTTTTTTCTTGCTTAAAGTGGGACAACTGGAGAAACCCCCTGATTTACAGGCCTCATTTCGCCTGCTGGGATCTATGATACACCCTGGAGAGCCAGGCCATAAAATGCTGTAATGGGACAGGGCATTTGCACAGTAAAAGTCTTGTCTGGCAGCACCCAAACAAAACAAGACCGCCTGGTGATTGAAATGTCTGTAGGAGAGGTTTTGTGGTCAACAGAAATGCACTGATTAATGTTTTATGGGCAGGATCAACGTTGGCTGACCAGCCAACCCCTTCCACAGGCTTACAAGTTAATTATATGAAAACAGCTAACATTATTCACAAATAATTACTGAGCTGCAAATTTCCAAATGTTATGTCTCTCAGCTATGAAGTTTTAGCTGATAGCTTTCTTGGGGGAAGGGAGGGGGTTGTTCTGTAAAAGTTAAAATTAAATCAATATTTAAAGAAATGTGAAGTGCTTTAAGGAATGCTAAAGCTGAGAATTTTTCGGAGATGAGATAGAGGGCAGACTTCATTCAGCTATGCTTTGTTCATATGCTTGGTGGGAAGACTTCCATATTGATAAATAAAGACTGCATCTACTCTGCCTGATCGGCCTTGAGATACTTTGTTTACTTAGTTCCACCTGCTGCTGGGAGGAGGCTCCTACCTTCAAATTCATCCTCTTCTCTGAAAAGTGCTTCTCTGACCTGAGATAAACGGTTCCATCTCACACTTTCTGTCTGCCAGCAGAGCCGCTGGTGAAATAAATTCCCTGAAGTGTTCTGTGCAGCTCTGAAATTTGATCCAGAGGTTCAGGGAACTTTGTGGTACAGGTTTGGGGGTAGCACATCTAGAGCATCTGGGAGGGAGGAAAGGGGACAAGAACCAGAAGACATCATCTTGTCCAACTGGAGGTCCATGTAGTGGATAGAGCCTTAAGACGAATTTTAAAAAGCTTGCAATTGCCTTGCTTCGGGCATATCCATCTTCTGTTTCTAGCTATCAGCACAAAGCCCTTTCACTTGAGACTGTAATCAAGGGCGCTTTTACACGACCTCTAAAATCCGCTGGCAAATTAAATTCGGACCAGAGATCATGGAGTTTTGTTCCTCTTCCTGTGTTCCCACCCTTCCGACCTCCATTGCTCCTGTCTGTGTGAGGGGAGGGAGAAAAAAAGGGAGAAAAGAATGCAGGCTCACCTCCGCTCACCTCCGTCTGCCCTCCCAGCAGTCCCGAGCAGCCCCGTAGGGATTCCTGTCTCTTAAAGGGGTGGCAGGGACAAAAAAACAAACAGAAGCCTGGCGTCCGCAGCTTTACAATCTGCATCGGAAGATTTTTTTTACCTCTGGAGATCAGGTACTTCTAAAGTGCACTGGGGCACGCTTAGGTGGGCGTGGTCGTACTTTATTTTGTTTGAAGTTTGCAGCTGGTGGGAAAACAATTTTAAGCTCCGCATTTGGGAGCCCTTTGCCTTGGATTTTAGGGGTCGTGTAAAAGCAGCCCAAGTTTCAGTACAAAGATTTTTTTGTTTGCTTGCTTGTTTGTTTTGCAAATCCTGCTGGTTTCAGATGAGAGTTAAGGCTATCTAATATTGCCCAAAAGCCAGTCAGCATACAATTTACTCTGCTGGAAGATGACCATACCATCAGATGGGACAGGTAAAATTTAACCTAAATAAGTTTCAAATTACAAGTAATTAATTTAATTAAGCTTGCTATCTCCTTGATGCTTGTGCGTCAAAATCCACAAAGGCACAAATGAAAAAGACAGCAGCGTTAACAGTCACAAAACCACAATGAACTGAGTTGATCTAGAAGTCAGGTGCTTTAAAAAACTTCTGCCAGCCAGTTTGGGAAGGTGGGGGGGGGGACAAATCTCACTTTGCAGGCAAAATAAATGAATTCCCTCCCTTGCAATGTGTGCCAAGGAATTTATCTATCGATTTAAAATAATGTTAGAATTGCTGTAACTATAGTTCTTATGGCCAGTGTGCCTGTGACCTAAGGCTGATGTCTTAACCGAGGTGTCAAGTTGAAATGGGTATGAAACTGCTAGTTTGGCATTTGCTGCTGGTTCATTTAGACCAGTGGTTCTCAACCTGTGGGTGCCCAGATGTTCCTGGACTGCAACTCCCAGAAATCCCTTCCAGCATAGCGAGTGGTGGAGGCATCTGGGAGTTGCAGTCCAGGAACAACTGGGGACCCACAGATTGAGAACCACTGATTTAGATCCTAACAGGTGTTCAACACTTCAAAGCCCTCCTCTTGCTGCGGGCACTCACTTGGAGGCGGCGGTGCTTTGAAACACTGAACACCTGTTGGGCCACCAAACGAACTGCCATAAACTGATGAGCCAGGAGTTCGTGCCCATCTCTAATTCCAAGTGATCAAGGATGTTGTTGGGCAGGGGCACAAACTGGACTTGCTTGCAGCATACCCTCCATGCACTTATACTTTGTTTTTGTCCTCAGACACCCGGTTGGACATTTCATTTTTCTGTCCCTCCCCTACTGTCAAAGCATTGGACAGGGGTACAACTGGGGGTACTTGATTTACATGATAAATTCACATTTTAAAGGTATACAGTAGAGATGGGTACGAGCTTTGGATAGGAGGTTCTTGCTGGTTGTTACACAAGGCTCTACAGGTGCCACACTTCCCCTTCCCCCTGGCTCCCTTGTCTGTGACCCACTCACCAGCCAGTGCACACTCCTCTTCTCCCTCTTCGGCTGTTCCACCTGTCTCTGGCAGGAGCACAGACCTCCCTGCTCCACCTCCTTGCCCACCCAGACAAGGAGGTGGGAAAGACAAACCCATGACCCAGGAAGAGGAGAAGGAGGAGCATCCTGTGGCTGGTGAGTGGGTCACAGACTAAGGAGGCAGGGGAAGGGAACAGGTGGCATCTGTAGACCTGTGTGTACGAACCAGCAAGAACCTCCTAGCTGAAGTTCACGCACACCTCTAGAATGCAGCACAAAAGCACCTGCACCAATTAGTCTGGAATTTGGTAGGCATAATCCCCTTGTAATGGGTTGTTGGAAAATGCTGTTGGTTTGTAACAAAACAGGAGAAACAGTTACAGCTATGTATTTATTTTCATTTACAGTCAATGGTATACTGTACAGTGGTACCTTGTATAAAGGAATTAATTCGTTCCATATGAAATTATGTTAAGCAAAATTTCCTTTATACAAATTCCCATAGGGATGCATTGAAAATGGAGTAATCCCATTTTTATGTTGTACGGATTCTCCCCATAGGCAATTATGTTAAGCAAATTTCCCCTATCTCCAGAATTTTTTATGTTGTACAAATTTTATGTTATACAAACTGTTTGTTATACAAGGGCCCACTGTACTTGATAAGATTCCTTGTTCGTAGTGGAGAGCAGGGTCTGGACAGCATAACTTTGCCAATTATTTCTCCTATGGGATTTAAATGGGCATAAAAATCTATTAAACCTCTGCATTGACTTTTTGAACTGTTGCTCAAAACGCCAGCAAATGGGTGAAAATCACCCTTCTTTAACAAGCCTAAGTACAGTAGTACATCAGTAGCAGGCACTAAACATTTTTAGACATGCACAATATGCCTTTCCAAAAGATTGAGACAAGGAGCTCAATGTGTGAAGGTTAATCATGATTTATCTTGCTGTAGCTTTATCAGGGAGGTTTTAAATTTAGCATACAGTATTTGCAGACCACAGAGGCCAAGTTTCAGTTGAATAGCCATGGATGGCATGTTAATAAGCAATGAAATGGTAACACATCTATGGCTAGGGGTGGATGGTGGAGGGGATTTTGGTTTAGATATTGGAATGCTCCTTAATAGGACTCCCACCATCTTAAATTATACAGAAATCGCTGCCTAGAGAAATAAAAGTGTTCTGTCTTTAGCTTCAAAGACACCCGATGCCCCCCCTTCCTTGAGCTATTTGAATGGACATCGAATAATACTGTCTGTGTGTGTGTGTTGTGTCGTTACAGTCATTACCGACTCTTCGTGACTCCATATCCATGGAGTTATCTTGGCAGGATTACTGGAGTGGTTTGTCAGTTCCTACTCCAGGCACCGACAGCACCTGGTATTCCTTGGAGGTCTCCCATCCAAGTACTAACCAGGGCCGACCCTGCTTAGCTTCCGAAATCAGGCGAGATTGGATGTGCTTAGGGCATCTAGGCAGCTGAATAATGCTGTACTTGGAGTCCATTGGAAACATGGGGACCTGCAGCAAAATGTTGCACTGCATCCTTTGTCCAAAGGAGTGGGCCTCTTCCAGGTTGAAACAAGGGCTTCACAAGGACACCTGTACCTCATCAGAACTGGAGATATAAGGATTCTTCCTCCTTCCCACTCCTGATACCTTTCTGTGTTCTTCTACAGAGTGCTGACAATTAGCTCTGGAGCTGAGCATTTTCATGCTATAAATCAGGACCAGGAGGCTTCTAGGTGGTAGGAAAGGGAGAAGGCACTGTTTTCCCATCCCTCTCCCCTAAACTCTCTGGAGAGTCCAGACAGATACAATGATTTTTTAAAACCATGCATGAGACTTCGTGTAAACAGCCACAGGGAGATAGGTCAGTTCTCTTTTTCACCTCCAGTTTATACAACCGCATGTTGGCACTTCTGGAGGGGGGTGGGAACAGCTGGTTGTTGTCCAGGGGCCAGCCACATGTTCTCACATTCTTTTGGGAGGCTCTTTCCACGTTCCCCAGTTGTGTGCCCAGTTTGGGCACTCAGTTGCTAAAAACGACAGCCTTGGCCTGATGCTACTCCACAGGTGAATACGTCAAACCAGCGTGGTATAGTTCAGCCCATACAAAACAGGGAGACATAGAACTCAATGGAAGCCTTGATTTGTAAAGCCCCTATTAGTAAACTCAGGGCCTTTTCACATGACCCCTCAGATCCGCTGGTCCCTTAAATTCGGACCAGCAATCTTGAGGGTTCCTTGCTGTTCCTCCGTCACCACCCCCTCCGCACTTCCTTGTTCTGTCTGCGGGAGGGGAGGGAGGGGGAAAAAGCCTTAGACACGGACAAAAGAAGAAACCCTTACCTCCCGTGCGTGGAAGCTTGCTCCGAGCCCCGGTTTTACTTCCTGATTGCTCTTAAAGGGGCGGAGGCGAAAGAAAAACAACAAAAAGAAGCAAGGAGAGCTCAGGCACTCTCCGCATCAAATATTTTTCACCTCCCAAAAGCAAGTACAAGAAAGTGCAGCTGGGTCGCGCTTAGGTGGGCGGGGTCGCACTTAATTGTCTGCAAACTCCGGACCTGGTGGGAAAATATTTTTAAGGTCCGGAGCTTGCAGCCCTTTGCCGCGGAGCTTAGGGGTCGTGTATAAACGCTCTCAGATACTTAGCAGGCATTACAACCGAAAACATAGGGGGAGAGGTAGCGGCTCGGCAGTTTAGGAATCTGGCTGCAAAGGTTGGAAATTTAATTCCCTGCTGTACCTCATGGAAAAAGAGACAGCCTGTGTAGCCTTGGACATACTGTACAGACCCAGGGTGTCCCCAGAATAAGAGAATAACAAACGACTTCTGTGTGTTCTTTACCTAGAAATCCCTGTAAAAGGTTGCCATAAGTCAGAATTGACTTGATGGCACACCTACACACCCAGCAGTACATAGGGAAAGACTCAAAGTCTTGGTATCAAATGCACATTTGAAGAGTCACAACGGGAATGAAAAACATAAAATTATAAAATAGTCAGAGAGGGTTCGGGCCTCCCTGAGGCCACCGACCATCGTCCCACACCGTCATAAGCACAACACAAAAAAACTGGTCCAAAAAGACCATTCCGTCCCTGAGATATCAGGAGAAAACACTCTCATAGCCGCTCCACAGCTGGGAAGCTCCACCACTGAGAATTCAAGGTTTGACAGACAGGAAAAAGGTTACTCTGTTTAAAATTGCCAGTTCCACTTAGCAAATAACAAGCGGCAGTTCATTTTAGAGGGGAGTCTGTAAAACAGCAGGGGTGCTAATAGGATTATCCGCCGACACCCTGTCTGTGCATCTTACCCAATCAGGGAGCCCCCATCCATCACTGTCTCATTAATTACGAGACCGGGAGGGGGCGCCCGCAGAAGGAAAATATCATTTAAACTGCTGGTAGACTGGGGCGCAAATTATGGTCCATGATTCCTTGACCGCTGCTCCTTGACCGCGGGGTTTGTGATCCATCAGCCGACCCAAGCTTCCATGGGGTCGGCTGGGGCTTGGCAATGCGGCCGGTACAGATTTACTTCCCTATGGCCGCTTCAGAGTTACACAAGACCGGCTAAGAGATGGCAATAGGACCGCTAAAAGTCTGCCTCCCTATAGCCACCTCGAGGCTCCATGAGATCGGCCTAAGCCGCGGAGCCAGCACCGGTAAATTCCTCTCTTTGCTGCCGTGTTTGGGAACCACGAAAACAGGTTCCTTTTCCGGTAATGCTTTACTATAGCGGTAGCCTGGACCGCATTTCCAAAAGTTTGCGAAAGGGACCATTCCCCCCCCCCCTGGAAGCCTCCGGAAGCTCACTTTTCCTTCCGAAGGTTCCCACCACAGTATGGCCAGGCTTCTGGCAATTTGGATTGGGTTAACCCTTACCTGGCCAGATAAGAAATTCATTCTCCGTACATTTAAACAGCCATACACGCAACCCAGGCTAAATTCTCCTCGGGTGACAGTTCATATTCACTGTGGTCATAGCCTCATAGGGTGATGGTCATGGACAACCATCTTTTACACTCGGGGACAACCTCCACATCTAAAGCATGGCTATAACCCCTATACCTGAGCAAGCACCCTAAACCCCAGCTCCCTCTAGCTCCTTTTTCTCCCTCTCTGTTCTGCTTCTGGGGCCTCTCTCTCTCTCTCTCTCTCTCTCTCTCTCTCTCTCTCTCTCTCTCCCTCTCCCTCTCTCTCTCTCTTCCTCCCAAACCACTCTTCCTGGGTCTGCTTGAAAACATGTTCCTACACTGCTCCCTACCCCCCCTTCTCTCTTGGGTCACCATCTTGGGCACAGGATGGCATAAGGAAAGAACATGGCGGTTCCAGAGGATAGTCATGCCTTCCAGAAAGGACTCCAACAGTCAGCACGTACACAGATTATCTCCAGCCAGAAGGCTTCTATTGTCTCGTCTCCACATCTGCCAGGAAGACCCGTCTAGAAATGGAGATTCCTTTGTTGACCCAGCCGGCCACCCATTGAGTTGATAATAACACAAATCCTTGGACAATGCCCACTCTTTTTCTCCTATTTTGTCACCCCTGATAGCCCACACCTGGCAGGAACAGGTTAATCCAGTATCTTGTTCCAGAACTTGGGAACGCCTTGAAACCTCCCCCAGGAGACCCTCTGGGCTGCCCCCATTGGATGTTCCCCGAAGACCACCCTTTGCTCAACCCAGGGTTTCGCGCGCCTTGTGGGAGGGAAGGGGGGGTATAAAGTTTGGAACTATCTTGTCTTGGGGCGGAACACTCTCACACTGCCTTGTTGTGGGGTTGTTCACCTACCGCTTTTATTGGGCCTAATAAACCGGTATTTTTCCTGGATCTCTCTCGTGTTGGATCTCTCTTATTGGCATTAGAGAATCCAGCAGCTATCAGCTGGGATTAGCCTTTGCTGAAAACTCAACACATTCACCCTTTGGCTAACATCCCACCCCTCCCAGTTTAAAATCAAAGGAAGGGTTCTTTAAAGCATCTGTGGACCTTGACAGAAAAATAGAAAGTGTCAGGGGATTGTGTGGAACGAAAGAAAGAACAGCCTGCCTCTTAAAATGGATGTGATCCTCTGGAACCTCTAGCCCCCTGGTCATGCAAAGAACTGGGTTACACACCACTTAACGAGATTAAAGGTAGAGTTGGTGGCACCAAAGAAAACCTAGGAAAATGAGGGTTTCACATTGACATCCTTTGTGAGTGGGGAGAATAACAGGCAGCTTCATATGTACAGTATGTCACTGTACTCTATGCCATTCAAAATGCACTGTGGAAGACATCTTATTAGCTGCCCCATATGTTCTTGATATTGCCTGTCATTGGGGGAAATTGTCATTAGAACATAAGAACATAAGAAGAGCCATGCTGGATCAGGCCAAAGGTCCATCTAGTCCAGCTTCCTGTATCTCACAGTGGCCCCACCAAATGCGTCTGGGAGTGCACGAGACTAGCTATCTGTCTCCTGATACCACTCCCCTGCATCTGGCCCTTGAAGGACCCGGGTTTTAAGCCTGGAGATTACACATCTCCATCGTGGTTTTAGCATGTGATGGACTTTTCCTCCAGGAATCTGTCCAATCTCATTTTTAAAGCATCCAACAAACTTCCAAATTAAGAAGAAGAAGAAGAAGAAGAAGAAGAAGAAGAAGAAGAAGAAGAAGAAGAAGAAGAAGAAGAAGAAGAAGAAGAAGAAGAAGAAGAAGAGTTAAAGGGGAGGGTGGTGGAAATTGGAAACTGGAGGTCTTTGTGTCAAAAGCACTATACTGTAGTAGTAGTATACACACACACACACACACACACACACACACACACACACACACACACACACACACACACACACACACACACACACACACAAACACACTTCTTAATTTGGAAGTTTGCTGTTCTTTCCCATGCCATTTTGCTTTCAACTTTTAAAAGCAAAATGTGAATGTAAAGCCGTATACTGTATATTTCAGAGTAGCCAAAACCACAGGGTGGATTGAGTCCCTTGCCAAAACAGCAATGCCAGAAGGGTGCGTAGACTGTGCACGCCTTCCACTATCACCTGAATCTAATCTGTCTGCCTCTGCCATTCCATGTCTGCTCTGAGCTAAAGGGTAGCTCTAAGGATATCTCAGAGCAAGTCATCAGGGAGAGACACAAACCTAAAAATAACTCAGGCAGAAAAATGTTTGGTAAAATACAATCTCCTTCAACACGTGGTGTCTGTGGGAAGTGTGTCGTGTACTTGCTGCTAACACAATGAGACAATTTCCCCCACTCCCATCCCTCAGAATCCTTGAGTCCACTCCTTACTTCATGTTGTTCTTTTGTGAGATAGTCCATTCCTCTTTCCTCCAATTCCTGCTCTATGAAGAGAGACACGTGGAGATGTAGATGCACATTATCGAAAGGCAAAGAGCACAAGCCACTCCCAGCTACTCCCCTGTTGTTGTGAATGCAATCGCAGAAGACCTATGTGGTTTCCTTCTGAGGAGTCTCCCCTCAAGGCTGCTCCATACTGAGTTCTCTTCAGCTGTCGTTTTTGGGGCCTGCCTTCAGCAGCCCCTCACCCGATAACCTCCCGAAAGACTCACCAGCCTGAGGCCTCAGGAAGATGGGTAGGTTTTCCCCAGTGAGTCCTACAGCCTGGCTGCTTTCTACCGGCAGCAAATGCCGCTGAAGAGAAGCGGCGAGAGCAGCTGCCCCAGAGAGCCTACGGGGCCCAAATGTGAGTGAATCCTTCTTCAGAGAGTTGAGTGACCCTGGACTCGGACTGTCCTGCTGTGACACAGGCAGCTTCATTTATTGTCTCAACTCATTCTACGGGCGACCCTGTAGAGCAAAGTACCTAGCAGTTTGAAAGCATGTAAATGCAATTAGATAAATAGGTACAGCGGTAGCTCGACTTAACAACATTAATCCATTCTAAAGGCATCTTCGGAAGTCACTCAAGTCGTAAGTCGGACAGCAGTTTCCCATAGGAATGAATTGAAAATCAATTAATCCATTCCAGAGGGAACAGTTTAATAGATTTTCAATGCATTCCTATGGGAAGGCTGTCCCAATCCCCCTTAATCAAGGGCAGCTGAAGGCTGCTTTCCGCTTTCCCATCAGACAGCTGACTTTGACAGGTCCGATCTGTCAAAAACAGATGGGGGGGGGTGCAGAGAGCAGCCTTTGGCTGCCTTTGATTGAGGAAAAAGCCCGGGTGCCTTGCAAGGGAAGTGCTTACCTCCGGGTACCCTTTGGCTGCTTTCTGCTTTCCCGCCAGACAGATGACTTGATCCAACCAATTTGGTGAGCAGAACACAGACCCATTGATCTTTGCATAGCCCAGGAGGCTTGCAAGGGAAGTGGTGGTCGGACCTGTCAAAGTCAGCTGTCACGCGGAGCAGAGAGCAGCATTGGTAAGTCAAATTATTTGGTTGTCAAAGCAGTCGTAAGTCAAGGTACCATTGTAATGCCATAAAAAGTGGGAAGGTAAAACAGTGTTTCCTTGCAGCTATGCCGCTCACATGGCCACGGACTTGCACAACACTGGCTGTTTGGCTTGAAAACGGAGATGAGCACTGCCCCTAATGTCGGACACGACTGGGGGGGATCTTTACCTTTACCTTCTTTTACTGTAAGTCAGTGGTGTCCAAACTTTGGCCCTCCAGATGTTTTGGACCACAACCCACACAGTCATTTGTCATTGGCCATACAGGCTTGGAATTCTGGGAGTTGTGGTCCAAAACATCTGGAGAGCTGAAGTTTGGACACCGCTGCTCTAAGAGAAGGAGCATGTGGTGCAGACTGGAAGCAAGATGAAAGACACTGAGGAGTAAGTATCACATGCCCTTCTGCCTCAGGTCCTTCCTTCCTAGCAGCTTACAACACGGTGGATGTGGGAGAGGCAGATATGTTAACCAAGCGCTGATCCTGCGCATGGTAATGTGGCCAGAATCCAGCTGGGCACTGAAACTGCCACTAAACATGACTAGCTCCATGTAACCAACATCGCTTCTGTGGTTTTTTTGTTTATGTGTGTGACTGCTGGCATTTGTAAAAAAAAGAAGAAGAAGAAGAAAATGCAGTGTTCCAAGCTGGAAAATCTCTTCCTCTGTTGCCTTTCTGTTACTTAAAAGGAAGAGCTTTGCCAGCCAACAGAAGGAGAGCAGAGAGACAGCCAGCATTGTTTGTCTCCTGAGGAGAAGTGTTCCACAGGCTGAACCAACCTGAGTTCTCAGGGGAAGTGCAACCTTCTCCCTTACAGGATGAATCCCTATCCCCTCATAGTTTAGTGTCTTTACACTAATCAAGAGCATGCCTATTTTGTCTGGATTAAACTTTAATCTGCTTGTCTTCGTGTCGTCCGTGTGCTGACATCAGGGACAGGTTTAGAAGAAAGGGCCTCCTAGGAGTTAGAGATGGAAAAGAAAGGGAATTGTTTTTAGCATATTTGTGAGAGTGTAGGGTTTAGTGATTTCAGCAAGTGATTTCAGCTCTGTGACATAGGGCATTTATACACGACCCCTAAGCTCCGCTGCAAATGGCTGCAAGCTCCGGAGCTTAAAAATGTTTCCCCACCAGCTCCGGAGTTTGCAGACAATTAAGTGCGACCCCGCCCACTTTAGCGTGACTCAGTACACTTTTCTTGTACCTTCTCTTTGGAGGTGAAATTTTTTTGATGCGGTGCAACGATAGTGAGTGCGGGGCTCTCCTCACTTCTGTTTGCTGCTTTTTGCCTCCCGCCCCTTAAGAGCTACTTTTACAGAAACGAGGGGGTTGGACTTGATGGCCTTACAGAGACGAGAGGCAGAACGAGGTGAGTGGCATGCTTTTCTTTCTCTTTTCCTCCCTCCCTCACGCAGCCAGCAACCAGGAAGTGCAGAGGGGGGTGGGGACAGAGGAAGAGCGACGAACCCCTAAGATCTCTGGTCCGAATTTAAGTGGCCAGCGGATCTTAGGGGTCGTGTAAAAAGGCCCCTTGTATGCTGGAGACAGCTTCTATGGTAACAACTCTTTATTCAGGGAGAGAACAAGGCTGGGGACTGGGGAGAGGGAGCTACATTTATAGGAACGAGGACAGGCTAGGAAAAGATACATTTTGGAGGGAACAATTACAACTTAGCAATCACAAAGCTGCCTTTTGGCGGAAACCAATAGGATTGAGGATCCAAATGCAGCAACTAGAAATAACCAATAGGCCTGTTCCCTTTGGAACAGGAAGGCAGTTACTACAACATAAGCAATTACAGATAATAGGAATACAGATCAATACACAACACCCCTCCCCCCCTGATGGGCACAGCACACGTAATCCTTAAGATATTGTGGGGCCCTGCGACTTCTAATTGATCTCCTGACTACTGGTGTTGCAGGGCTTGAGCAGGCAGTGTCTGTGGTGGAGAGTCTACTGTAATAGCTTCATCTGACACGGAGGGTGTATTAGACAACTCAGTGTCCCTGATCTGTTCCTCAGCACCATGAGGACTTGCAGGAGCAGATTCATTTGCGGAAGCCACTGGTACCTGCATTCCTGGGGCATCTCTGCTCTGGTCTTGCAGCTGTGACTCATTAATGGGGGTAGTGTCACTCTCAGACTGCAATTCCCCCACTCCTGTACCCACTCTACTGAGCGCTCTGCGCCGCAGTTGGTCCACGTGCCTACGCCAGACCCTGCCATCTTCAATGGTCACATAATAAGAGACTGGCCCAGAAGCTCTGGTGATCACCCCTGGCACCCACAGGGGACCTCTGGCATAATTTCTCATCCAGACCAAATCTTCAGGAGCAAAATACCTTGTAGAGTCGCTCTCTGCCAGTGGAGGTGCTCTAGCATTGCAGTTTGGCATTTTGTCTGGGTGGACATAATCCAGCACCGTTACCAGCCTTCTACCTAGGAGCAGCTCTGCTGGCGACTTGCCCGTAGTAGTACACGGCATCGCATGCTGCAAAAACAACATTCAGGCAATGCGCGTTGACCAGTCACCCTCCATCAAGCGTGCAATAGATCCTTTGGCTGTCTGCACCATGCGCTGAGCCTGCCCATTGGAGGAGGGGTGAAAGGGAGCTGATGTGACCCCTCTTATGAAATTATTAGCCAAGAATGCCCTGAATTCTTGGGATACAAAGGCTGCTCCATTGTCTGACACGATGGTCTCGGGCAACTCATGGGTTGCAAACAGCTGTCTCAACACTTTGATGACTGCAGCTGACGACATGCTGGGAACCATAGCTACCTCTAACCATTTAGAATACGCATCAACGATAACAAAAAAAACCTTTCCTTGGAATGGCCCAGCAAAATCTAAGTGCAGCTGGCTCCAGTGAGTCCGGGTCTGCTCCCACCAGTGGACTGGTGCTCTTGCCACTACTGGGTGCACTTCCTGACATGCCTTGCACGTCCGTACCCATTGTTCAACATCTTGGTCCATCCCAGGCCACCACACATAGCACCAGGCTAGCGACTTCATCCTGACCATTCCCGGATGCCCCATGTGAAGCGTATCCAGAACCCTGTTTCTCAGTGGCGCTGGAATGATCACCCTGTCTCCCCACAGGAGACAGCCCTTATGCAGGGATAGCTCATGTTGCCTTGTTGCGTATGGTCTAAATTTTTCTTCATGCGGGCCACCTGGCCATCCCCTCCCCACCCAAGTGAGCACACGGGAGAGAGCGGTATCTTTCCTCGTTCTCTCAGCTATTTCAGTGGCCGTTACAGGCCCCCCCGGAAGTGACTCCAGCATCATCACTCGTTCCGCCGGGGCAGGATCCGCATCGCTCACACCAGGAAGGGGCAAGCGACTTAGCGCATCAGCGTGGCACAACCTTTTCCCTGGAACATGGGTCAGGGTGTACTGGAACCCATTCAGGAATATAGACCTTCGTAACATCCTGGGGGAGAGAATCTGCGGCGTCTGCTTGTTCAGGTTGAACAATCCTAACAATGGCTTGTGGTCGGTTTCAAGGAAGAAGTGGCGACCATATAAATAGTCATGAAACTTTTTAATCCCTGCCACTATCGCCAGAGCTTCTTTGTCAATTTGTGTGTAGTTGCGCTCCGTTGGCGACAACGTACAAGAATAGAATGAGATGGGCTTTTCCAACCCATCCGCTTCCCTATGGCTCAGCACAGCTCCCAGCCCATACTGAGAGGCATCACATGTCAGGACAAGAGGTTTCGACTCGTCATAATGAGCAAGTACGCTCCCGCTAGTCAGCATGCCCAGTAAGGTGTCAAAAGCCTTCTGCTGTGCCTGAGCCCAACGCCACACACGCTTTTTTCCCCAATAGTCTATGCAACGGCTCCGCTATTGAAGCTTTCTGAGGTAGGAATGAATGATAAAAGTTAATAAGTCCCAGGAATGACTGTAACTCTGTCTTGTTCTGTGGGCGTGGAGCCTCAGTAATGGCTTTAATTTTAGAGTCAGTGGGGTGGATGCCTGTTGCATCAATTTTAAACCCCAAGAAATCCATAGATGGCACCCCAAAACTGCATTTTTCCTTTTTAATCTGTAGCCCCACCTCTTTAAATTTGATTAACACAGCACGGATACACCCAACTAGTTCCTGGGGGTCTTTCCCAGCAATCAGAACATCATCAAAAAATGGCAAGACCCCTGGCAGACCCCTTAACAGGCGCTCCATTAGTCCTTGAAAAATCCCTGGGGCCACACAATCTCCAAACTGTAATCTGTTTACTCTGAAAGCCCCTTTGTGTGTTACGATAGTCTGTGCTTCCGCAGATTGCGGAGTCACTGGCAGCTGCTGGTAAGCTTGTGCCAGGTCAAGTTTGGCAGGAATCCCCCCCAGCTAGTTTTGCCAACAGCTGTAAGACGACTGGAATGGGATATGAATTTCCCCTGAGTGCATTGTTGATAGTACATTTGTAGTCTGCACAAATTCTCACTTCCCCATTTGCCTTAAGGGGTGTGACGATAGGAGTCTCCCACTTAGAAGAGTCCACGGGTGAAAGAACTCCCTGTTTGACCAATTTGTCCGGTTCCGCCTCAATCTTGGGTTGCAGCGCAAATGGCACTCGCCTTGGCTTGAGTCGGATTGGGGCCACCTTGGGGTCCAGCTTAAAGTCAATTGGAGGCCCTGTATAACAACCCAGTTTACCACTGAAGTGTTCGGCAAATTCCTGGCCTAATGCCTTGCCCAACTCTGGGGACGTTCGGACTGAGTGGAGCCCTGATATATTCAGTCCCAAGGCAGGAAACCAGTCAGTACCCAGGAGACTGGGGCGACTCCCCTTTGCAATCACCAATTTAAGCATGACCTGTTTCTCCCGGAATTGTACCCTCACAGCACACATTCCTAGAATGTGGATGCGGCCAGCCGTGTATGATTGCAAGGTTGTTGGGGATGGTTCCAGAGAGGAGAACTTACCCCCAGGGAAGAGCCCCCTTGCAGTCTGGTCTGAGACAATGGTGAATCCCAATCCGAAATCCACCTCCATGTCGCACGGTTGACCTTCAATCTTCACTCACTCGCCGGAAACTGCATGACGGATCTTTTGAGATAATTGCAGCGTCCAGAAAAGTCGTGGTGCACGGTCTGCGACGCGTTGATCTAGGTCTCTGCAGATAATTGGCAGTCAATCATCAGGAGATGAGTCGAGCGGCGAACCTGTCACAGTCACCTCCCGAGCCGTGGCAAAGGTTCCAAAGAGGTGATCCTCCGTTGCGGGTTGCAGACCCCTGATCTAGGCCCGTTGCCAGCTGCCACCAACCTACAGACCCTGGCGATGTGTCCTGTCTTTCTGCATGCCCTGCACGTAGCATCATGAAAACAGCAGCTTTTCTGCTCATGGTTTCCGCCACAGCCTGGGCAAGCGCCTCGGCGATCTTTGGCCCGTGCATCACCCTGATGCACCAACTCGACACCATGGACTGGGCTCTGGCTTGGACTAGCCTCTGGTTCATCCATGGCATGGGTAGCCTCTATCCGCAGCTTCGTGGCCTTGCAACTGGCATTGAGCTCTTCCTGCTCATAATTCTCTGTGGCGGTGGCCTCTTTCAAGGCGGAGGCAAGGGTGACATCTTCCTTTGCCACAATGCGCCTTCGGGCTTTTTTGCTGCTGAGCCCCCCAACAAATTGATCCAAGAGAGTGTCTTCAAGATTTGGGAAGCCACAGTGGTGAGCAAGCTCCCGGAGTCCTGCCAGGAATGCAGCCACAGATTCTCCGGCTTGCTGCTGCCTTTTCTGAAACTCCGTCCGCCAGGCCATCTTGGTTTTGGCAGGTGCCAAGTGGCTTGTCAGCCGGGCGAAAATGTCTGTGAGTGATGACTCACTCAGCTTTGCTGGGGCGAGCAGTGCCTTGGCCAACAAGAAGGTCTCACGCCCACAGCAACTCAGGAACGTGGCCCTTCTTTTGCTGTCATCTGTGATTTCTTGAGCCACCACGAAGAACTCGAAGCGTTCAACATAGTCCTCCCAAGTGTGGGGCTCTGATGGCTGGAAGGGCTCCAATACCTGTGGACTTTCCATTCTCCCGGCGGGCAGGGTCATCTTCTAAGCCGGCAGGTGAGTCTTGTTCTTCCCTGCGATCCGGACTCTGAGTCAGCGTGATGATCCTCTGCTTCTCAGCATTCCGGATCCCATCCTCATCGCCAGTGTGAAAGTGTGGGGTTTAGTGATTTCAGAAAGTGATTTCAGCTCTGTGACATAGTATGCTGGAGACAGCTTCTATGGTAACAACTCTTTATTCAGGGAGAGAACAAGGCTGGGGACTGGGGCGAGGGAGCTACATTTATAGGAACGAGGACAGGCTAGGAAAAGATACATTTTGGAGGGAACAATTACAAGCAATCACAAAGCTGCCTTTTGGCGGAAACCAATAGGATTGAGGATCCAAATGCAGCAACCAGAAATAACCAATAGGCCTGTTCCCTTTGGAACAGGAAGGCAGTTACTTCAACATAAGCAATTACAGCTAATAGGAATACAGATCAATACACAACAATATTGATGGGATGGAAACCCCCCCCCGAATCTGGAGTATCTCTACCTTAGAGATGGGCACGAAATGAAAAAAATATTAAAATATAAAAACAGCCGACCGGGCCCCAGGGGCCACGCGGTGGGCACTTGAAGAAAAAAAAAAAACAAAACAAAAAAAGCCCCGCACTACAGCTGTAGTGCCGGCAAGAACCCAGATTATAAATAAATAAAATAAAATTAAAATAAAATAAAATAAAAATAAAATAAAATAAAATAAAATAAAGGAGCGCCAACCCAGCCCCAGGGATGGCCGGGTCGGCACCTTAAAAAAAAAAAAAAAAAAAAAGAAAATTAAAACCAGTGCCGACCCGGCAGGTCAGGGCTTGGGGGGGGAGCACCGACCTGGCCCCAGGGGTGGCCGGGTTGGCACCCTAAAATGAAAAACAATATATTAAAAATAAAACAAAAAACAAACAAAAAAGCCCCGCACTACGGCTGTAGCACAGGCAGGAACCCGGAACTAAAAAATAAAATAAAATAAAAATAAAATAAAATAAAAATAAAATAAAATAAAAGGATCGCCCCACCACTACTGCCACCACCCAGTAAGATGATGATGATGATGATGATGTGGATGATAAGGATGAGGATGCTGCCAGTCCAGTTTGTGCAATTGCAACGTCTGTGGGTTTTAAATTTTTTTAAAAATTGATTAAATTGCACAAAGCAGGAAAAAACTGAATAACAAATCAACAATCCAACAAAATGATTTTTTTTCTTTAAAAAATGTTAAAAACAAAACGAACCAAGCCAAACCCTAAAACAAAATGAACCAAAAAGAATCACCATATTTTCGGTTCGTGCCCATCTCTAATGCTGTTTCATATATTTGTTGAACAGCCAGGAGGATGTGGTCTGAATAGGAATTTCCCATCGTCACCTGTTGATATACTCTCTGCAAGAAATACCGGACAACTAGTATAACTGTGTCTCCATATTATTGGCTTAAAGCTAAGCAGACCCAGTTCAGAGGAACAAGGCCTTATCCTAAGGGCCACAATAGATACCGTATTTATTGGTGTATAACACGCACTCCCCCCCTGAAAATAGGGGACAAATGATGTATGTGTGTTATACCCCAATATGCAGTCTAGGACCTAGGGGGGGAGGGAGGCAGGTAGGCAGAGCCAACCCCCCCCCCAATTCCCGAGGGGGCGGGGGGAAGTCCAAGCGGCGGAGGCGGCGCTGGTGCTGGAGGTGGCGCGGGTCGTCAAAGCGCTGATAAAGGCAGGCAGGCAGGAAGAAATACGGCGGTGGCGCCTTCCCTTCCAACTCAGTCGGGGAAGCAGAGGCTGTCCCGTTCCCCCCCCCTATTGGCTGCTCAAGAACGGGGGGAAGCAGACCTCTCTCACAGAGCGGCCAAGGCCTTAGACCTAAGCAAGGACACACAATTTCCCTTTCTTTGGAGAGAAAAAGGGTCCTCAGCCTCTCAGGCTACCCTCCCTCTTGAGCCCCAGTATCCCTGGCCCAGCGCTGGGAATAGATTCAGGCTCCCCGGCGGCTCCTTTCCCGATCCTGTGATGGGGCCCAAAACTCTGGCGGCGGGGCGGGTCTTAAGAAGGAGGCGCATCCACGCTTCCCTTTCCTCCCCCCCTCCGCTCCCTACAAAACGCAGCACGCGCGCGCAGCCCGGCAGCACCCCCCACGGGAGGCACCGGGGCCAGTCGCTTGCCACCTGTCGCCTAGCTGTACTTTTAGAGGCCCCTTCCTTCCTTTTTTTTTTTTCGTGGGAGAGGCACCCGCCACGGGGTTGCCTTCAAAGGCACAAAGGAATCCGCGAGGAGGACTTGGCGGCGAGGTGGAGGAGGTGTTAAAAAACGAGTTTAAAAAAATCGGATGCATCGCAGGTAGATGCGGGTTGGGTTGGGTTGGGTGGGGAGGGGAAGGGAGGGGTTGGGGTGTGCCGACTATTATCCAGTATCCTGACCCAAACAGCAAGGCTCTGGGGGGGTGGAATTCTTTTTTTTTGCTTCAAAGTTCTTTATTTGAAATTTAAATTTTTTTCCTGAAATTTCCCTCTTAAATGAAGGTGCGTGTTACCTTGTGTTATGGAGGTCACAGCATATATTGGGAATAGATTCAGTTCATCGGGTACAGGACCTGAGGGTCCAACCCCACACTCCACCCTTCTGGTATTTTGATTTTTAAGTTTGTTTCCCAAACTATCCTAGATCCTGCATTACTATCATAATTTTTCTCCGAAATATTTTTATAAATTAGTGAAACTAACCCCTTTTTCTCCTTGTTACTACCTGTGCAATAGTTTTCAAAATCTGTTAATGGTCTATTAAATTCTAATTTCTTATATAATTGGTTTGCGAAGCTTCCTATTTGGAAAGCTAGCAACAAATTATCTGTTCCTCCTTTATTTATCTCTTGTATCTGTTTAATTGTAATTGGTTTTCCTTGTACAAACAGATCCTTTATTCTATAGACTCCAATGTTCTTCCAACGCTCTATTTGAAGATTTTGATTCTTAAGTTTTAATTGTGGATGTTCTGAACAAGGACATAAAGGGGATATTGTGGAGCAAAGATCTTCATATGTTTCCTTCATATTCTCATAGCTTCATCAGTAACCTCATTTGCCCCACAGAACAGCTGGAAAGGACAGTAGCCCAGTATTGGTCCAGGACAGCGAGATTCAGGGAGGGCTTTCTGAGGAAAGGCCTGGCCATCCCTTCTTTTAGGCAGACGGGAGCTTTTTGCTTGCAGCAGAGACGTTTTTGATTGCACCTTCTCCACACAGCCATTGCGTCGGCCCTGCGAGTGCAAAGGAAGTTATCTGCGTGCGCAGAAACCACTGCCATATTTTCTGTGGCTGATTTCACTGCCAGACGGGTAGGCCCTCAACCACCCAAGTTCATAATCAGCATATATCCTGACTGAAATAATGATACAGTGCTGCAAGATGCTGATGGAAGATAAGGTTGGGTGAGGCACGCTCTGAATTCCGAAACCTTTTTACAGTTGCAAAATGTCTTTGAGAGGAAACTGGACTGGAGTAGCACCAAAAAGCAAACATTTCAGCATTTTATCATTTTTCACTGAAATGAGAAATAAGAGAGGCCAAGTTGGCTTAATGCCCCTGGAAGTAGGGTCTGATGCTGCCTCCATCTGATTGCTCTTCTCTCATTCTTACACTGAAGGCCCAGCTTTAAGTAATGTTGATTGCTTACTTTGAAATCTGTTTTCCTTTCCATCTTGAGAAACAACAACCTTTAAGGGAATGTTTACATTTGGAATATGGTATCCCTATAAATAGGGGCATGGTGGCTCAGCAGGCTAGAGACTGAAAACTGGTGGCTACAAAGTCGGCAGCTCAGCGGTTCGAATCCAGGCTGCCTGCCAACCTAGCAATTCGAAAGTATGTAAATGCAAGTAGATATATTTATTTATTTATTTATTTATTTCCCAAAGGAAATAGTAAACAACAAAAAGAGGAAAGAAAGAGAAAACAAGCCAGCAAGAGGCAAAGAACATATATTAACAATAAACAACAAATCACAAAAAGCATGAGACAAACATTAGTAATCACTTAAACAGCCACGTTTACAAAGCTTTCTTGAAGGCTGTAAGGGACTGAGCCAGGCGGATCTTGCTGGGCAGTTTGTTCCATATAGTTGGGCCTACCACCAAGAAGGCCTGGTTGCATGTCACAATCTTGCGGGCCTCCCTTGGGGTGGCCACCTGAAGCGAGAAGGCCAGTGAGACTCCGGTGGGTCCGGCCAGCTCTGAGTTTTGGGAGATATGCTCTGTCAGATATTCAGGTACCAAGCCATGGAGGGTTTTGTAAACCAAAACAAACACATTGAACCTTATTTGAGAGGCAACGGGTAGCCAATGCAGGCGGGACAGAATTGGTGTGATACGGTCATATCTGCCTGCACCAACCACCAATCTGGCCGCCACATTCTGCACCCACTGCAGTCACCAAAGAAGGTTCAAGGGAAGCCCCATGTAAAGAGTGTTGCAATAATCTATCCTCGACATGACCAGCGCCTGCACAACCATCCTCAGGGAATCCCCATCAAGGTATGGGCGAATCTGGGCGATAAGCCTAAGATGGTAAAAGGCTGACCTGGTCATCGCTGCCACCTGGGATTCCAGGGACAGTTCCAGATCCAGGAAAATGCCCAGACTCCTCACTCTTTCAGCCAGCTGGAGGGCAGACCCACCCAGACTGGGAAGAGGGTCACTGTACCCCCCCAGAAGAACAGAACCTCAGTTTTCTCAGGGTTGAGCTTGAGCCTGTTAGTCTTGGCCCACTCCAGACCTATGGCCATTCAGCAATCAAGGGTCTGGGTGGCCTCCATTGCAGAGGTGGAAAAGGAGAGATAAAGCTGCGTGTCATCAGTGTACTGATGACAGCAGACCCCCAAACTCCGAATGACCTCAGCCAGTGGCCTCATATAGATATTAAAGGGCATGGGGGAGATCGCCAATCCCTGAAGCACCCCACAAGAGAGTGTCGAGGGAGACAAAAAGTCTCCCTCCAGACTCACTCGCTGGGCTCAGTCCTTGAGGAAGGAGTGGAGCCAGCACAAGGCTGAGCCCCCAATCCCCACCTCAGAGAGTCTGCCCAGGAGGATACCATGGTTTACAGTATCAAAGATCAAGAAGGACCAACAGGGTAGAGCAACCCCTGTCAGTCCTCCTCAATATGTCATCATTAGAGATGGGCACGAAACAAACAATGTTTTGTTTCCGTTTTTGTTTTTTCGTTTCATTACGCAATGAAACGACAAATGAATTTTGTCTCTAAAATGAAACGAAATGAACAGAAACACCAGAAATTTTGTCGTCCGTTTCGTTTTCGTTACGGCAATACATTGAACTGCTTTAAATGCTTAAAAAAATCACAAACAATTGAAATAAATGGTAACGAAATGGTAATGAAACGAACGAAAAACGAAAACGATTTTTTTGCAAAAATTCACGAAAAACGGAAATGAACCGAAACAGACCCCCTAAACAACAAACGACAAACAAAACACCATTTTTTTTATTCGTGCACATCTCTAGTCATCATGCGATGTGACCAGGGCAGTCTCAGTTCCATGATGTGGCCTAAACCCGGACTGGAAGGGATCCAGGACAAGGTCTTCCTCCAGGAACGACTGGAGCCACATGGTGGCAACTTGCTCCCCCACCTTGCCCAAAAAGGAAACACTGACTATGGGATGATAATTGGACGTGTCGTCCACAGACAGGCCAGGTCTTTTAAGAATGGGCTTAACCGCTGTCTTATTTAACCACTTATTTAACCAATAAGTACTTTTCCAGGTGATTGTCTTCATGCAGCCCATGCTTCCAGTTGTAGATGGCTAATCCCCTTTCTTTGGCATTTCTGTTTTTAGCTATACTTCAGGTAGACATCTGAGCCCTTGAGGGTGAGGGCGGCTTATTTGGAAGAGGAAGAGGCTTTCCGTATGCTGAGGGTGGTGACCACACTTGCTAGGAAGGACTAATGTTTGTTCATGTGGAGGAGAAGGGGCCGTATCTCCAAATTTCACCACTGCCAACTGTTCATTCGTGAGACACTCCTCTTTTTTCTTCTTCACATGTTTTGCAAAGTAAAGCTGGCGCTGTTAAAAATTATTATTCAATTGGGATCTGAATCAAAAATTTACACTGGGTGAAAAATGTCCCTACTTTGAGATCCAGAGCCGTCCCAATCATTAGGCAGTGAAGTGAATGCCAGAGGCAGCAGGTGTTGAGGGACTAGAGTTGAGGGACAACTGAGATAGGAGCTCAGTTGTTTCTCCCATATCACCCTTGCTATTCCACTCCCTGGGCCACATAGCTGGTCCTACACCTCTAAAACTGGCCTGATTCCCTCAGGTATGATGCAGAACCTTATTCCCTGGGCCTGTGTGTAGTGTGGTTCAACCTCCAGTCTAGCCATCTTCTCTCTACATGGAGTGGAGGAAGGACTTTGGCCCTCTGATAGCAAGGCATTATGAGCCATCAGGGTCCCCCATGACGCTCCATCACCATCCCTTCTCTTCAGTTTTTCCTTCCCTCAGTTCAATACTCATACAGTACATTGTGGGTTAGACCCAAAGATGCCTTTTCATAAGCAGAGGCCTCTTTCATAAGTAGTAGAGCTTCCTCCTACCTAACCTAAGATTTAGAGATGTGGATTCTTATTTGAAGGCAATGATTCTCAGCTCATGCATTCCTCCCCTTCGCTTCCTCTAGTCATGGGTATAAGAAATCTCACAAAGTTCTCTCCCTGCCTTTATCACATTAAAGCCAATTTTGTGTGCTTGCCATCTGTGTGAAAGAAATTTAATAGAGATGGGCACGACTTGAAAAAAAAATTTTTCGAGTTGTCGTTAGTCGGGCCGGTTCCGTTTCGGCTCGTTTCCGTTTTTCGCGAAAATTTGCAAAAATTAGTCGGTTCGTTTTTTCGTTTTTTCGTTGTCGTTAGTACTGGTTTGGGGAGGGGGTAGCGGGCTCCTGGAGGGAGCTGCAGGAGTCAGCCAGAGCCACAAGTGACGGACTGGCAGACTCTTTGCACCCGCTGTGTCTCACGTACTTGCATGTAGTGCAATGCAAGTAGATCTGGCTTAGGGTTAAGACGGCTTAGCGCAACGGCTAGGGTTAGGCTAGTTACGGGTGAGGTTACAGTGAGTATTGGGGTGCATCTGGGTGCCTCTCTGACCCACTTAGAAGGACAGTGTACTGGCGTATGGGTTAGGCTTAGGGTTCGGGTTTGGGCTACGATTAGTGGGCTGTTTATGCCCGATTGGCACATCCCAGAAGTCTCTGTGGTCAACCTGGCCAAGTGGCCATGCGATTGGTGGAAAATTTGCATGGTCTACTCCCATGGGAGAGCCCATCATTGCGAATGCGCAGGTGTAAAAAAATAAAATAAAATAAAATAAAATAAAATCAACGGAGACTTTTTTTGCAAGAAAAACCCACTGCTGCTCCTGTAAAAATTCAAGCATTTAATATAGCTAATTTTACGCATGTTTCTGTGGTGCTTTGGTGGGGTTTTGGGCAACAATTTCAAAAAAAGATATTGCGGTCGCCATTTTGGATCCCCCCCCCACCGCATGGCAAATGGATGCGCCCTCCCAGCCTGGTACAGTCAGCAAAACCTGGCCATGCGATTGGTGGAATGGCTCCAAAACTTTGCATGGTCCACTCCCATGGGCGAGCCCATCATTGCAAATGTGCAGGTGTAATAAAATAAAATAAAATAAAATAAAATAAAATAAAATCAACGGAGACTTTTTTTTGCAAGAAAAACCCACTGCTGCTCCTGTAAAAATTCAAGCATTTAAAATAGCTAATTTTCACATGTTTCTGTGGTGCTTTGGTGGGGTTTTGGGCAACGATTTCAAAAAAAATATTGCGGTCGCCATTTTGGATCCCCCGCACTGCATGGCAAATGGATGCGCCCTCCCAGCCTGGTACCAGCAGCGCAGCAGTAGCAATAGCCAAGGAGAGGGGGGCGGGGAACCCCCCCCCAAAAAATAAAACACCCTTCTGGCCTGGTAGGTGCCCTCAGACAGTTTTCGCCTACTTTTAGGGCCGGGAATCGGGGTTTTTTTTAACTTTTAAAAACTTTTTTTCTGTGCCGCTTGGCATTGCGCGATGCAAGTAACGAGCACGACAAATCAGACCAAATTGTTCGTTCGTCGGTTCGAGCTCGAAGTCTGGGGCAGTGATTCCCGTTACCGTTTCCGTAGAGTAACGGAAACGAGTAACGGAAACGGAAACGGGAATACCGCTAAGTCGTGCCCATCTCTAAAATTTAACATAATGCTAAAGATTGCATGACACATAGGTTTACTTATAGTACTTACATATGTCTAAATTTTTCAACTGTGCAACATTGTGCAAAATTCTGACGAAAGAAAGAAAGAATGAATGAATGAATGAATGAATGAATGAATGAATGAATGAATGAATCCAGGATAGAAGAGGAAAGAAAATATCTGTGCCGCCACCACTGTTTTGATCCTCAGATCCTTTATTTTCCATTTTAGGAAACATCCACTAGCATGCATCATATGTGACCCAATTACTTTCTGTACCGACAGATTCAGTAATATCTTCAAAGACAGACTAAACCTAAACCCACATTCAGTTTTTCCCTTTTGGCCTAACATAATCTGAAGTAATAAGACTTTGAAAACATGAATTAGATCTTTTCCCTAAACCTCTGCAATAAAGTTCATAAATAGCTTATAATTGTGAACTTTACCATTGTTTATTAATTGCTCAGATTACAAACCCTCAAAAAGAGAATTCAGTTTGAGCAAAATCGACAACAGAGCCTGTGACACTTGAAAGACTAACAAGTTCAATACAGCACCAGATTTTTTTAAAGAATTTTTAGAATAGAATTTATTGTCATTGTATAAAATACAAGGATATTAAAAAGTGCCATCCAGTCAGCTCATTCACACACCCCATTATAAAAATCCAAGACATAAAATCTACCATTTAAGAACAAACATCCATGCACATACTCCTACATTCACACGCAGAACATCACTTGTACTCATTTAAAACTGACATAAAACCAAACATGCACACACAGCCCTACACTCTCTCACCTGACAGCATTTATACCCAATACATAAAAACTACAATTTAAACAACAACCACACACAGTCCTCCATACAATATACATGTTACACATTCAACACTGATATTACCCATCAACTTAATTTTTAACAAAATTTAGCATGATTAATGCTATTGGGTAAAAACTGTTACTGAATCTTTCTGTCCTTGTTCTAATATATCTACAGTATATATCTTCTTCCTGATGACAACAGTACAGAGAATGTCCAGGATGAGAAATGTCTCCTATAATATTCTGTACTAAAATGTATGTTGATGTTAATTTGGCTTTGATTTTTGTTTTTCTATTTATTGTTGTTGTATACTATGTTGCTGTATTTTTATGATCTTGTACACCACTCAGAGTAGCCTATGGGCCAGATGGTTTGTGGTTTAGAAATCAATCAATCAATCATATAAATAAATAAATAAATAAATAAATAAATAAATAAATAAATACATACATACATACATACATACATACATACATACATACATACATACATACATACATACATACATACATACATAATCTCCTTGGACATATAGGTGGTTACTTCACATTCTACTTCGTTCTGCGATTATGTTCGTTCCATGACAGCTTTGTTCGTGGTAACGTGGTTTTTGTCCCTGTTCAATCCCTGTTTTCATTTACCCACGGACAGGATTACTTGTCTCGTGACAACTGTTACTTCACGTCCTTGTTTCGTGACAACTATTGGATTTCCCTGGCTTCGTTTAGCTTTTTTTTTATTATCAGACTTCCGTTTTTCGATATTTCAAATCCCTGCTGCGGGCACGCGGGCTGTCTCACCATAGCTCACCACTTGTTGCGGGTGAGCAGCGGCGGCAGCGTGGGCAGTGGGCGAGACACCCTCGCCCTGAACTCAGCAGTCTGCGGGCTGGCAGGCAAGGAGGCAAGGAGAGCTCAGCCTCGCCTCTGGGACCCGAGGAGGATGGACCTACGCCTGACCGTGGCTCTCCGCCTGTCCCTTCAAGAGCCACCTTCTCCTGCAAGGACAGGCGGGCAGCCGAGCCTGGCCTGGCACAGAAGTTCCAGTCGGCTTTCTCGGTTGTTGGAGTATTCCTAGAGTGAAAGGGGGAAACAGCCATGGCCGTTACTTCACGTCCCTTGTCTCGGAACAGGAACCGGGAACAAAGCATGACAACAGAATTCCCCAGCCCAGGGGCAGATACGGCTCATCACGCTCTGTTCCCGGTTCAGGGTGCGTGGTCGGGACGAGATTCTGCTGTCAAGCTATGGACGTGAAGTAACCTTTTTTTGTACCGGTCCCAAGCGGAACAGCAAAGAGGGATGAGAAGGACGTGAAGTAACGGCTATAGATGTTATCCCTCATGAAAAACAGGACAATTAATTTTCTGCCAGTAATTTCAGCAAAGGGATACCCTGTGGGGTGCCATGGATAGAGTTGACAGACTACCTAGATGGCATTGGTTCAAATTCCCACTTAGCCATGGAAAGCCATTGAGGGTATGGATCTGGTATAAACCACTCCTTAAATACTCACTTCGGACAGCCCTATCAGGTTCGCTTTAAGTCGGTTCCAACTTGATGACACAAAAAAAATGTCAGCAAGATTCCTGATTGTACTCAGCTGGGAGTGGGGAGAGAAAGAAAAAGAAGAAGAATCCCGTGTCAAACTGTTTGAAGTAAGTGGCAATCTTTTTATCAGTTTCGTAGGCACAAAAGATACAGTCATATGACAGTCTTTAACACTAGGCATTAGCAGACATGGCAATATTCTGCTTCCCAAAATCTTATCCTGTTAGTCTTTAAAGCACCCCAAGATCTGTGGTTGTTTTGCTTGAAGGGTCTGTAATCTGAGCAATTAATAAGCAGCTATTTTGCCTGCTATGTGTGGATGCCTGCTATGTGTGGATGTACAGCATACAAAAGAAACCTTTTAGATAAAGCGGCTACTGTTTGTGGAGGCGGGGGGGCAGTATTTCAAAAGCAGTGGAGGGGTGGCGGGAGACACCTAACACTAGAATGGATTGTGATGTGATGGGAAAAGATTTGGAATCCAGGTTGCAAATGTTGTGTAGCTGGGGGGGGGGCGGGGGGGGGAGGGACCAAGCATTGCTCAACAGCCTTCACTGGACACTCAGTGCTTTATTCTCTGCCCTTTGGACACGACCAGCTGCCTTTCAAGCTTCTGTTAGAAGTCATTCTGGCATCAAGCTGTAACAGGCACCAAAGCCCATTCTGCTGACTAGCCAGATTCCCTACCTCACCCGGCCATTCCAAAGCCTAACGAGCCTCCTTTCACTTCTCTTCCTTTCACATTTGGGTTTCTTCTTCCAAAATTTCACCTTCCTGCCTCCATGGGCAGCTTACGGCTTCATTGGATTGTTATTTGTTACCTATATGAGAATTGTACCATTTATGTTGTTCAACGTGATAGATCGGGGTCTACAAAGTTTTCAAACAATGGGCCAGTCCACCCCCCCCCAGACACCACTGGGGGCTGGACCACAGTCCAAAAAGCCCGGCCAACGTGGGGAAAAGGGGGAGGGAGGAGCAAGCGGGTGGAGCCCCCCCACAACTGGCCCATGAACTTGGGGGCCCCCAGCAATGCCTCCTGCTCTGGATCGCCGCCCTGAGGTGCCGCTGCTGGTATACCTCTGCTACGCCTCTTCCTCCTCCTCCTCCTCCTCCTCCTCCTACAATGGCAGTGGCTGGAGCAGCTCTCCTTCCTTCCTTCCTTCCTTCCTTCCTTCCTTCCTTCCTTCCTTCCTTCCTTCCTTCCTTCATTGTGTTGGGAAGGAGGTGGAAGACCAGGCAAATTCAGGCCAATCATCACCTTCTGGGTGGCCACTCAGGATGAGGAACAGCAGCCACAGCAAGGCTGGTGCCACTGCGCATGGATCCAGCCATGCGCCCTGGCCATCATGCCCTTGCTGCATCCTGGAAGGAAAGCTGCCTCCTCTCTTGGCCTGGCCCAGCCCGGCCTGACTTGATGCCCTGCAAATGAGGGAGGGAGGGAGCAAGGGCTGGGAAGGAAGGAAGGGAGGCAGGAAGGCCTGCCCAAAGCCACCCGCAGCCCACTCACTGGCCAAGCCCAGCCAGGCTGCGGTGCTCTGTTGGCTCACCAGCCTACCCATCACCAATTGGGGACAAATGCAGCCCCGCCAGCTTCCCAAGAACCAGGCCCAGGCCAAAGTTGGCCTTCCTTTCCCTTCTCTTCTTTCTCCACCACCTCCCCCTCACTGTTCTCTAACCTGGTGGTGGTGGCAGCGGCCTCAGCCTCCGGTCATGGCTGGGCTCCCTCTCTCCTCCCACGCTCCATGGAGCAAGGCAGCCGCTTGGAGGGGGCTAAGTGGGCGGGAAGTAGCTCCATTTCCCCCTTGGTCACCCACTATCCATCCCTTTGTTGGTCCACTGCGGGAGACACCTAACACTGCCGTGGATGCTCCAGCTCCGCCTGCCCCTTTCCTTCCTCACAACCACAATAACACAGGCAGCAGCCACAGGCAGGTGGGGTAGAGGAGGGGCAGGGGCAGGGCCATGGAGTGAGTGGGAGACCTTGCCGCAGCACTCCCATTTTAAATTGCCCCACTCAGCTGCAGCCGGTGCCCCGACCATCTGGGCGGTTGTGGAGGGAGCAGGGGACCTTGCCGTGGCCCTCCCACTTTGAATTGCCCCACTAGCCAGCATGCCGATCATCTGGGCCAGGGGTCTGCAACCTTTAAGACATAAAGAGCCACTTGGACCCGTTTCTGACGGGGGGGAAAACTGGGAGCCGCAAAACCATTGCGACATCACTGGGCGGGCAGTGTGGAGCGGAGCGGCGAACCTGTCACAGTACACCTCCCAGAGCCGCGGCAAAGGTTCCAAAGAGCCGCATGCGGCTCCGGAGCCGCAGGTTGCAGACCCCTGATCTGGGCGGTGGGTGGGGGGAGTAGGGGAAGCGATATAGCCCACCGCTTTGAACTTCCTCAGCAATAGAAGCAGCTGCGGAGGCTGGCTTGCTCGCAAAGCAGAGGGTAGGTGGGGGGGGTCTGCAATTGGTCCCAGGGGCTGGATTCAGGACCCTGGGGAGCCACATCCAGCCCTCGGACCGGAGTTTGAGGACCCCTGCGATAGATAGATAGATAGATAGATAGATAGATAGATAGATAGATAGATAGATAGATAGATAGATAGATAGATAGATAGATAGATAGATAGATGTTCCAGATGGTAATGTCACCAAAGCAAGTAGGGGACAGATGCCATCTGGGACGTAGGTTTCCAAAGCACAACAAGTCAAGAGGACTTCAAAGTCACCCCTAAGAAAAGCTTTGGTAGTTTCAGAAGGGAAATTTCTGCACAGCAGAATATTAACAGAGCCTGTATTCTGTCCTATACACCCGCCTTCAGATAACTGATAAATAATGAAGTGCCATTGAGTCAGTTCTGACTCATGGTAGTGTTTTTTTTAGATTTTTCTAAGTATAAAGTACACAGAACTGATTTACCATCCCCTCCTTAATGGGGGGGCTCTGGTATTGTGGGTTTTCCCCCCTCAGACTGTCTCTTCTCCCGGGAGGCAGAGTGGGTGAACTGAATGCCAAGCCACCCAGCTCAGGGTGTGGCCACACTACGGAAATGAATCAGGAGCTGGGCCAGGGTATATCTGAAGTCAGCTAAAAGTTATGTAGTTTTGTGCACCCTCCAGGGACAAGTTTTATTCTGGTTGTAAGTTGTATGGTGTATCATTAGACAGAAACACATACAAGGGATTTGAAAAAAATCAGATTTTTTTTAATTTATATCCCACCCATCTAGTGGACAAGCTACCATTCTGCACAGCTTCTAAGAAAATTAAATATATACCGTGGACCCTTGTATAACAAATGGTTTGTATAACATAAAATTTGTACAACATAAAAATTCCGGAGATAGGGGAAATTTACTTAATATAATCGCCTATGGGGAGAATTTGTACAACATAAAAATGGGATCACTCTGTTTTCCATGCATTCCTATGGGAAATTTGTATAAAGGAAAATTTGCTTAACATAATTTCATTTGGAATGAATTAATTCCTTTATACAAGGTACCACTGTCTATACAAACAACATTGAAATAATAAACATACAGAAGCAGAAACCCATTCTACACCCCCCCCAAGTTTAACAAGAGACCTTTGGGTAGTGGGCGGCATATAAATTGTATAAATAAATAAATAAATAAATAAATAAATAAATAAATAAATAAATAAATACATACATACATACATACATACATACATACATACATACATACATACATACATACATACATACATACATACTGTATTCCAGTGCTCAAGATGGTGAATGACAGGGTTGTCAAAATTGCCTCAAAATTAAAATTAAAAGGGGGGGGGAGGTTTCCAAAGGCCTGGGAAAAGAGCCAGATTGTCATTTGGTTTCAAAAGCTCAGGAAGGTGGTGTCCCAATGTAACTCCACAGGAAGGGAGTTCCAATGCGGGTGTGTTTGGTGGCGACATGGAAAAGGGCCTTCTCGGTCACTGCTCCTAGACTCTGCAGTTCCCCCCACAGGAGGCTAAGCTGTCCCCATCTTTGCTGTCCTTCTGCAAGCAGGCAAGCAGGTGCTCAGCTCCCCTTAGTAGAAACAATAGGAGCAGAGGTTGGGGTGGAGGATTGGAGGAGTGAAGTGAGGGAGCAAGCTAAAAGAATGTCACAAAACAATACCCCCTTCAAGAGACAGGCTTCCTCTCCTCTACTCCTCCGAAATAAATAAATAATTCTGGATGGGTTGTGAGTTTTTTTTTAAATCCCAACAGATGGGTATTCAATTTGCCTGGTTAGCTGTGCGTATGCAACTATGCACCACCATCCCAGCCCCAGGGCCAGCCAGCACATCCCTAGTTTGGAGTCTATGAAATGGACAGTCTTTCATGCGTTATTCCGCCAAAGATGAGGTCTGACCTTTGAAGTTCAAAGCCTTCCTCTGCTTTGTGCTCAGTCCCCTGGCCAGGTTAAAGTGTCTCTGGGTTTGATCAGAGTTCCTTTTTGTGAAAGATATTTCTGGCCACTGGCCTGCGGGGTCCCTCAAGTCTCTGCTTTGTCCCCTGTGCTCTTTTGGTGTCACCAGCATGTGGATGATACCCAACCCGATCCCTCCTTTCCACTGGATGTCAAGGAAGTTGTCTCAGTGAAAGGAAATCAAAGCCAGCAGCTGTGGAGCGCCAAAAGGTAAAACAGCCCACTGCTCCTTGCGCTAAGCCAGAAACATATTGACAGCAAGTCCTGTTCTTTCAGAACTAGTGTCCAATGGTTTTTGAAAGGTACTCCCACGAGCAGTGCATCTGCTCCATATCCCACTTGCTGTAGCAGCCACATCATCTACAAGGGCAGCTCCAGGGAGAGTGCATTGTAGTGATCTAACAAGGACATTGCCAGTGTTTGTACTACCGTAGCCTGGTGGTCCCTATCCAGGAATAATCATAGCTAAAGGCACTCTCATCCCCTGAGTTCACCCAGACATCCAGTGACACTGCTGGATCCAGGATTATTCCCACCTGGTCCCCTTTCAGAACCAGTTGCCTGCTCAGCTCTAAGACTATAAGAACCATGAGTCAACAGAGGTTCCATCTTATAGGATTCAGTTCATTGGTCCTCATCCAACACATTATTCCATCAAGATAAGGTTTAGTAGCTGCAAAGAAAGCCTCAGCTGAATCCAACAACAAGGCCAGTAATCCTGGAAAGCCCAAGGGGGAGTGGAGAGTGGTGGGGTACCAAAAGAGGGTTAACATTTAGAAACTGAGATCCTCTCTTTGGCTTCTACTTAGGTTCTTAAGTAGTCCTTTTTCCCTTGCAATCTCACTAGTATGTACTTGGTGGAATGAGCATTTGCAAACCAATCAAGTTCACATAGAAGGCCTGTTGCATATGACCAGCCCTTGCATACAACATTTTGTGAACAACCAGAATACTGTCCACAAATACCCAATATGCCTGCATTAACATATGATACATTTTTGGAGTAGGAATGCTCATGACAACCGTACCTAACTGCACACACACCCTCCCCAAATAATGCAAGTGTTGTGCATATTCCTAGCCATCAACTCCTTCTTGCACCTTTCAGTTTAACCTGGAGTAGGTATTGTGTAAAAGCAAATGCTCCGAACTGCCCCAAATTAGGCCACCCCCAAAATATTTTGCATGACACAAATAGCTCCCAGCCATACAATCATGCTGGGAAACATGTTCTCCCATTCCCCCCCCCCCCCACACACACACTCTTCCCCAGCTACTGCTCAGCTAAACAGGAACAGGCAAAGACTTCATGGTCCTTCCTTGCTAGTCCAAAAGCTCTGGATCCATCACTCCCTCGCTCAGCTATTAAGTTTTGAGGAGACCTGGTCCCTAGTGATACATTATTTTCAAACTTGTATACTGCACCTATTTCCCAAACGGGAACTCTGGGTGGTTTACACAATATTAAAAACAATAGCATCTACAACAAACAAAACGAAACAATACATGCTGATTCCAAGAGACAGAAGGACCAGATTCCAAGAGATCAGAGGACCAAAGGATGCATGAAACAGGCATGTGTCTTCTGCTCTTCTGAAGCTGATCCCTTTGCCTCTCTAAAATCACTGCAAGGTGGACCTTGTAAATTAATGACATCATCCTCACTAATTCTGATTGTTAGTCGGGGACACTTCCTTCTGGTTTGCCCTGCCTGTTACCATTTCTCATTCTTTACAGTGCAAACAAAGGGAGGGTAATTCCAATTCCAGATTTTAAGAGCATCATGGCCTTTGGCCTTTGTGGTGAATCAAGTGTCCAGATACGTCTGACACCGAAGCAGATCCTGTCCTGTTTCTCCTCATCTTTAAAACAGGATATACGTGAAGCTTGGGTTCTGCACTTTGTGCTTTTGACATCTGTCAGCTTCACTCTCTTTCCAAGGACAGCTGATGGGAGATTCAGGGCCAGTTAATTTCTTTCAAGTTGTGGCAGGGCCGTTGGTGGCAGCCGCTGGCCCAGCAGAGAAATGTACTCACCTGGAATGTGAAAGTGAAGATGAACATAAACACACACACACACACACACACACACACACACACACACACACACACACACACACACACACACACACACACACTTCCCCCCCCCTTTCAGTGTGGAAAACACATGTGAATAGACACGGCATGGTTTTGCAGACTGAACGCTCTGATGTCATGGTGCCCGTCTCCTCCGCTGGCTGAGGAAAGGATGTGTAATGGCAGAGTGCATCAAAAGAGCTTTCCTTTAAACCTAGCTCTTGTGGAGAAGCGCTCGGGAAAGGGGGTGACAGGGCTGGAACCACTGTCTCATCGGTCAGTTTATTTCACTCCTCGCTGCGACTTCACCAGACTGTTGGTAAACAGAATGCATAAGGAGTCTCTCATGCACACCGTCGGCTCACTTGGTTAATAAGGGGATTGAACCAGCCTGCCCAGCCTCACACTTAACACAAGTGGGGGCCCTGGCCTCCCTAAGGGGCATGGAAGGGGGCTGGCTGCATGGAATGGGGAAAAACATGCAAACGGCAGAGACTCCCTGAAGCTTCCAGAGGGACGTCCTGCCACACCTCCGGCAGATACCACACTTAAACCACATTTTTCTGTTAACGGTTCTGTCTTAAATACCACAGGAGCAGGGTGTTTTACAAGTTGTAATTTGCATTTTGCATGTATGCACACAGTAGCTATTTTGGAATACGACTGCTGATTTGCTTCCAAGACCCGGTGTTATCCTAAGATTGGTATCTCTCAGCTTTGTTTTGTATCTGAAACATGCTGGGGAGGGGGAGGGAAGAAGGGAGGCAGATGCAACATATAACAGCCAACAACACATACGTACCTGAGCACCCTGAGGAAAAGAAAACAGCAGACCTCTCCTTCCTTCCCTCTAGACTCAGTGACGGGGAAAGAAAGCAATAAAGGAAAGGTTCTCATAGAGATCAGTACAGCAGAGCTCTGAACTAGCATCCATTTTGAAAATATTGGTGGGACACCAATACTGTAGGCTGAGAGTGCCTTTAGTTATGACTACACACACACACACACACACACACACACACACACACACACACACACACACACACACACACACACACACACACACACACACACACACACACACATGTGCACATGCACCCACACCCAAACAAAATCCCATGGGATGGGTGGGGACATCTCAGCAGGAACTCTTTTTGCTCCCTCACAGGACAACAGGCAACATCTGTGGAAAATGGGCAGTGAGGATCTCAGCAATCTTCTGAATGTCGAAAGCTCTTTTATAAGCTGCCTTAGAACAGCTGGCAACCTGCAGCTCTGAGTCAGGGAGCAATACGATCGACAGTGGCTTATTTACGATTGAGAGGGAGAGGGGGGAAAGAAAGTGACTCCAGCAAGTGGAATTTTTCTGAGGGCCTCTCAAGTTTCAAAGAACAGACTGAAAATGAATGCCCCGCCCCACCCCACCCCCCGCTGGCCGGCCAGCCACCATTCAGTATTTTTTGGGGCTAAACATCTTTTATTTTGACCCTGCTGCCCCAAACACAGCCACAACACATTGGCATTTCATTTTGGCAAGTGTCTTGAGCCGTGGCTACTAGAAGCAGAGACTTGCCAACCACAGCTGCCCTGGGGTGAGACGGTGCTCCCAATGAGATCCCCTTGTGAAGCAAGGACCAGAGCGGCAGTCAAGTGTGTTTAGACTAGGCAGAACCTACAGTAACAAGGTGCTGGGAAAGTGGAACTGCCTTTTAAAGCAGGTACTTGGGCTTAAAACGAAGCCAACGGCAACACTCGGTGAAGAGGAAGCTGATGCCATCTGCTTGACTACCTTCTTTGGACACCGGCAACTCAGTGGCACTTGGCCTTGCCGAATAACACATCTCTGCTCCTCCCTGGCCGCCAGGGCTGGGGGCCTGGGAGCCAACAGGAACAGGAGGCCCTTTGACGTTGTCACCGCTTCCTTGGCACCTTCCCTCAGTTGCCACCACCGAAAGTTCAAAAGTTTGACGAGGATAGTGTCACCCGGTGAATTCTACGTCATGTTCAAGAAAGATGGCAGATGATAAAGGGCAACAGAATCCCCAAAGCAAAAAGAGAGAGCTCTCTTTCATGTCTTCTCGAGTTCCATATAAATGCTGCTCCATTTCCTGAGAGGAGAAATCCCCCCCAATATCTATATCTATATCTATATATCTATAGATATAGATATAGATAGATATAGATATAGATATAGATAGATAGATAGATAGATAGATAGATAGATAGATAGATAGATAGATAGATAGATAGATAGATATATATAGATATAGATATATAAATGCTTGCTTCTTCTTCTTCTTCTTCTTCTTCTTCTTCTTATTATTATTATTATTATTATTATTATTATTATTATTATTATTATTAATCCACAGATATTAAGAGCTTCAAGTGGGCATCATGTAATAAAAGCGTATTGCTGCCTCGATCCCCCTGGGCGGCAGACTGAGCCACGATTTGTTGGGTGTTTCCATTTCTTCCCTTCTGGCTCCCCTATTTATGCCCTTTAGTCTTCTGTTCCTTCCTCCCTGCCTAGCCTCCCCCATAATTCCAGTTCTATCTTGGCGGATGTATTTTATTTTTATTGTTATTTTCTTATTTCTTATTTTTCTGTTTCGTCATTTTATTGCTTTTGGTTAATTGTATTGTTGTTGTAATTTTAATCTAGGTTCTTGTACTGTATGGTGGGTGGTGTTTAGTGAAGGTGGTTTGTAACTGTTATTCACTGTATTGCATTTTAGATTTGTATATTGCTTTTTTTTTCCTCTTCCAGGGCCGCCATGTTTGCAGGGACTCATATACCAACTGTGTCGGGCCGTCCGCTAGTAGTCGAGGGGTTAGTTGGATAAGAAGAACACGGGTCAGGCAGCTTGTGCCTGTCCCACGTTCTGACCCCCCAGGCTCCCTGCCACGTGTCCAGGAGTCATTCCCCCAGCACCCCCAACCTTTCCTGTCTCCTGTTAAACGCCATGTCAGTCCGTAATAAGATCCCCGTCATATACAATGCCATCTTTGACGGCCGGGCTGACCTGGCCTTTATTACCGAGACCTGGGTGGGCGATGACGGGGGGCTTCTCTCTCCCAGATTTGCCCGCCTGGGTATCTGGTTCAGGGGGTGGGAAGGTTGGGGGGTCAGAAGGGGGGGAGTCGCCATCGTCCATCGGGACTCTTTCTATGTTAGCAGGGCCTCGACATTGGTTAGCCAGGGGTTAGAATGCCTTCACCTATTAGTGGGGCAGCGGGACAGATTTGGCATTGTACTGGGTTACCGTGCTCCCCGCAACCCAGCTCAATCCCTACAAGAGCTCTCGGAGTTCATCGCGGCTGCGCTTTTGAGGTCCCCGCGCCTTTTGGTTGCGGGGGACTTCAATGTGCATGTTGGCGGTGAACTTTCCGGTGCAGCTCTGGAATTCATGGAATCCATGGCTTCCATGGGTCTGTCCCAGCATGTTGTATGTCCCACCCATAGGTCGGGCCATACCCTTGATCTGGTATTTTCCTTCATGTCGGAGATCTTGAGTCTGGAGGTGGGGGACTTTGTCTCTCTACCTGTGTCATGGACGGACCACCACCTGCTTTCTTTCTCTTTGGCGATGCCCCCCCCCCCCCGCGGGGACCCTCGGCCTTCTGTTTTGGCCCGCCCTCGAGGACTAATGGACCCTCAGCGGTTCCAGGAGGTCTTCGGGGAGTTTCCTGGTGGACTGACAGGCGCTCCGGCCGAGGTTGTGGCTAACCATTGGTTTGAAACAGCTGCCCACACCATAGACCGGATCGCCCCTAAGCACCTTCTCCGTTGCCGAGCCCGGTCCTCACCGTGGTTCACGAGGGAGCTCCGGGCAATGAAGCAGGTGAGGAGAAGGCTAGAGTGCAGCTGGAGAAAAACCCGGACGGCTATTAGTAAGGCTGCTGTTGATTCCCAGACTAGTCGCTATTCCAACGCGATCACGGAGGCTAAGTCATCGTTTTTCTCCGTGAGAATTGGTGAGGCCTCTAACCGCCAGGCGGAGCTTTTCCGGGTGGTTCGGGACCTCACCAATCCTAGTCTGGTTAGGCCTCCTCCTACTGATTTCAGTAGTGAGAACTTTGCAGCCTTTTTTAGATCCAGATTGAGGCCATCAGTGCCGGCTTTGACTCCGGTTGCAGTGGAACTGCTCCGGCATCCCCGGCTGCTGGTCCGCCTTCGTCACCTCGGTTGGAGGAGTTTGGGCCTGTTTCTGCTGTCGAGGCCTCTGGGGCTATGGCGCACTGCCAACCGGCGTCCACCCCTTTCGACCCTTGCCCTTCCTGGCTTATTAAAGCTGCCAGCGGGACCATGGCCAAATGGGCTTCTGCCATCGCCACCGCCTCCTTCAGCGAGGGTTTTTTCCCCTCCCGTCTCAAGGAGACGGTGGTTAAGCCCATTCTTAAGAAACCGGGCCTTGCGGCGGACAACCTATGTAATTATCGTCCAATCGCTAATGTCCCGTTTATGGGCAAGGTTATCGAGAGGGTGGCGGTGGTCCGGCTGCAGTCATACCTTGAGGATCGGCAGTGCCTCGATCCATGCCAGTCGGGGTTCAGGCCCCGTCGGGGGACCGAAACAGCTTTGGTCGCCCTGCAAGATGACCTACTCTGGGCGACCGACAGGGGTTGCTCTACCCTGTTGGTCCTCCTGGATCTGTCAGCGGCCTTTGATACCGTCGACCACGGTATCCTACTGGATCGGCTCTCTGAGGTTGGAATCGGGGGGACTGCTCGCAGTTGGCTCCGATCCTTCCTGGAGGGCCGTCCCCAATATGTTCAGTATGGGGGGGAGTTGTCGGCCCCGTGGGTTCTCCCTTGTGGAGTCCCGCAGGGGTCGTCGCTCTCTCCTGTGCCTTTTAACATCTACGTAAGGCCGTTGGCAGGGGTCATTAGGAGTTTTGGAGTGTGCTGTCATCAGTACGCTGATGACACGCAGCTCTATCTCTCCTTTTCCACCTCTGCAGTGGAAGCTGTGAGGACCCTTGATGGGTGCCTGGCTGCCGTGCTGGCTTGGACCGGGGCGAACAGGCTCAGGCTCAACCCCGAGAAGACGGAGGTTATGTTCTTTGGGGGCTCGCCATCCGGGTACGGTGGCCCTTTTCCCTCTCTGGGGGGAGTTTCCCTCCGGACCGTGGAGAGGGCGCGGAATCTGGGCATGGTCCTGGACCCGGCGCTTACCATGGAGGCCCATATGGCGTCGGTGACCAGGGCCGCGTATTACCATCTACGCCAGATCGCCCAGATCCGCCCGTACCTGGATGCTGACTCTCTGAGAACAGTGGTCCAAGCACTGATGATCTCGAGGCTGGACTACTGCAACACCCTCTACATGGGGTTGCCCTTGAATCTTCTCCGGTGTCTGCAGCGGGTCCAGAATGCGGCGGCCAGGCTGGTGATTGGTGGCCGTCGTTACGACCACATTACCCCAGCCCTGGTCCGCCTGCACTGGTTACCCGTTGCGGCCCGGATTAGATTCAAGGTCTTGGTTTTAGTTTATAAAACCCTCCATGGCTTGGGACCGGACTACCTGGCAGAGCGTATCGCTCAGCAATCCACCTCGGCCCGACCTGTTCGGCAGGTGCGAGCGCACTCGCTCCGGGTTGCCACCCCACGAGAAGCCCGGAAGTCGGTCACCCGGAACCGGGCTTTCTCGGTGGCAGCCCCTTCCCTTTGGAATTCCATTCCTAGCGAGGTGCGCTCTGCAGAGTCCCTGCTGGCCTTTCGAAAAGCTGTAAAAACCTATCTATTCCGAGAGGCCTTCGGTGAGCCCTGATCTTTTTTTTTGTTTTTTTTTTTTTTTTGTTCCCGCCATCTCTAGTTTCCAAGCGACAATGTTTTGTGTACCTTAGGCTTTGTCTTTTTAGTTGAGTCGCTTGATGATAGTTTGCACTGCTGGTTTGTTGGATGCACCGGGTTTTAACTGCTTAACCTACGTTTTTGCTGTATATTATATCTTACTACTGTTGAATCTGTGTTTACTGGCGCCTGTTCGCCCAGTGTAAGCCGCTTAGAGTTCCGTATGGAAGATAAGCGGGGTATAAATACAAAAATAAATAAATAAATAAATAAATAAATAAATAAATGTCAACCCCTGGGATTATAAGAGTCAAACATATAGGACTATGCAACTATTTTTGTGCCCTCCTTGTTCCTAAAGCATAGTAGCTAAAGGATGGCAGCATTCTTAAAAGTTAATTCATTGTTAACTGATCTGGAATTTGTAGTTGCGGGGAGGGGAGAACCTGTGCTAGGATCATCAGCCAAGTAGCCTATGGCTCAGTGGAATCCCTTTAGGGATTTCAGGCAGACATATTGTTCTAGCCATGGCATCAATGGGAGCAATTATGCGCACATGACGTTATCTAAGCACCTTGCTGCTTTTGCTGAATCTCATGCTTGGGCTGCTTCAGTTTGCAGTGCGGTCGTTGTTATCATTACCATTATGATTGCCTGTCTTTTGACTGTTGTTCTAAGGATTGGTTCACCATTTCAGAATTCCACCGTTTATCATTTTACGGCTGAAATCCTGTTACCCGTCTCTGCATGCGTGACAGGAATGGCGTCATCAGCGCTGGCCAATTGCCACTGACTAAAGCCTGCCTTGAATGAAGTCCAGGTGCATGCGACCCATACATAGCACAATAAAGTCACATGTATCCCAAAATCTCCAGAGGAAGCCTCAAATCAGTGGCAATTAGCTCCTGCTGATGATGACACCATTCCCACGGAGATGCACACCAGGATTTACATCCGATCTCGCCTGATTTCGGAAGCTAAGCAGGGTCGGCCCTGGTTAGTACTTGGATGGGAGACCACCAGGGAATACCAATGGCTGTAGGCGCCTGGAGTAGGAACTGGCTAACCACTCCAGGATTCCTGCCAAGAAAACTCCATGGACATGGGGTCACAAAGAGTCGGTCATAACTGTAATGACACAACACACACATTTCATCTTGCATTCTTCTTATGGCCTATACAAATAATGACATGTATTAAACAATAAATAAAGGAAACAGAGGGGAATATGTGCACATGAATTGTACCCAGTGATGGTATTGCACTAGAACAGTGGTGTCCAAACTTTGGCCCTCCAGATGTTTTGGACCACAACTCCCACAGTCGTTTGTCATTGGCAATACAGGGTTGGAATTCTGGGAGTTGTAGTCCAAAACATTTGGAGGGCTGAAGTTTGGACACCCCTGCGAAGAAAGTGCTTCCGTTTATGTAAAGGAGAGTGCATGGCAAACATATTAGTGCCATAACTTACCCTGCTGGGGGGCAGGGGGGGAATTCCCTGTCCTTGAGCAACACATTTTCCCTGGGGGTGAAAAAGGTATTCAAGGGAGGCCATTTTTCCTGACTGGTCCATCAGTTCAATGCAAACTTCCCCCAAACTGTACCATTCAGCACAGTTCTCACACACAATCCAGCTTCCCCTCATGGTATTAATCTTGGCACCTGTTGCATGTTTCTGGCATGTCCTTGACAACGTCCTTGCTTTTGTCTGCTGTGTTGGTGGTTTAGGGTTGAGATCAATGGTTCCAGTTCATTTTTTAAAAAAATAAGAAATTGCCAGTGTTGTCATTGTGGGCTGTCAAACTACTTCCAGCCTGCAGTCAGCCCCTGAACAAATGAACCCCTCAGAAAAATCCTGTTGTTAACAACCTTTCTCATTTAAAGGCCATGACTTCTTCTGGAATCGATCCATTTTATAATTTCTCTTTTGTCATGTTCCTATTGTGTCCAACTTTCCCCAGCAATATCGTCTTTTCCAATTACCCTTTTCTTCTCATGAATCCAAAATGTAACAGCCTCAATTTCGTCATTTTAGTTTCTAGTGAATGTTTAGGCGTGATTTAAACAAGCACACAACTATTTAGGGCATTTACCAAGCACCTCTCCAACACCACATTTCAAATCCCACCCCCCAGTCCAGTTTCCTTTACTGTCCATCTTTCACATCCATGCTGCTTTCACAACCCTAAATTGGAATGCCATGCTAGGGATAGTCTCGCCCTTAGTCTCCAGTGACACAAATTTTATATGTGAGGGTTTCCCCCCCCCCCTACTAGCTTAATAGCTGGCCTGCCTTCCAAGCTCCAGCCTTCAGATTTCTTGGCTGCCATTTCCCTCTGGACTGATGAAAATCTTCAGCATCTGCTTCTTCCTTAGCAATATCAAAGTTATATAAAAGAGAACCAGTGCAGTTTGGGTAGCTTGTCAGACAAGGACTCAGGAGAATTAGATTCATATTTTTGCTCACTCATGCAAATTCATTGGGGCACCTGTGTGACAATGGAAAGCCACTTCTTGAGCAGCTGGTGTATCTTGAAAACCTTGTTAAGGGTGATTTGTCAGCATCTGGCAACCATAAATATTCAACTGTAATCCTACTTTAGCACTTTCTTTCTTTCCCTTTCCTCAGACTTTTCAAGTCATTTTCTACCAGTAATATGCCATCATCTGAGGAAGTGGACCTGTGCATGAAAACTCATGTAATAGTTTTTATTTTTCCTTCTGTATTTTTTTTTTTTGCCTGGTATGCTAGCACTTAACATAGCTACCTCTTCTAAAACTAAGTTGTCATCCACGTGTCTTCAATTGTTGTTGCTTCTTTCACTGGCTCCTTCATATGAATCTTGTCCAACTCTCTGTCTAATATGTCCTACACATAGATTGAAGACAAAGATAAATATTGACAAGCAAATCAATTGAACACATAGGGAGGCAGGAAGGACTTTGAACATTTACCTCCAAAACTCTGGCTTTGGGTCTGTATGCAATCATGTTTGTGCTGAATAAGAGTTGCTACTGTAACACACACACACACACACACACACACACACACACACAAACACAAACACAAACACAAACACACAAGGGCTCGTCCTGTTTAACACACATATATAGGAGGCAGATACAACATGGACTTCCATGCTGATATTAGATGTACCTATTGGCTGAAATCAAGTAGTAAGTCACAACTAGAGTAGACTCACTGAATAATCAGGATTTGGTGAGTCACCTCCACTGTAAGCTCCACTGATCCAATGGACTTTAGTTGCAGCCTACAACTGGATTTCAGTCATTGAAATTGGCCAGGCCATACTAACATTTGCCAGTACAACATATTTGGAACGAAAAGAGCCTGAAGTTTTAAAATGTTGAACACAGAACAAAGAGGAACTTGGCTGACTCAATCATTGCTCTGCTTGGTTCACATCTTTTCCATATCGTGAGAATTCTTTATGAATTTTTTAGAGTGCTTCACGTGAGTTCATACTGAGTTCCCCACTCATGGTATTGTTCTGACACATCACCCGGACTCCCTGTACGGGAAATGTGTGACAGAGCGACCTACTTACTACTATAAATACTTGCTTCAGAGCAGATTGACTGAATTTACAGAATTCAGATCGTCATCCATCCGCATTTGATTTGGAAAGAAGCAAAGAGTGTTGTTGCTGTCGGTTTTTTAAGTTCATTGTGGGTGAAACCGACACAGACAGATCAGTCTAGGGATGCCAAGATGTTTTAGTGCTTGACTCTCAAAAGTCTGGTTTGAATGCCTATGCTGAACCTGCGGAATTGCCACCTACTTTTTTTCTAGCAAAATAAGTTAGGAAGCCATGTAGCCAAAATCCAAATCCAAATTCAAAACTAAGATAGGTATCTGGAAGTTGAGTCATGGCTACTGGACTTCTTTTTTGAGAGATAGAAACGTTTCGCTGTTCATCCAAACAGCTTCATTCAAACAGCAACAGACCGATGAAGCTGTTTGGATGAACAGCGAAACGTTTCTATCTCTCAAAAAAGAAGTCCAGTAGCCATGACTCAACTTCCAGATAAACTCACCTGGATGACTGAGAATGTTCACAGACCTAAGATAGGTAATACCTTTAGGCTACTAGTAAAATAAAAACAAAAACAACACTGCTGATATTTCGAGGGCAATACCCTCTTTTTTAAAGCTGTACCAATGGGTCAAATTTTTCTGAGAGACTCCTTGTCTTTGTATAGTATGCAGGTCCAATCTCATCCTTATTGTATTGTGAAGAGTTGATCCTACTCGCTTTGATAGGTACAAATGGGGAAGAAGACTATGGGTTTTTGTGCTTATTCAGTTTGTGTTTGTGTGTTTATTTTATTTTGTTTTGTTTTGTGTTTTGTTTTGATTTGTTTTTTGAAGAATTATTTTTTTTCCTTTTAGCCTTATTTGGGATATAAAGATGATGACTTTTAAAAAAAAATCAAATGTAGGAAAAAGCCAAACAGTTTTAAGCAACCTTACTCATGAAAGTATCAGCTGAATGAAAACAACTCAGAGAGAAGGAGGGAGGAAGGGAGGGAGGAAGGATTGGGGTCCTGACATTTAAATGTGTCCTAATCTATTCATTTAAAGAATGGCTAGAAAGCCTTTTACAGCAGAATCCTCTCTTTGCGCTGCATCCTACTATATCCAGCAAAGCTTATTTTGGAGATTTTTGATTACGGCTCTCATAACATCCTCAGCAGTGAGTTTTATAAGCTGTATTTTGGTCTCAGCAAACAGGGACCCAGAGTCACACAGGCAAATCTTCATTGTTGCTCCTGGGACAAGGGCCTGCTGAGATCGCTCAAGGTGTGGGTACCTGATGGGGTTGCCTGTCTTCCTTCCTTAACTGAGCCGCCTTGGACAAGTTGCAGGGCCCCTGCAGTGCCTTCAAAAGCAGGGACTGCTCAACCACTTCTGAGAGCTTTATACCTGGGAGGAAAATATTTTGTTACTCAGCGTGTTGTTAGTCTGTGGAACTCCCTGCCACAGGATGTGGTGATGGCATCTGGCCTGGATGCCTTCAAAAGGGGATTGGACAGATTCCTGGAGGAAAAGTCCACCACAGGTTACAAACCATGATGGAGATGTGTAATCTCCAGGCTTAAAACCAGGGTACTTCAAGGGCCAGATGCAGGGAAGTGGTATCAGGAGACAGATATCTAGTCTCGTGCACTCCCAGAGGCATTTGGTGGGGCCACTGTGAGACAGAGGAAGCTGGACTAGATGGGCCTTTGGCCTGATCCAGCATGGCTCTTCTTATGTTCTTATGAATCAAATTTGATAGAACATAATGATTTCTTTACTATGAAAAGGGTATAGAATCTGCCACTGAAGTGATAGATATCCTATTATTGCCATAGTTCGGATGCTATGCAAAATACTGAAGAAGTTACTATAATATGATGGCAGGCTTTTTTGTGTTACAATCGTTATGCGTTGTCAAGTCACTTCTGACTCATGGAGATCCTATAGTGAGGTTTTCAAGGCACGTGAGATGTTCAAATAGTGTTATCATTGCCATTCCCCCACTGAGTTTCCACAACTACTGTACGTGAGGATATGAACCCGGGTGTACTGACTCTTAAACTAACACTGTACCTGCTACACCACATTGACAGTGGTGAAGACGTATGGGAGTTGCAGTCCAAGAACACTTAAGCTACCCAAGGTTGGAAACTACTGTTGTAAGGGAAATAAACCAGTCAGGCTTGTTGTATACAAGCCTTTTGTGTTCCTAATTTATTCAAATTGCCATAAATTCCTCAGGATGCAGCAAATGTGGAATTTCCTGTGGATAATGTGGAAACCTTGGAGTGCAGTGGAAATTTCCCTGCAAAGCAGACCAACAGCAGGCAGAAAGCGAACCAGTATGGTCCTAGCATAACTCTTCTCGTGAATGTTTTTTTTTAAATACTGCTCATGGTGTTAAAAAACTTGTTCCTTTTTTCAAAAGAGAAAGAAAAGATAGCAAAGCTGGGATTCCCAAGGTTCTCAATATTTGAACATGTCTTAATTGTATTGGACTGTATATTATCATATCTTAATTGTATTGGGCTGTGTATTATCCCTCATTACTTTAAGCTGCCTTGGGTCCTTTTCCAAGGAGAAAGGTGGGGTGAAAATACTCTAAAATAAAATAAATAAAAATAAATACTGGATCATGCTCCAGCTGTGTACATTATGGACACAGAGCCCCGTGGCGCAGTGGTTAGATGCCTGTACTGCAGTTGAAACTGTGCTCATGACCTGGGGTTCAATCCCAGGTAGCAGGCTCAAGGTTCACTCAACCTTCCATCCTTCCAAGGTTGGTAAAAAGAGTACCCAGCTTGCTGGGTGGGGGGCAATGTGTAGCCTGCATAGTGTAATTAAAACTGTAAACCGCCCAGAGAATACTTGGAGTGGTGTTGAGTCTGCAGCAGGCTATTCCTGCTGTATGCTGCTGGGCCTCAGAATTATTCCCAATAAAGAGTCCAGCAGGAGAGAGATCCAGGAAAAATACTGCTTTTATTGAGCCCAATAAAAAGAACAGTAGGCGAACACCCCACCCAGGACAGTGCTGAGGTGTTCCACCCCAAAGACAATGGTGCAACACATTTTATTCCCCCCTTTCCTTCCCCCCAAGGTGGCGCCTCCCCTGGGGGTGGGCAGGGGCAGTCTTCGGGGATTGTCCAATGGATGCAGTCTGGAGACTGGTCCGGGGATGGTCATGGGCGGTCCCGAGGCGTTCCTGATGATGCGGGGCTGGGCATCTGCCCAGCTGTGACCAGCTTAATCTGTCCCTTGATGGGCCATCAGGGGTGTGACAATGATAAGGGGGAGCAGGATATTGTTTTGGGGTCTTGGCAGACAGAGAAAATCAGTAAATCAATGGGAGGGGGGGAGCCGTGAGTCAACAAGCAACATGAACAACTCAATGGGAAACCAAGGTATCAATAGAATAAGCTTGGAAGCTGCTAGACAGAGTTCCTGGTGAATGTGGAGACAAGACAATAGACTGCCTCAGGCTGGGGTTAATCCTTGTTGCCTACATGCCAGCAATGTCTTGGAGAAATGGGTTCTATCTGGAGATTCAGCCCTCTTGACCTGCGGCTTCCATGCCCTCCCTGCCCAAGATGGTGTAGGTCCAGAGAAGCAGCAGAGTGCAGGAACACGGTTTTAAGCACATCCAGGGTTAGTGGGATACAGGGAGGAGAGCAGGAAAGAGGGAATTTGAAAAGGGAGAGAAAAGGGCAAGCAGGGGTGGGTGGGAAGGAAAAGACAGAGAGAGAAAGAGAGAAAGAACGAGAAAGAAAGAGAAAGAGAGAGAGGGAGAGGAAGAGAAGGGGGAGAGAGAGAAGGGGGGGGAGAGGGGGCTCAGATTGGTTCAGGCCAGAAGCCAGGGTTGCCATGGGCAGGGAGAGACAAGCAGGGTAGTTTTCTGGAGGAAAGGGAAGTCCCTGGGGTTTGGAGATGATTATTTGTGAAAAATCACCTTGTGAGCCAAGAGCATGATGGTAATAAATTATCAGCTCAGGGAGCGTTCCCTGGGCTGCGTCTCTGGCTGGCTTTTGAAGGGTTAAAGGATAGTGTCCAATTTGGCCAAGAAGGGGTTAACTAAATTTGCGAGCAAGGGGCTTTGTCTATCCCCTGGCAGGACCCTGGCAAAAATAAGTTTTCAAAGCTCCAATTATTATTTATTATAGTTTTATTTTCCATTACAACTCTTCAGTGGTATGGGGCGGTATATAAGCAGAATACTTTAGGGCATCAAAAGTGCTGGATGCTAGACCACTCAACTTGGGGCAGGCCTTTATTTGCATCAGAAATTTGAGGCTCCCGTCTCAAAGCCCTTTGTTGAAATGGCTTCTTTTGTGCCTGCCCCTGCCGATCCACTCTTTCCTACGAGCTGAAGCAGTCCCCCACCACCACCACACACACACATGTTCAGAATTGTTACCGCATAATGAAACCCAAGTGCTCCCTTTAGGGAGGGCTTGGAAAGGAGAAGGAGTTATTTTGTTCCCTTAAAGCTTATGTCAGCAGCAGAGCGCACATACTTAAGTCTCCCCAGATCACAAGAAGGAGCGAGGCTGCATTAAGCAATTACAGTAATAGCAACCTTGTTAAGAATGAGTTACCTGATAGGAGAGGGAAGTGCACACAATAACAGTGCACACCGCCAGCTACATGTGCAGGCTTGTGTTGTTCCAGAATGAAGCACCTGCAATTTACCCACAGGATTAAGCCACTGATTCCCTGGAGGGGTTCAAATTGTATGTTTTCCATTTGCTTCTGCCAGGTTCAGAACAAAAAAAAGGGGGGGGGAGGGGGGGAGCCAGCGAAGCATAGGAGATGCCACTTTGCCACCACACCTACAGTGTCAAGAGGGGGCACAAAGGTTGCTGACTGGTTCCATGCATCCCATCATGCTATGAAGACTGTGTGGTTAAGAATGTTCTCTCTTTTTTGGGGGGGGGGGAGAAGGGGAGGCTTCCATAAATCGGAACAAACACATGCTCTCCCAGTTCCTGAAGTCCTCCTGAGCAGGCTAGAACATTCGCTCCAAGTGGACTTAAGAAGAATAGCCAACAATAAATGCTTTGGCATTCTTTAAATGTCACTGTAACGTTCAATACAGCTTTCTTTTTTAACATGGCACATGCAACAGAACCCTTTTCTGAGGTTTTACTTATGATAAAAGGACAATACATTGAAGAAAGCACATCCCAGGAAAAAACACCAGGGACGAAAATAAAATGAGCCCACAGAATCACGGCCTAGAAATTGGGCTCCTGGCATCCAGAAGAGGTGTAAGTGAAGGTTCTTAGCAGCCGCTTAGGCAGTTACTTCACGTCTGTTTTGTCTCTGTTAGTGTTGCACTTCAAAGTCGAACAAAAAAAATGTTACTTCACGTCTGTCGTGCAACTACTGAAATTTGTCTCGACCACGCCCCCCCGGAATGGGTGCTAAACACAACAATCCTGTACCTGGTGCTGGGGTAGGGTTTTCCCTTGTCACTCTTTGTTCCTGCTTTCTGTTCCGAGACAAGACACTGTGTAGTAATGACTGTCATGCAACAAAACATTTATTTCTCTCGGAAAACTGTCCTTTTTTTATTTTGAAGCGAAATATCAAAAAATAATTTTTAAGCCCCCAGAAAAGGGGAAAGGAAGCTAGACAAATTCAGTGTTTTTCACGGTACAAGACCGTGAGGTAACACTTGTCACGAGACAAGTTATCACGACCATGGTAATACTGAAACAGGGACAAAACCACATGATTGCGACCAACAAAACTAGTCGCGGAACAAAGAAGGACATGAAGTAACCATCTTAGCTGTGCCTTAAGGATCTGATTATCAAGCCTTCTAGAAGTCACAAATAAGTCCACTGCAGAGCTTGTGGCCAAGTTCCTTTTCTCTGCCCAGAAAACACACTAGGGAATTCTTGCACCCAACTAACTTTAAGCCTCCTGTAATTATTCCAATACATTTAACACTGTATTTTACTGGGCCTTTGGCTGTAGAATAAAACTGACTGATTGGTTATGAAGCAGCAGCCCAAGAGCCCCTGTAGCAAAATGGCGGTGAGGGTGGGTGTGAAAGCTTCACCTCAGGTTACCTTTGCCGCTATTACGGGAGCCGAGAGTTGAAAGAACACACCAAGGTTCAAAGGTACGGAGAAAAAGCTTTTAATTCGCTGCAGCGAGGCGCCCAGCCGAATTTCAGTCAGAAAACTGGGGCATTGAACAAAGAAACTCTACAGTCTTTATAGAAAAACATTCTCCTAGCGCCCCTCCTTTATCAGAATAAACAAGGATGCATCTGGGCGCCGTAAATCACCCGCGAACAACAAAGAAAACTTCAAAAGATACATAGTTATCACATTGTTACAAATCAATTATCAAGGGAAACACACACAGGATACTATTAATCTTGCCCTCTAGCGCCACCTGTCATGCAGTTCCCGGAACTCTCTGCTTTGCCGCCGAAAGCGTTTGACAGCTCTATCAATATATCGATGTTTCGACGGATGTCTGGCTTATCTCTCGCGGGGGGCCCCTTTACTGGTGGCCTTCCCACACAGATAAGTGTTTGTCCGGTAATTTTATGGCCTGGTATCTCATGACACAGGCTTGGGGAATAGTGTAGTGCTTTGTGTTACAGTTCCGTGAAGGGGGAGAGAGGTGAATCAAGGGACACGGGGCTGAATCAAAGATAGAACCAAAGTACTGTCATTTTATCTACAATGACAGCTTATAAACTATAGACTGTATTAAAAACCACTTCTATCAGGTGGGGGGTGGGGACGTTCAGTGGAGAAGTGACCTCTCACATTTATGCCCTGAATTCAGCCAGACCCCTTACCATCTAAAGAAAGGACCGTGATATCCCGAGACTTCGGTCATCCAACCAGCATGCTACATGCACACGGGTGACATCAGCCCAAAGCAGCATGACCTTCTGCTGCTCAGGCTGACTAATTTCAATAATAACCACAGTGGGTTCACCCCTGCCATATACTTAGAGTGACAGAGAAGAAAGAGGAACGGAGGGAGGAAACCACCCCTCCCGCCTACAGAGGCTAGCTCTGAGTAGCGAAGCTTTTGGTGACAAATTGTGCAACTTTGCTTAACAGGGCACTTTTTCCTCTCCCCAGTTTCACTTTCATTTTTGGCGTGAAATGGCTGTAAAAATTAAGCAACTCCTCCACAGGCCTTAGAGGTCATGTCCCTCCAATGATCTGTCCAAAACAGAACGTTTTTGGGAGAGTGCAGTTTGCAGAATGGCCCCGAGTGGCCTGATCCCTGGCTCAGCAGTGTGACTAGCTGCTCATGTTTATTGGAAGGGGATGCCCAACTAGTGCCACTTGAGAGCCTTGCCTTATATGCCAAACAGGTCTTCAAAGAGCCCTGGCTGCAGATCTGGCCCTACAGATGAAGGCAATGGGCGCTCGGTGACTCCTCTGACCCAAAGGGAAGTGTTTTCCTTCCTGTTCTAGACAGCATTGGGCTCAGCTCTAAAGGGTTGGCTTTGTGGTTTGGCCTTTTGGTTGCTCCAGCTTTGTCCCTGGAGGTCATCATGGCTCAGATTTAATGGGGGCGGGGGACAGTGTTGTGATCCATAAAAACATTTTCTACATTGTATTATGTATTTATTGGATCATTTAAAAATTAAAAGACAAGCGCTCTGGTTCTCTGTCGGGCATCTGGATGACCTGAAAGCTCCCTTGACCTCTAACGTTTGAGTGATCCAATAAAGTCATTACCCAGCCTTGAGATGTAAAGAGACACTACACTATTAAACACATGTGTATTATTCTAACATATTTTGCTTGTTTTATTGCAATGCATGTACATACGTATATATCTTGACATTGCCATCTCCTGAGCCCCTAAGCTGCAGATTATTTAGCTTGTGCTGGGGATTGTTGGACACCCAAGCAACCTATGCTGTATTTATGTGGTATGGGACACCTATCCCACCAGCAGTGGCTGGGGTACCCAGGTGCAGCAGCCGCTCTGAGATAGACAAAGCCTGGACACTGTGATCTGCCTTCCAGTGACCTCCGGAGGAGACTGCTTAGTGCTACAAAGATCTCAGCCACTCCAAAAGGAAACTGCTCGCGTACAGAAGCTTGGCTCCCGCCAAGAAGAGCATGTCTCACCAAAGCTAGGTGCCAGACCATGTCCCAGTGTAACCATCCTGGTGCATGTTTTTAAAACTATTGCAACCTAGGAACCTGGGGACCCAAAGGATCACACCAACTGGTGCATTGAGGATGCCTTAGCAAACCTTTCATCCAAATGTCCCTCAAAAGCTAGGCAGGTAGCTAAGAAGATCAACTAATTTGGCTCTCCATGTAATACATACCTGTCTCTCTGTCTCTGTTTGTCTAACCACCTGCCTCTCTTCATATGTTCTCAGACACACTGGCATACGGCAGGGAACTTGACAAAGTGTCCCAGATTATTAGAGTTTGATTTCAAATCTGTGAGTATCGCTACATCTTAGAGGAAGCTTTACCATCAATTTATTTGATGGCTTGTTTCTCTTGCCATCGACTCATAGATTGGGCGGGCATTGTGAGAGTCTGCAGGGAGACATCCCTACCCCCACCTGCAATGGTGGGAACATAGCATGGGGAGGGACAGCTTCAGTCCTTCCACCACCTGAAGGAGGAACAGGAGCACTGCCACCACCCCACCCCTCTTATAGCCACATTGTAAAAAATGTTGATTTTGTTGTTGGTGGTAGTGGTGGTTTTGGAGGGTTAGCAGCCAGTTATTTCTCTTAGCTTCCTCCGTGCTCTCAACAGTGTGGCCTAAAGGACAACACAGACTAATCTGTTTGTTGAGGCGTCTGAGCCACCTGTGTGGAGCCACCAGTGCAGAAGTGAGAAACCTGAAGCATTGGCTAGAGTAGTGGTTCCCAACTTGGGAGTTGGGACCCCTTTGGGGGTCGAAGGGCCATTTCACAGGGGCCACCATGAGCCAGTGAAGAAAAAAGGACAAATGGCTAGGTTCTGGAGGAGGGGGGAGGAATGGGGGGGGAGTGAGTTACAGTTTGATAGGTTGGAGGGGGTGTCAGTCAATGGCACCGGAGGCTGCAATTGGCTGAGGGTGCCTGTAGTAGAGGGAAGTTCTCAATGGCACCTGCAGCAGGTGGCCTGCCAAAGGGGGCTTGTGGCCTCTTCCAAGTAGGGCAAGGGGGACATCACAACATTTAAAGGGTCGCGGCATTAGGAAGGTTGAAAACCACTGGGCTAGAGGAAAAGGCTGCCAGCGGCCAGCTCAGGTGGCAAAGAGTGGGAAGTGATGATAGCTCCTCTGCCATCCCCAGTGCTCTTCTGCCAACGTCTCACCAGGGCAAATAGCCAGGCTAGCACTGATTTAAGGGCATAGGATCCAGTGTCCCTGAGACCTTACTAGATCTTGGGGAGGCAGTCCACCAGGTCGGACCCTGCCTTTAAGCAGAGTGATGCAACTGCTTCAGGGAAGGGATGCTGGGGATGGCCATCCCCAAATACTTTGCTGCCTGAAGGAAAAGACTTCGTAGAAAGTTGAGGCTGCAAAGTCGGCAGCTCGGCGGTTTGAATCCCGGGTGCCACACAGCAGAGTGAGCTCCTGCTGACAACCCCAGCTCCTGCCAACCTAGCACTTCGAAAGCATGTAAATGCAAATAGATAAACAGGTGCCGCCGAAAAAAACGGAAGCCAAACAGTGTTCCATGCACAGAAATGTGTTCAGCCATGCCAGCCACCTGGCCACGGACTTGCACAACACTGGCTCTTTGGCTCAGAAACAGAGATAAGCTAGCACCCAAGTGCGGGGAAAACCTTAACTTTTACCTTTTTATGCTTTCAGTGAATCATATAAGAATCTGCAAGGTTCTCACTTAGATATGCCAATGCATTTGAAAAATTATATTTACTTTGCTTTTCGTGGCTTACCCAGGCAGGGTGGCCCAGATGACCCCATTTCCTGCCACCTCTCAGTGGTGGCGAACCTTCAACACTCCAGATGTTTTGAACCACAACTCCCATAGTCCTTTGTCATTGGCAACAGGCTTGGAATTCTGAGAGTTGTGGTTCAAAACATCTGGAGTGCCAAAGGTTCACAACCACTGCATCAGGACCAAAGGGAAACAGGCAGGTGGTGCTGCTGGTCCTTCCTTGTTCTCCTCTTGAAAAGGAGAGTAGTGGTCTGAACAGATGACAACATCAACAGGGAGGAGGGGGAAGATCCTGGCTTCTCCAGGGGACATCTCCAGGGGGACTCTACTGCAATATAAGCTTCAGCAGGTGACTAACTATGACAACCCTTGAGGCCGTCTTTCCTTTTTGCTGCAGGAATCCTCGCCCTCAACGTGCTGCATTCGGCAAAAGGCCTAAACATGGGAATCAGAATAAAATATGCCATGAAATCTGCTCCTGTAAATGAATGAATGAATGAATGAATTTGAAAAGCAATCTCATAACTATTTCATAATCTGCTCAGTATATATTTGTCATGACATTACATTACATTATAGAGTGACCTCACTGCCTAATGGGTAGTATAACAATCTATTAAATAAATAAACAACATAAATAAATCACATTACATTATGTTGCCTTATATTGATCAGTAGCCTGTTGCAGAATGCCGGGCAGTTGCATAAGCCACTGTCTTTTGTGTGCTTGAGGAGGTGACTGACTGTCTGTGTGATCGGTCACATGATAGGTGAGATGCCAAGACTGGGGGTGTGCTTATGCCAGTCCCTGGGCACCAAATAGGATGTGGCCACTTTGTCAACTTAAAAACACATACATATATGCTCATAGATGGTACATGCAGGTAACTCTGTTTGAATCGGAAGATACTGTTTTCTAGTCCAAAATCTGGCAGGCTGAATCCAGCTGTCTTTTCCTTCTTTCCTTATGCTTCAGCCAGATCTCTCAGCAAACTGGCAGCCCCTCTTCCTTTCAGCAACCCACAATTGTGCGCCTTCCGGGGAAAATAAGTCTCCTTTGCAATTAGTGGGCCTCGCTTTTGAGTAAAGACACTTAGCATCCCATGCAAATTAGCTCTTCATGAACAAGGAGATGAAATGAAGGTGTTGCAAAAGACTGGCTCTGTACATAACAATTACCACCTTGTTCCCATTGGAATGGAAGGAGATAAAGTAATTAATCCTAATTAAACACAATGGAATCAAAGGCAAATGAAGACATGGCAAAGAAAATATGAATAATCTACAAGGATTAGATGAGAAAGCCCAGTGCTTCCACCATGATTTAAACACAGAAACCGACCTCAACATAAAAAAATGTTTCCTATCCAGGTTTCTTTCAAATTAATGCATGGAAGGAAGATTTTGAAATCATGTATTCCTTCTCTTTGTAATATTTTTAACCTAATGCTGAACAGGTTGCAAGTCCACCTGCTATCCTGACCTACATACTATAGTTATTGCATCAGCGGTTTCACATGATCCATCAGAACTGACTGGTTATACAGGAATTGCAGTGTGTTTTTCCATAGTGTATCTGCAGTTGCTTCAAATTATCTTAACATTATATGGAGCTAGAATGTATAATGAGTGCATTTGGCCAGAAAAACAAACCCAAGAACTGGGCTAAAAATTATACACAATCCCAAGGTGAACTGTTTCTGGACCACATACTTTGGGTCACTGACCTCTTATGTGACAATGTTTTGATTCGGACAGGTCCCCAGGGAGGCAGAAATCCTCGCAGTGGATTTTTCTGTGCAGCCACTATTCTTGATTATGAACAAATGGGCCAGTTTTGCACATCTGAGTAAAAATAGTGAACGGTTGGACATTCCGACTCATTGCACCTGATCTTGTTTCTGCCAACAAGCCATGGTTGTTGTTAGCACAGTCACAAACCAAATCACAGAAACAATGATTTGTTCTTGGCTTATGGATTCTGGTTTGTATAAATCAGAGCTTCTTCTTCACTCAAAGTGCAGAACCATGGTTTGTCCTTGGTTTGTTTCCCCCAACTTTTTACACTGAAAAAAAAAGGTTACATGACAAAAGAGGCATGAGCAGGGCTGCTGTGTGTCGCAGTACCATCTGAAGTTTCAGGGAACTGCTTCATTTCTTCTGGTGGAGAAATCTCTGGGTCTTCAGCTCTCAGAGGAGGAGATTCTTTGATTTTTCTATGTCAAGTGACTTGAATGTCTGGGTGCAGAGATCCAACCCATTTGAATTGCCGGCAAGCTTCACTGCCACAGTGCAGAGGTGCCTGTATGTGTGTGTTTTATTCAAAATGGCATGACAGTCCACTGTCTGTCTCCCCAGTTCTTTCCCACACTCCTGGGTTATTGGTGCACTGACATTGAGCCCCACGGTACCTTTTGGCAAGAGTCAGGACAGAGCACTAGCATGGTGACTCATGAAACTTCTTGTGCTATAAAACTCTAGCATGGTGGTTCTCAACCTGTGGGTCCCCAGATGTTCCTGGACTGCAACTCCCATAAATCCGTTCTAGCACAGCAAGTGTTGGAGGCTTCTGGGAGTTGCAGTCCAGGAACATCTGGGGACCCCACAGGTTGAGAACCACTGCGTCTAGCATCTGTGGGCCAAAGCCTGTGGTGAAAGCCTCTCCCTTTCAGTCCCCTGTCTGCTCCACCTCCATCACTTCACAAAGGCCCAACACCTGGTCTCAGATTCTGACCCTGAAATCTCAGGGAACAGGATGACGCTAAGTCAATTCTTCGACTAGCTAGCACTGCAATGTGAGGCAAGCTTCAATGGGAGGCTTCTCCTGTGGTTGATTTTCAAATACTAGATTCTCCTGTTTAAAAAACTGGACATGTGACCACCACCACCACCACCTGTTTAAAGAAACAGCAGCTGGAGGGACCTGCTTCCCCACCATTCTGCTAGAAGTAACATCCAACGGCATTGGCGCATTACTGTGGGAATGCAGGGCTGAAAATAAGCAGGAAACTCAGAAGATATTTTGCTGTGATGAAGCAGGAAATCATGCATTTCCCCCTCACACTCACACACACACACACACAAACACAAACACCAATGCTCCTGAGTCCATTAAAGGGTTATATCAAGCAGGAAACCAGTTATCTCCCTTTCTCCCAGTTTGTCTCTTGTGATCAGGAAGGAGCTCAAGGGTGTCCCATTTTCCACGATCAAGGCCGCTTTCCAAAATACTGCCCTTCAAAAGGCAGCCCTTGAAATCCTTACATAAATGTGCCAGAGATTCCTTTTACCGCTTGAACTTCTTGTCTCAACAGCATTTTTGACTCTGTTCTAATAGAAAATCGAAAGCCTGTGATTGTGGAAAGTGCCTCAGACCTCAACCTCTAGTTCCCAAGCCTCCCAAACAAACCAAAATAAAAAAATAAACACCATACCTCCAGGACGGTTGATGGCAGTTGTTCCCAATTTTTGGTCTCTAGACGTTCTTGGGCTAAAACTCCCAGAAACCTTCATTATTAGCTGTGGTGACCAGGATTTCTGGTAGTTGTAGGCCAAGAACATTTGAGGGACCCAAGATTTGCAACCAATAGTTTATGGTGGGGTGGGGATGAAATGAGAAGGGTGGGAGTCACGTTATGCTGGTTTGAGTTCACAGAAGAAAAGTTCAGGAAATTTAGGAATAAGTAATAAATGAATAAATGTGAAAGGCGTGTTCCCTGTGATGCCAAGACAGAAAAAATACTTCTTAGTTATATTCATACTTGCACAACCATACCCGCACCCTGCACGTGCATACACATATACACACGTGGCTTTGGTGTACAGTACTCAGATTTTTCTCCCCAAGTCTGATAGTTGGAAGAACTGGCCATGGAATTCCCAGTACATTCTGGGAGCTGTAATCCAAATAAGTAACTTTGTCATGTTCAGGAGAGGGGATTTGAGTGTATCTTTGGAGGGGTGGGGTCAGAGGAGCCACAAAAGTTTAGGGAATAAAGGATAAGCTGTCCTCCAAGAGGGAGGAAGGGCCAGGAGAAACATGAGGAAAAGCTGAATAAGAAAACAATGGCCTTAAATGGTCAGAAGATCCTGTCAGGGAAATATGGTGGAGGGTTCTGTAGTAGCAGGAAGCCACTGAGGTTTTTTTTTTTTTACAGGTCCCCTTCTGTGTGCCTAGTGTTGCCATATCAGTAATGACAACTGTAAACATATTTCCTTATTCCCTCACAGAGGCTGACTTCATCTGTCAGCGGCCAGGTGCTTAAGGTAAAACCGGGAAATCTAGGGCCTGCTTTAAGGGATTACCTGAAGCACTCAGGCTGCCAATCACGTTTAATCATACCAAAGCAGCATGGCTTTTTCAGTGCTATTTTTATAACTTTAAGGCCGAGCCAGAATGTTTCCGCATTCAGAAAACAAGATATCAAAGTCAGAAATGCAATTTCGAAAACATGCAGTGACTCGGGCATTAGACATGAGGCATTTTCGGCCTGCTGATGACAACGGGACGGACGACGCACAATGTAGCCCAGTGGGCCCCACCCTTTGGATTCGCTAAGTCCCACCCAGCGCTCTTTTCATACCAGGGTCCCACCGTGACAGAAACAAAAAGCTCATTTATTCCAAGGAGGTCATTAAGAAGTACAATGGGTAGTCCCCAGCAGGAAGCGCTACATCTGTGACACGCAAGCCCCATTGAGTTCTTAGCTATCCAACCGATAGAATAACATGTGTTGGAATGACTAGTTCCCCCCATCCCTTCTTCCTCCTCTCGGTAGCCATTTCCTTTACTTGGAGAATGAATCATCAGATGAAGAGAAAGTTTTCCAGTGTGTCTGCTTGTCGTTTCTTGTAGTTTCTTCTCTTCGGACATCTCGCTGTCCAAGTGGAGAAAGCGACAACAGAGGTGGTGGTGGTGGGGAACGAATCAACAACTCCACATTTATTGTTGATATGATAACATTCCTCTAAGTGATGAGGAAGGAGGGCTTGGCTGTTCAGAGTTACTATTGCCATGGAAAAGGGCAGCAGGTGGATAATGTGTGGCAGGTAAGGTCACTGGGAGAATGCATGCTGTATTGCAGGAGGGCTTGCCCCTTGAAAGGCAGTCAATTCTTCATTATTTTACAGAAGCCATGCCTTCCACTTAGGCAGTTACTTCATATCCATTTTGTCTCTGTTAGTGTTGCACTTAGGAGTGTTACAAAAAAAAGTTACTTCACATCTGTCGCGCAACTACTGAAATTTGTCTCGACTATGCCCCCAGAACAGGTGCTAAGCGCGACAATACTGTACCTGGTGCTGGGGTAGAGTTTTCCCTTGTCACTCTGTGTTCCCGTTTTCTATTCCGAGACAAGACACCATGTAGTAACAACTGTCACGCAACAAAACATTTGTTTCTCTCGGAAAACTGTATCTGTTTTTTTTTTTAAATTGACTTTTCAGAAGCAAAATATCGAAAAAGAAATTTTTAAGCCCCCCCCCCAAACGAAAAAGGAAGCTAGACAAATTCAGTGTTTGTCACAGTACAAGACCGTGAGGTAACATTTGTCACGAGACAAGTTATCATGACCATAGGAACACTGAAACAGGGGCAAGAACTCGTGACCGCGACCAACGCTGTCACGGTACAAAACTAGTCGCAGAACAAAGAAAGACCTGAAGTAACCATCTTAGCCTCCTACTGGATCCCACCCGTGCTACACCTACTGACTGCTGAAAGCCACCAGTTGAACCTACTGTCAGCTCCTGTTGCTTCTGTGGGAAGCAGCCATAATAGAAACTCTGCTGGAAGGGAGGACAAGAGCAAAGGCTGAGCTGCTTTAAGGAGTGACCTTTGAAGTAAGGGGTGGGAGAGAGAAAGCATCTCCCTTTCACACAAGGCTCCAAGGAAAGGAGCGTAGGCAACCATCTTCCAGATCTACTTGGATTTGTATTCCTGCACTGAGCAAAGGATTGGCCTCTGTGGACTTATAGGTCCCTTCCAACTACATTACTCTATGAGGTCTCTGAGGTCTTCCAACTCGCCTCACTCCTCTGCACCAAGGGTGCTTTGGGTGAAGCTTATATTTTTGGACCCCACCTGGAGTACTGTGTCCAGTTCTGTGCGCCTCAATTTAAAAAGGATGTTGACAACCTCGAGCGGGTACAGAGGAGGGCTACCAGGATGGTTGAGGATCTGGAGGAAATGTCTGATGAGGAACGGCTTAGGGAACTGGGAATGTTTAGCCTCTCTGAAAGAAGACTGAGAGGGGATATGATAGCTATGTTTAAATATTTGAAAGGATGTCATATTGAAGAGGGAACAGGTTTGTTTTCCATGGCTTCAGAGACTAGGACTCAGGGCAATGGTTTCAAACTACAGGAAAAGAGATTCCATTTGAACATTAGGAAGAACTTCATGACAGTTAGAGCTATTCGGCAGTGGAATATGCTGCCGCGGAGGGTGGTTGAGTCTCCTTCTTTGGAGGTTTTTAAGCAGAGGCTGGATGGCCATCTGTCGGAAATATTGTGATGGGGGTTCCTGCATGGCAGGGGGTTGGACTAGATGGCCCTTGAGGTCTCTTCCAACTCTATGATTCTATGATTCTATGTATGTACCACCCTGTTTAGTTCACAAATGTGTGTGGGGGGGTCTCCACATATTTTTAATCTTTGTCTCATAACCACCCCAAGACTTTACTATCACTTCTGTCCCCTTTTTCCTAACACAGAGCATCCACAAATGGAGGGGAGAATTAGAACTATCTCGTTCTGGAGGGCCTTTGGGTGAGACACCTTCCATGGGTCCCATTCTTTCTGCCAGGCTGCCTTCTTATCAGCTGTGTCTCCATCGGCGGGGCTGTGGGTCTTCATCTTCTTTGCTGTTTGCTTGCCAAGTCGAGTCAATGAGCAAACAGGTGGTGTTGACCCTTGCTCCTGCAATACCCTTCCACCTTTGTTTTGGGGACTGGTTGAGAAAAGGGTGAACAAGGAGCCTGTCTTGATAAACTGGACAGGCAAATCACAGGGCCTCTGGCAGTAAGACCAATGTTGGGATATCCACCTCCTCCACTGGCCAGTGCCCGAGCAAGCTGCACATTGATGCTCACTCTGGATGGAACAATGGACCAATTGCCCTTGAGTGATTGCATCAAGAGGTCGCTATCTGAAAGCATCGCCTGGTGCAAGGGAACAGAACGGCACGTGAGAGTTCTCGAGCCTCCTGATGTGAGGCATATGCTTCTGTATTGTCACATTTATCCCACTGGGAGATAGTGTCACCTCGGCATCAAATTATTGGACTTATTGGGATTATGCTGACCAACCTGGGCAGTTACACTCAGTGGGACATGGTGACCCTGTAGCAAAGACGGGCAAAGGAGTGAGATGGCATGGGATAAGTTCCACAGCAAAATCATGGGGTCTTGTCCCTTTCCTCACATACTAGTGATAATAGTTACTGCCCTTCCTTGTCTACTTTCACATGTTAAAAACTGTACCGCAATACAGTACCTGACCGATATCCTTTGATTCGTATTCCTTCAGGACTTGATGGATTTCCAACTTCAGGCCCCTTCCAACTTCAGTGCAGTATTCTCTGATTCCATGATACCTCAGAACTGCTGGATATCTCAGTGGTTTAGGTATTTGGCTGGGGAAGCAGTAATTGGGAGTTTGTTTCCTGGTTTCACCTCCTGGACAGGAGCTGGGCATGGTGACCCATAGGGTCCCTCCAAGGCAATGATGGTGATCATTGCAGGTTCATATAGTATAGCCAAAGTGGGTGGGTAGAGGGGTCTAAACATGTCTCAGTACAGATGTCAGTCTTGGCCTTGCCGAAAAGACCCGTCAAGAAACTGTTCACAGCTGAATCCACGGGTTTGGCTGGGAGCCCTTTTTTCCAACAGTCTTTTAAGACAAAGCCAAGAATTTGTTTTAAAAAATGAAAGAAAAATATATAAATGGGGCAGTGCATCCACAGTGGTCTAACAGAGTCTTACAAACTTTTTCACTTCCTCTGCCCCTCCACACTGGGTCAAGGGATGGGTTCAGTTTGCTAATATCCCGAAAGCAAAGCAAAGTGTTCTGCTTATATACCGCCCCATACCACTACAAGTAGTCTCTAGGTGGTTTTCCAATTTTAATTACAGTGTGCAGGCTACACATCCCCCCCCCAGCAAGCTGGATACTCATTTTACCGACCTCGGAAGTGGCTCTCTTATTAAGACAGTTCACAGTATAGGACTTGGTTTGCTCCAGTGATTACACCAGGGGTGTCCAAACTTTGGCCCTCCAGATGTTTTGAACAAAAACTCCCAGAATTCCAAGCATATATTGCCAATGACAAAGGACTGTGGGAGTTGTGGTCCACAACATCTGAAGGGCCAAAGTTTGGGCACCACTGGATTACATTGTATGATTGCCAGAAAAACGAACAAACCAACCCATTCCCATAGCAGACCAAACAGCAGGCTTCATGCCAATCTGGTCATACCATTAGTTTCTGAATTACTTTATTCATAGTTGCAAAAATAGGTTACAGGCGATACCTTTATAGGCCACTAATAAAAATAGTGGCCAAATCATAGTTCCAAATCATACAAGTAACTGTTAGAGCAGAAGCTTATGCAGGTTGAAGGTCGAAAACACAGTTGTTGAAAGAATGAGTAACTTTCTGCATATGTTGAAAGAACAATGTAATAAGAGGAAAAACAACAGCGGTTCTAAGATTGAGTTTATGACTCAGTATTTAGTCAGCAATAAAGATACTGGGTTGGATCCAGACTACATTAGTCATGCTTTAGTCTTACCAAAATCAATGGAATTTAAGTCTTTCATAACTAAAACCTGTTCCATTAGTATCAATAGAACTGAAGCATGAGTAGCTCTGTTTGGATCCAACCCACTCTGCAGATAATACTACAATCTTTATGCCACAGTGATAGATTACTAGCTCCATGACATCCAAATTAGTCATGGTGAGATATGCCCTTTGACGAGCCTGCTTTCTTGATGTGTGTGCTGGGCCTCCAGAATCTACTGCTCTTCCAAAACCAGCTGACATAACTTAGGGGATGTGTTTGTACGGTGCACTGATAGGTGCCATGCAAACTGAGGTTTTCAGAGAGATTATATACTAGTCCAAAATAGTCCCTTTTCCCCACAGCCGCTCACGACTCTGTGGTATTAATCACCAGCAGCTAAGAAAATCCCCCAAACCTGACTCACCTATTCACAGAAAAATATTAGCTCTCCACGAGCCCTTTGTGCTTTGGGGACCCTGAGGCCAGGTGCTTTCAGTCACGACGGTTGGGTGACTGGGGAAAGCGCACTGCCCAACAATATGGGGACTGCTCCAGGACTGGCACAGTTAAATCTGTTTTGTTATACATTTCCCATTCCAAATCTGTACTTTTTTTTCCTTTGCTGCTGCGGCTTCTCCTTTTCTGAAAGGGAATACTGGGAACACCCACCCCTACTGGCTCCCTCTTTTTCACTTCTGAAACTATTGTTATTGTTAATACATGGGGTATTAAGGTACGGTAGTTTGAACAGTCTTTCATGTCACCATTCTTTAGTATTGGGAATTTGGGATATATAATGACCTTTTCCACTCTTTTGGCGACTGCCCAGTCTTCCATGCAGACATAGTGCTGCCAATGTTTTTTTTTTTTTTTTTTTTGGCAGTGATCTCAGTTGTTCTGCTGGTATTCGGTCAACTTCAGGAGCTTTGCGGTTTGCCATCTGACTGAGTGCCCATTCGTCTTCTGCAGCTCCCAGCCAAAGCAAATTTCCCCATAGGAAATAATGGAAACTGGGACCTCAGAACAGATCAGGTAAGTTTCCATTATTTCCTATGGGGAAATTTGGCTTTGATACACGAGTATTTTGGTTTATCAGCATGCTTCTGGAATGGATTATGCTCATAAACCAAGGTACCACTGTGGTCAATTTGATTATGATATTCTTCACTTGGTGAGGTCCAAATGTTTAATCTTCGTTTAGATTGCTTGAAGTGCATATTCATTATGCATAACTCCTGTTTTTGACGTAGGTGAATCAGTTATCCTGAATCATTTCATTCACCAAACCCAAATTTACCTATAATTCCTGATTCTTCTATTGGTCCCACTTTCTCGTTGACATTTCCAGTGCTATAGATAATAACTTTTTCTGGTCTTTCCTTCAAGACTTCTTCAATGTTCACAGAGAATATAACTCATGCTGTTCTCCCCATTGCCGTGATGAGATATGGTTGGACTTGGGGGTTACTTGACCATTATTTGACCTATTTAGCCTGCTTCTGTCCACTTCATATGGGCCCATGTAGATATGCCCTAACTCAATGTCTCCCAATGGGTTTATTTTTATGAGCACTGCTCCTCAAGTACAACTTGAAGGGATGAGCTCCCACAATGCGGATTGATTTTTTCCACAGTCACAGACAATTTGTTCTGTTATCCAAATAGGCCTATTTTACTTGACTTCTTCCCACTTGGCTTCAAAATCTATTGAGTTCCAAATGGTCCAGCTAGAGTCTTTGCCTGGTAGAAGGCCCTCTTCAGTGCTACTCATCCATTTGACAGGATGTGTTATTTTTGTTCTCCATAGGTTTAGTCTCACCTCACCTGGTTTAATATTTAGAGCTCGAGAAGTGCAAGGAAAACATTTCCTCAAATTCAACTGTTGCCTAGGAGTCTACTGTCCATAAAGTGGATGGGTTTGGTGCTGCTAACACCTCTCAACAGACTCCTGGGGGGACAAGGTGAGAAGCTGTTGCTACTTTATGAGTCACAATTCAGTCCCTAACTATCTATAATTACAAAAGTATTGCTTTAATTATTAATTTTTAAACCCTTAGCTATAGAAAAATGGTGTAAGCTGTTAGATGATGAAAATAATTCAAAATACTGCTCATTACAGTACACCAAAAATATAATGCATGTTATTATTTTGCAAAAGGAATGTTATTTCCATTTCTATAATTACAGGAAATATGTTTTTAATCATAGTAACATCCTGCTACTGTTATTACTTCTAACATGTTGCCATATATAGAAATATTAGAGATTCCCAATGTGATGTAATTAATTGAGTGGTGGACTAGGGACTCCAGAGAGCAGGGTTCGAATCCCCACTTGGCCCTCAAAACTTACTGGAGGAGTGGAACTGGTAAAACCAGTCCTTAAATATGTCACTTACCTGGAAAGCCCTATTAGGGTTGCTATACGTTGGTTCCAATGTGACAGCATAGAACACACAGGGAGACATACAGTAACACCTTGGTTTACAAATGTCTTGGTTTAAGAGTGTTTTGCAAGACAAAGCAAACATTTCTTTTAAATTTTTGCCTTGATCATTGAACAGTGTCTTGCAGTACAAGCACTGGAGCTGGTCACATCACAAGTGAATCAGTTGTGGCTCTCTTTCTCTCTCTCCCTGCTGGATTGTGGGTGAGTGTCTGGAATGTTCCATCTCAGATAAGCTTCAAAAGTAGAGGGAGGACAGAGGAAGGAAAGTCTCCCTTGCACCAGCCATGAGTGTTTTTAAAGTTGAGTGCAGGTTACTTCTTTTGTGAATTTTGGCATTTTGTGTGTACAGTATGTGGTCCATGGGGACCCCAGAACGAATCATCTGAGTTTCCATTATCTCTTATGGGGAAATTTGCTTTGATATACGAGTGCTTTGGTTTACAAGCATGTTTCCAGAACAGATTATGCTCATAAACCAAGGTTTATAAGTATGCTCCTTTTGTCATACTGTGGCATTTGTTTTCTACAGGTGGCTGAGAGGACTCGTGTCCGTTAAGGGTTCAAATGATACCTCAGCTAAATATTAACTTTTGGGGACTTCTTCCAGACAGAGGGCAAAGCAAAGCAAAGTGTTCTACTTATTATACCGCCCCATAGTGCTTCAAGTACTCTCTGGGCAGTTTACAATTTAATTATGCAGGCTACACATTGCCCCCCCCCAAGCAGGCTGGGTACTCATTGTACTGACCTCAGAAGGCTAGAAGGCTGAGTCAACCACAGTTTTAGCTGCAGTACAGGCATTTAACCACTACGCCACAATGCTTAGGGCTCCTCCCGCTAACCATTAAATACCCGGAATCTTGTGTAGTTCTTCCATTTCCCCCTCCTTACTGGATTTTCTTGGGGATGGTGGTGGTGGAAAGATCCAGGACTGAACAAACATAGAAGGAGTTCAGATTAAAAACTAGTGTTCTCTGGATCCTGCCCGTCACATTCCTGCAAAGAGGCGGGGCGACTGCACAGCTAAAAGTCTCATATAAATGCATCCTAAGAGCAAAACTCATCATGGACAAAAGGACAAAACTCATCATGACCTTAAAAAATCTGATTTAATTGTTGAAAACTTAGGGCCTTTTCACACGACCCCCTAAGATCCGCTGGTCCCTTAAATTCGGACCAGAGATCTTGGGGGTTCGTTTTGTTCCTGCGTCCTCACCCCTCAGCACTTCCTGCTCCTGTCAGCGTGAGGGGGGGGAGGCAAAAAAAAGGACAAAAGAAGCCTTTACTAACCTGCCCATGCGGTCGAACTTGCCACGAGCCCCATTACTTCCTGCTTCCGGCTGAAGGAGCTCTTAAAGGGGCGGGAGGCAAAAAAACAACAGACAAACCAGGAGAGCCGGGCACTCTTATCCGCATCTAATTTTTTATCACCTCCAAAGAGAAGGTACAAGGAAAGTGCGCTGGGTCGTGCTAAAGTGGGCGGGGTCGCACTTAATTGTCTCCAAACTCCGGAGCTGGTGGGAAAACATTACTAAGCTCCGGAGCTGGGAGCCATTTGCAGCGCAGCTTAGGGGTCGTGTATAAACGCCCTTAGGAAACGTGGTTGCACTGGGAACAAGAGGTACTTTTTTTAAAACTGTGAAATAAAAACATAACATCCCTCCGGGGATTTCTCCCCACCCCCCACTTTCCATAGAAAATAAAAGTCAGGGGGTGGAATCAGATCAAAGCGAGGGTTTAGAAGAGTTGCATACTTCAGTGATGACCCATCTCCTGACTTTCCCAAATCCAATTTGATTGTGGTTGCTTCAGAATGACTTATGCGTTTATGCAAAGTAGGCATGTTATTGGGTTGGATCGTTTTAAAAAAATCCACCACAAAAACTCAAATGAGATATCAGGAGCAACTGAAACAGACGTATGTAGAAGGGCATCTGTTTTAATGCCATGCTTTAGTATAGCCCAAGGGTTCTCTTTCCAAAGAGGTCATTTGCCTGTTAAACTCCAACCTGCAGAACCACAAAGGCTATCCTCTATAGCAGTGGTTCTCAACCTGTGGGTCCTCAGATGTTCCTGGACTGCAACTCCCAGAAGTCTTCATCAGTAGCTGAGTTGGCCAGGATTTCTGGGAGTTGCAGTCCAGGAACATCTGGGGACCCACAGGTTGAGAACCACTGCTCTATAGCATACAGTACCTTGAACTTTCAGAAGCTGCAGTCCATTCATCACATCAGATCACAAAGTGACAGTCAGGATTTCACGTTTACAAACAATGACACGCTTGGAGCTCAGAGTGTAGATGCCGAGCCTCAGAAGGAAATTAGATCCAAAAAGGTATTCACAGCACTCTGCTATCAGTGTTGACCCACGGAAACATCCTGGCCCTGGGTCAGAATAAACACATGAACCGCGATAAGGATCTGTTAATCTGATTTAAATCTGGGGTATCTGTCTGGAGCTTTCTAATTAGTTGCAACTCGGATATCTCTCTCAACTCTTTTTCAAGTTTCTGGCCTGCACTTGAAGTGTCTTTCGGGTCAGCACGATGCTTCACAGGAGGTGAAAGTGTCCTCCCACTGATTTTTGAATATGGCAATTTCTGGTGTCAATTGTGTGCCCGTGTCTTCGTTTGAGAGGGAGCAAAGCAGCACTGCATAGCTCTTGAGGTGTTGCTCCCACCTGCCCACAGCCCTAGCCAGCTGAGTCAATGGGAAGGAGTCATGGGGTTTCCCGTCTATGCTCATCCATGTGCGAGCATTCCACCCAACCCCGCTGCAGATCTGGCCGGCCTATCTCCCTCATGGGGTGTGTGTGTGTGTTTTTTCAATGGGCTCATTGTCTCTGCCTGAACAGCTGCCATCTGACTTTACAGATCTGCCGACCCGCTGGCAGCCAAAGGCAATGCTGCCTTGCAAGCTCCGAAGGACAACACACAAAGACTCATTGGTGGAGGGTGGTCTTCTCAAAGACCAGGAAGGAACCTTTATGCAAGAGTAGAAAATTAGCTGGCAGACAGAACGGCTGTCACCCCGAGTCCCATACCACTTTACTCAATTAACTACCAACCATGCATTTTACAGTATATGGCTTGAGAGATGCAGACAGCCTGGCTAGGGGAGGCTTGCATTGCTTCCAAGACTTCCCCAAGACATTTGGCCGCCTGAGGCAGCGGTGACTGCTGCCCATGGCGATTCGTGGGACAGATCTCAGCCATCAATGGTGGGTGGAACCCGGGGTGCAGGATAAAAGTAGTCTAGGATAAAAGAAGGTAAACACACCCACACATAGTCAGGCAAGAAAGGTTTCTGCACGTACACATACACAGAGGCAGGCAGACCCTGCTTCATTCCCAACTACCCCTACACATTCACTCCACAACTCAGCTGAGTGGAAGAAGGCATACACTGTGTCTCCAGATTAAAAATGTTCCTATTGAGTAGTGGATCCAGGGCTCAGAAAGCCCCAGGATTATCTCAATGGCAAGAATTAGGGCAGTGGTGGTGAACCTTTGACACTCCAGATGTTCTGGACCGCAACTCACAGAATTCCAAGCCTGTATTGCCAGTGACAAAGGACTCTGGGAATTGTGGTCCAAAACATCTGGAGTGCCGAAGGTTTCTCACCACTGAATTAGGGGATCATCTGTCACACCTCTCAAAGCTCCCTGTTCTCTCTAGCTTAGTTGGAATCTTCACCAGAGTTGGGAGAGAAATTAATGTTTCCAGGACAGTACATTGTTGCAAGCAATCCCTAACTGTAAGATAAAGTATTTTGGCCTTGAAAGGACAGTTATCGTAATAGGCGCTAACATTACAAAAGGCCTATGTCTCACATATTGATATAAACCAATTCAGCTCTCTATGTTTTTGAATTCTTTTTTTGGGGTGGTGGTGGTGTTGGTAGCTCTGGTTATAGGGGCTGACATGCACCATTCCAGCCATGTTTCTGCCTGTTGCTGCCACTCTCTGTGCTCGTTTTCAAAGGTGGGCGGCCACTTTCCTCAGATGGACACCCCCACCTCCACTTTATTTGTCTTAGCTTGCCTTTCCCCCACTCTGCTCAAACCACGTGTTGAGTTGGGGGGGGGGCTTCAAAAGGGCAGGGGGACATCAATGGGAACCTGAAACACCAACTCAGGTAAGGCGGTGGGCAGGGCCAAGCTACTGGCAAAGGGCAAACTGAACCTAGTCTAAAACAAGGCCTCAAATGCTGCAATGGACAGGCCTCCCTTGACCTGTGGCGAAGAGCAAGATGGCGCCCTGGCTATTCTCTAGAGAAAACCTGACAGGACGGGCTGTTATATTTTACTTCAGTGCTCATGACAACAGAGCAGGCATCAGTGCCAATAAGAGCAGAGGGCACAGGGCGGGCAGGCCGTGTCTCGCACACATCCGTGCCTACTCTCCTCATTTTCCATTGAAGGGAGCCATCTCATTCTGCTTACAGATAGGGGCCCTGGTTGCTTAGAATTCCTTTTCCAACAACGGCCATGCTGTCATTGTTGTTATTTGCTGCTTGGTACATGATGAGACCAAGGGCATGGTGGTTGACTCAGGCGTCTCCTGCTCTTTGAAGCACAAGCACCGTCTCTGTTCCTATCATCGCTGCTGTCTCTGCTCTAATGGCTAACACCTTCCCTCTCGCCCTGAGGGTGTGGGTGTGTGGGTGCGTGGGTGTCCATAAAGAGCAGGACTAATGACATAAAGAGTCCACCATTGCCCCCCCCAGAGGTCTTGCCAGGCCCAAAGGCACAGCTGGAGAAAGTCCTTCCTTGGGCAAACATTATGTGTGGGGTGTCCGGAAAGATCTACCCTCTGTTGCCATGGCTATCTTTCACTCCATCACATCCTGGACAATATAAGCTTTCCTTTCTTTTCCTTTTTAATTTTATTTTATTTTTATTAGGAAAAAAATAGCCAAGGGATCCATTAATTTAATGTTCTGGATCAGGAAACTTTTGCCAATTGGGTCACTCAAAGGATGCATATGAGGCAAGCTTTGAAATTCTCCTGAACTCTTCACCCAAACGTTGGCCTTTATGAATGGATCACATGACTGTTTTATGCTGGAATATCACAACATTCTCCCACCATAGAAAGAGCTTTTCCTATGAGACTACAGGCCAAGGGGGATTCCATCTGTTTGGTGCACTTACTAGGTAGGATGACTAATTTGGCTGTTTTTGATTTTTTTAACCTAGTCCTAGTGCCGTACTTACGTTAATTATTTTATTTTGCAGAGGCAAAGACATACAAGCTCCAGATTTTTCCACTCCCAGCCTACCGCGCAGATCTGCAGCCTCGACCACAGCAGTTACACGATCCTGAGAGGGCCAAGCCAGGCTTTTTTTTTACAGAGATACAGAGAACCTGCTTTAATAGCTGCAGCATTTTGAAGTACAGTGGAACCTTGACTTACATGGTGCTTGACTTGCAGCATATTTGACTTGCAGCAAGAAGGGGCCTGTTTGACTTGAGTCACAGGCTTTGACTTGCATCTCGGAGCCACGGCGCAAGGCACCGGAATCGGGCAGCAGCCACGACCCAGCATCGCGGCTGCCGCCTCCAAACTGCTCCTGCCTTCTTCCTCTCTTCCGGCAGCGGCAGCTTCGGCGAGGCCAGCTCCGGGCACCTGGAGCTGGTCCTCGGCCTTGCCGAAGCCGCCACTGCTGCCGGAGGAGAAGAAGGGCCGGGAGCTCGGGGCTGGCCTTGCTGGTTAGACAGTCGGCTCAGTCTTGTAAAAAACCTGGCTGCAGAAGTCTAGTCCACAATAGAAGCATTTTAGTTGGGGAGCTGTACAGTTGTGGGACTCTAACGGTAAGCATAGAGTTGTTCAGAACTTGGAACGTCAGGTTAAAAATCAGTAAAACTTAAATGTTAGACATTGTTGCTATGAACATTAAAAAGTGGAGGCATATAACTTGTGGACTATAATTCCACTGCCTCCTCCTCTCTTTGAAGAGACATTTCATTTACATCCCCAGAAGGAATCTCCTATCCCAGTCAAATTTGTGTTAAATTGCTGTTTTCGGGGGTCTTTTTCATAATCTGGAATGGATTAATCCGCTTTCCCATTACTTTCTATGGGAAACGTTCGTTTGACTTAAGTCATGTTTGACTTAAGTCTAGACCACTGGAACGGATTAATGACGTAAGTCAAGATTCCACTGTACAGTACCTCAACGTTTCTTCTCTGTATCCTGCAGTTCCCATGGATTCTGGACCATGAAAGGGATTACGTGGGACCCCCTGGGAGCTTCAAGGCACAAATAGGAAATGTTTTATTTGTGAAAAATTGCCTCTACCAGCCTTTCCTGGTCACCAACAGGATTTCAGCCATTAATACCCAGAGGGTATCTCTCACATACTAATATATGAGAGAAAGGAAAGCACAATTGAGTTGCTGTTTGCAATTGGGAAATGTTGGGTGTAGAGGCAACAGCTACGGAAACAGGACAAGGTTTGCATATGCAAGGTTCCCTAAGATTTATTTATTTATTTACAGTATTTTTACCCCACCTTTCTCCTTGGAAAAGGACCCAAGGTGGCTTACATTAATAAGGGCCTCATGAATCCCTTTAATGAGGGATAATATACAGACATGTTCTTTGATGTCCCCTGTTCAATTTAGTGGACAAATAGTATGCAAAGGAAGAACCTGCGGATGTCAAACCAGGAGGTGTGTGGTTCAGAACCTATACAGACAGTGCAGTCTTTCGTACATTCATCCTCCCCAGCTGAACACACACCGTGCGCTGCACTTGGGCAGAATCAAGATTGCCTTTCCCTACTGTCGATCAAGGATGGAGGACAACTGTCTGCAGAAGTGGATGAACTACACATACTGTATTTCACCATCACCCCCATCTAGGGCTGAATAGCATCAGAGTGTGGCAGGACTCGTTTGCAAAGCCATAAGAACATAAGAACATAAGAAGAGCCATGCTGGATCAGGCCAAAGGCCCATCTAGTCCAGCTTCCTGTATCTCACAGTGGCCCCACCAGATGCGTTTGGGAGCGCATGAGACTAGATATCTGTCTCCTGATACCACTCCCCTGCATCTGGCCCTTGAAGTATCCCGGTTTTAAGCCTGGATATTACACATCTCCATCATGGTTTGAAACATGTGATGGACTTTTCATCCAGGAATCTGTCCAATCCCCTTTTGAAGGCATCCAGGCCAGATGCCATCACCACTTCCTGTGGCAGGGAGTTCCACAGACTAACAACATGCTGGGTGAAAAAATATTTTATTTTGTCTGTTCTTACTCTCCCAGCCTTCAATTTGAGTGTATGTCCCCTAGTTCTGGTATTTTGTGAGAGGGAGAAGAGCTTCCCTCTATCCACTTTACTCATGCCCTGCATTATTTTGTACATCTCAATCATATCCCCCCTCAGGCACCTTTCTTCCAGACTAAAGAGCCCCAAATGTTTTAGCCTTTCCTCATAAGGGAGGTGCCCCAGCCCAGTAATCATTTTAGTCGCTCTCTTTTGCACCTTTTCCAGTTCCACTATGTCTTTCTTGAGATGCGGTTACCAGAATTGTACACAATACTCCTGGTGTGGCCTTACTATTGTTTTGTATAATGGCATTATAATGTTGGCTGTTTTATTTTCAATCCCCTTTTTTATAATCCCTAGCATGGAATTGGCCTTCTTCACCGCTGGCACACATTGGGTAGACACCTTCATGGAGCTGTCCACCAACACACCAAGATCTCTTTCCTGATCCATCATGGATAACTCAGAGCCCATGAGTTGATAGATAAAGTTTTGATTTTTTGCCCCAATATGCATTACTTTACATTTGGCTACATTAAAATGCATTTGCCATTTTGCAGCCCATTCCCCCAGTTTGGAGAGATCCTTCTGGAGCTCTTCACAATCTTCTCCGTTTTTTACCACATGGAAAAGTTTTGTGTCATCTGCAAACATGGCCACCTCACTGTTTATCCCTGTCTCCAGGTCATTTATGAACAGATTGAAAAGCACTGGCCCCAGGACAGATCCCTGGGGCACACCACTTTTCACTTCTCTCCATTGTGAAAATTTCCCATTGACACCTACTCTTTGTTCCCTGGATCTCAAACAGTTCTCAGTCCATAAGAGGACCTGCCCTCTTATCCCCTGACTGTCCAATTTTCTCAGCAGCCTTTGCTGAGGGACTGTGTCAAAAGCCTTTTGAAAATCCAGATAGACTATATCCACTGGTTCACCCAAATCCACATGCGTGTTGACCTTTTCAAAAAATTCTAACGGATTTGTCAGACAGGACTTACCCTTACAGAAGCCATGCTGATTTTCTCTCAGCAAGGTTTGTTCTTCTATGTGTTTTAAGATTTTTCTCTTAAAGCCATCAAGTAGCATGTTACTGTTGATGCTCCTGTTCTTATCCAAGTTTGATAGCCATACCTCCGATTTATCGCACAATAATGGAATGCACATAGAGGATTTCCCCTGTGCTAAACAAGAATTAACAGTAAACCAGGAAAGCTTATTGTATGTGAAGGATTCTGAGCATTCACAAATTGTGTGTGTTTAAGGATTTACTGTTGTGGACTCCTTCTAGTCTCTGGCCCACTTGTTTCTCTGTGCCACTGTTTCTGTGAATATTAATGTCCTGCATCTTTGGAGTTTTGAAAACATGCATGTTTTGGACTGGGAGACAGTTGCAGTACTTGTAGATCAACCCTGCAAGCTGACTGCCTCCAGATGCATCCGACAGCTGTCTTGGCCAAGGATGATGGGAGAGGCAGTTTTAAAGTTAAGTATAATACCAACCATCATGCAGAACAGTCCAGCTCCTAGTACACTAAATGCTTATCTGAGGAAAATTCCACTCACCCCCACTGTTTTTTGTCATCTGATTTACCACTTGTTTCAGAGACAGACGGTTAAAAACTTCATAGACACACATTCTGTGTACTTTACATCCCAATCCCCAAGAAGGGAGGTGCCAAGGAGTGAGATAATTATAGGACCATTTCTTTAATTTCTCATGCAAGCAAAGTAATGCTCAGTGGTTTTGCAACAAAGCTTAGACCTTCTATGGAGTGAGAAATGTTTCATGTTCAAACTGGATTCCAAAAGAGAAGAGGCACCTGAGATCCTATTTGTGAATGTCATGAAAATATTACACTATGGTTAGACTATAGGAAAGCCTTTGACTGTGTAGATCATGATAAACTCTGGATTGCCCTCAAAGAAATGGGTGTACTTCAGCATTTAAATGCCTTGATGTATAACTTGTATTGTGGCTACAAAAAGCTACTGTGAGGACAGTATGTGGAGAGACAGAATGGCTTCCTATAGATAAAAGTGCTGCTCTTATGTGTTCAATCTGTACACAAAAATTATCATATGGAAACCCAGACTACATTCAGATGAAGGGGTGAAAAATGGTGGAAGAAACATGATCTAAGACATTTGTTGGTGAACCTATGGCACGGGTGCCAAAGGTGGCACTTGGAGCCCTTTCTGTGGGCACCCGACATTGCTCCTTCACAGCCACCTGTATTTAGGTTAAATTGCTGTATTGGCGCTTTGCGAAAAATAATGGGTTTTGAATCACAGTTTGGGCATGCGGTCTCTAAAATGTTCACCATCACTGATCTAAGATATGCAGATGATGCCCATGTTACTGCAGAGAGCAACCATGACTTGGCGTTTCTTTTAGTGCAAGACTGTAAGTGAATGAAAGAGGTGCCGAAGGAGAATTGCATGTGGACATTAGAATGACCAAAATCACAACTGTAGAAGAACTATTCAACATTAGTGTTGACAACGAAGAGATTGAAACAGTGAGAGATTTTGCATACACGGGTTCAACCATCAGTCCTAACGGGCACGGCAGCAAAGAAATCAGAAAGAGACCGAGACTAGGAAGAGCAGCAATGAAGGAACGATCATCCAGTCTAAGGATGTGCCACTGGTGACCAAGATCAAGAACATCTGCACTCGTGTTCGTGTATTATTCAAACAAGAACTGAGCTAACAGGGTATACACAAGGGGTAACGTACCATTCGGCAGTGGATTCAAGGCCTCTCACATAGGTGGGGCTAAGAACTGGATTTAGGCTGCAGAGTTTTATGACCAGTCCATATGATGTCTCCTCTTTGTAATTCCCCACCTTCTTCCATCTTTTTGCTTTCCAAAAAAATCAAATATTAAGGATGAAAAGCACAATGACTGCCCAGTAACTCTGGATTGGAAACACTAGCTAGCAACCATCTGTTTGGATACATCCTCTTGATGGTCTCTTCTAGGCCTGTTGTTCAGTATCTGATTTGTTGCAGCCTGGAGGTTAGAGGTTAGATAAATCTAAATATCATCTGAGGTCAAACCTGGGAAGCAGGTTGATAGGGTCAAAGGCATATAAACATCAAACATGTTGAAACAGATCAAGACCAGAGCCAACTCAATAACAAGGTACAGTATTTGGAAATTGGGAGCAAGTAGTAGTTTACCAGACAAGCCAAGATACAAAGAAAGGCCTGTTCAGTTCCAGCAGCAGAAAAGCTACAACTAAAATAAAATAAATAAAGATCTTGATGACCTGCTCTTCCTGAATTCCATCCAAAAGTACCGTAGCTTCAAAATCTCTGGCTTTCAGTTCTGGAGGAGCCCTCTAATCCAGTAATTGCCAACTGCTTATTTTATTTTATTTTATTTTATGGTCACGGCCATACATGCAATATGAAGGAAATAGAGACTGAATCAGGATTATATTAGTTGTATAATGAACCTTGTAAGGTATTGTGTGAAGAATTCTATCCATGTGGGGCCCCTTTCAAATGTGTCACACACACACACTCCAGCAGGGGGACATGACCCCTCCCATTCCAAATTACTGTCAGAAGTTCCATGTTTCTTGGCCCTCTGGTATGTTTCTCCAATGGGAGGCTGGATATACCACATCTGTACATTGTGATGCAGATGTGCTCTTGGCCTCCATGGTCATTCAGCCTCCACATGTCTTTCTCTCTCTTCTGCTGTGGTTTTCGTAATCCATTATTATATGTTGGTCTGAATAGCTTTATTCATACTTTTGTACACAGCCATGAAATCATTTTGATGAAGGGAGAGTAAGAAATATTTTAAATAAAGAAACAGGGAAATGAGGGTGTCACCACACATTTGAATGTGGCTGATCCTCAATGAGAATCACTATAAAATGGACAACAGACAAACCGGACTCCTGGGAATGTAGATTTATTTTCAGAGGATCCTTTCAGAATACCTTGTGCCCAAGGGGTGCCTGGACACAGGGACAACTTCCTGTATGGAAAGTCAAGTCTTAAATACTCTTCCTCATACAGAAACAAAGAACAGACTCAAGATTGGTTACAGTTTGCTGCAGTGGAAAGGATGGGACTTCATTACATATATGTTCATTTTCCGTAGGGGGGGGAGGAGTGAATAGAACTAAAAAAGAAAAACCAACAAGGTGATAAAGCAAAGCATATTAGGCATAAGCCCCTGGTAGGTCCAGGGTGCTGACACTGCGCCTATTTTCTGCAACCATCCTTTCTTCTTCTTTTTTTCTTTTGCTTCAGTCTCCTCTGAAAAGTTGTTGTTTTTTTGAGTTGTGGGGACAGAATATAGGGTCCATGACCTGGGCCTTGAAGCCCAAATCTCCGAGTCACCAGTTTCATAGGAAACAGAAATCTTCCTGCATTCAGGGTAAGAAATTGCTGGAGGGTGGGATGTCGAATTGCGCGCACATTTGAATTAAACCATTCGTTCACAGAAGACTGCTCATCACGTCTCTTGTATGACTATCCCAGCTCAGCCTTAAATATGTCTGTCATTCATTCAAAGCTTTCTTAAAGTTAATGGGAGAAATATCCTTTCCTAACCTGAACAGTACCTATTAAAACTGGCAACCACACAGAATATACTACAGTTTCATTAAATCCTATTATGTGAAAGCTTACTTCATATAATTGCTGTGGGCTGTATAATACCAATCAATTCATCCTCCATGAAATAGAAAAAGACACCCAACAACCAGTGAAGCAGCTCAGTTTAAGGGCTTACCCAGGTATTTTTTTCAGGAAGGAGAGAGGGAAAGCGGGTGGGGCAGTTCAGCAAAATTTGCATGCATATTGCATGCACAACTACATCACATTGCATGTCCAAGTACATTAAAAATAAATGTATTCATGACACAGTTGTTGTGGGTCATCAAGTCAGAACCAATGTACACTGACCCAATAGGGCTTTCAAGGCACGTGGGATATTAAAGGAGTGGGTTTACCTGTTCCACATCTCCAGTGAAACTTCCATGACTGAGTGTCTATGAAGATTCTCAGTCATCCAGGTGAGTTTATCTGGAAGCTGATTCATGGCAACTGGACTTCTTTTCTTGAGAGATTGGAATGTTTTGCTGCTCATCCAAACAGCTTCGTCAGTCTGAGCAAATATTTGAACCCAGGCCTCCTGCATCCGTCTTTCACTCTATCTGCTCTACTATCTGGGTATATTTGTGAAATTAGGAAGCCTATAATCATCTCAATGTTGTACGGTGGTTTGTCGGTTTGATGCCAACACATTTTCTACAGTGTTCCAAGCAGGTAATTCAGGCTGAGTTAGTAAAGTGGTGTTAGGATTCTTTACTAGCGTCATTTTACATTAAATTCAGTAGAATAACAAAACAAAAACTAACAATCACACAAAACCCCATATTCCACAGAAGCTGGCTTATGCATTATTATCAGATCTGGAATTCTTTTGTAAGAGAAAACCCACCCATATCCCCCCTTCCATCCTGAGAACAAAGGGGGTCTACAAATGGAAGCCAGAAGCTGTGTTTTGACTTTTATTCTGCACTTTACTTGCACCTCGAGTCGTGTCTGCATTTATCACATTTTGAAAGAAAAAAACTTCCATTCTCTTGTAAGGAACACAGCCTTATCCGTTGCTATTTATGTTGGCCTGGTTCAGGTATGACAGGGCTGAACAACTCAGCAAGGCTGTGCTTCAGACAAAGATATAATTCAGTCACGTTGAAGGTGAATCCGTACCAAGAGAGAAACAATGTTCATATAGAATCCTGGTGGTCTTCAAAAGACAAGAGTGCCTTTGATTGATGAAGCTGGACTTACTCCATTGAAGAATATGATATCTCATGCCCAGCCACCACTGAGCCCATCATGGTAAGGACTTCCCCCTTCAGTTACCTCTGATATGCCAGTTGTCAATCCTGTTGGGGAACAAGGATCTTGCCCTGTAACATGTAGGCTTAACGAATGGAAACATAGTTTACAGAGAGCTACAATTTAAAGACTGTTCAAAAGCAACACCTGACCCTCTCCCTATGGGAAATCAGAAATAATAAAACAATTTTTGGGCTGCTGGCCTGGCATTTTCAAACCCAACTAAAAATCCTGGCTTTGGTTGCCCAATTGGGCAGAGACTGGAATATGCACATCACAAGGCATATTGTCCTGAACTCTTTGTCAGTGAAGAAAAGCAGTTATCATTTGTAGCAATGGTCTGTGAAGATTCTCAGTCATCCAGGTGCGTTTATCTGGGAGTTGAGTCATGGCTACTGGACTTCTTTTTCTTGAGAGATAGAAACGTTTCGCTGTTCATCCAAACAGCCTCATCGGTATTCAGACCGATGAAGCTGTTTGGATGAACAGCGAAACGTTTCTATCTCTCAAAAAAGAAGTCCAGTAGCCATGACTCAACTCCCAGATTTGTAGCAATGATTTTTTTATTATGTGTATTTTTACCCCATCTTCCTCCTTGGAAAAGGACCCATTGTTTGGAAGTTGCGGAATGCTCTTCAGTAATTTCATTTTTCTCAGTCCAATGGTTGATTTCCCCTTTCTCAATTGGGGGGGGGGCTTTTAGGAACGGGGATGGCAAGATACAAGAGAAATTGTGAAAGTAGAGTTAACTTAACAGTGGGACTGTTGTACTATTGCTATCCAGGTCTGGAGTTCTGCAGATGTCCTTGCTCTACGTAACATTTGCTATGGTAAACACAGAAAGAGAGCCTTGCAGAGAACCAATCAAGAAACAGCGAACCAAGGAATCCAGTATGTAGTGCCCTGGATGGAGTGCTGGATTTAACGTAGAGAGATAAGGCCCAAAATCTAGGGTCTACCCATAAACCTTCCCAAACCTTCACAGCCTCATTTCCCAACTGTAAAATTGGCATACGTGTTTCTATTTACACGTATTTATAAAACACAATGGGACATCTTTGAAATTTAAAAAAAAATTGCCAAGGGAGGAGAGAAACAAAACCTCAGCCTATTTCACTGGATGACTGTGATGACAAGTTGGAACAATTTTATAGGCTTTTTGCCCAATTATTTGAAGGATTGAAACCAGAAACAAATAAACAAGACCCTTTATCAGTACACAAGTAATCATAGGAAAGATTATATCCTTTACTCAGGGTATATACATTTATGGCTTTATACAAACAATTATTTTGTTTGGGGGAGAAAAGCATCAGGCACTTTCCACATACATCCAAAGCGTACAGCAAGTGACATCACATTCTTAACAATTCATACAAATAAACATCTGGACTGTTTTAATGTCAGTAGTGCTGCAGAAGTCAGGAGGGCAGAAAAAGAGGGAGCTATTCTCCATACAGAAGCCTTGAACCACAGAATTCAATATAGAATTCCATTTCTTTACTTGCACATCTGCAACATTACTTTTAAAGCAATTATAAAATACAAAAAACAAACAAACTCTCATCTTATTTTTTTTTTAAAAATTAGTTATAAATTAACAAGCCTGAACATATCATAATATGAAATTTAAAAAAATAGTAACACAAATCCAGTCATTTGAACAAGTGCAAACTTAAGTGTGCAATCCTAACACTCACTCACTAGAGAGGAAGTCCCATTGGAATAAAGCAGATGGGTCCTCTCAACAGACATGTGTAGGATTGCACTGTAAGACTACTAAAGAACTGGTCCACATTAGTAATACATATTTTCTCTTTTTTTTAAGGGGTGTTCTGTTGTCAGCATTCAACAGCACAAAATTTGCTCACCATTTTATGGAACTTGTCAGTTTATCAAAGCATAGGTCTCATTAATGCAGCTATTAATACAAAATACAGTAGAAAATACATTAGATGAGAACAGTTCTATTGCAGAATATTTATCTACAAAAAGAGAGAGAGAGAGAGAGAGAGAGAGTTTTTTTTTTGGGGGGGGGGTCCGAAACCAAGCAGTTGGTAAAAACAAAATCCACCTATTTTACAAAGACACGATTTACTTTTTATATAAAAAAACTAAAACACTACGGAAAGATACATACAAATGCACGTTTCATCAGCTGTCACATCCTGTTTGTCTCCCAATGCCAATCTTCCCTTGATTTTTAGTTTCAGTGCGATCATAAAAGCTTTGTGCTCCCTGCCCTAGAAGTACATCACAGAGTACCAGGCCAAAGGGACATATGTTGTCAATATCTAAAGAAAGCAGAAGGCATCTGGTTCCAATTTATAGAGAGGGCTTTATGTTTGAAACACAGGGGAGAATTTAAAAAATAAGTTTCCCACAGTTTCACGGCTGAATTATTAGAACTTTGCTTAAGAGTCCAGTATGATGAGAATGCCCTTTTATTATGTTTCGTGAACTTCGTAAACTCTCCGAGAGTCACCGCACAAAGACAGAACTGAACATAGGAATTTAAATAACCACACCTCTTTTCAGGCTCCTCCCCTTCCCATTTGGGGCACATGATCTACTGGATGAGTTAACATGACACACCAAGAGATATATAACAGAGGCAAAGGCAACAAATATGGGCCACCAGACCCAAACCAAATATCCACCAGAGATGCCCATCCCTCTAAAACAGTGGTTCTCAACCTGTGAGTCCCCAGATGTTCCTGGACTGCAACTCCCAGAAGTCTTCATCACTAGCTGAGCTGGCCAGGATTTCTGGGAGTTGCGGTCCAGGAACATCTGAGGACCCACAGGTTGAGAACCACTGCTCTATAACAATAGTCCTTAGAGTAGGAGCGGTATATAAATCTGAAAATAAATAAATAAATAAACCACCCAGAAGCCCTCACCGCTAGCTGTGCTGGTCGGGGTCTCTGGGAGTTGTAGACTGAGAACATCTGGAGACCCAAGGTTGAGAAGCACTGTTCTTAAGCTGCTTTCACACGACCACTAAAATCTGCTGGCAACTTAAATGCGGCTCCCCCCAACCAGAGATCATGTGGTTTTTGTCCTGGTTCCTGTGTTCACACCCTCCCGCACTCCGATTCTATTGGTTTTGTCTGCTATGGATTAATGAAGGAAGGGAGAAAAAAAATGTAGGCTCACCTCTGCCTGCCGTCGCAGCTAGTTGTAGCAGGGGGAAAACAACAACAAAACAAACAGAAGGTGGAGGAGGGCCAGGCATGCACTGCTTTAAAATCCGCATCAGAACAATGACAAAACTTTTACCTCCTTGAGACCAGGTACTTGTAAAATGCGCTGGGTTGCGCTTAAGTGGGCGTGGTCATACTTAATTTTTTTTTAAGTCCGCTGCTGGTGGGAAAATAATTTTATGCTCCGCATCAGCGAGCACTTTGCAGCGGATTTTAGGGGTCGTGTGAAAGCAGCCTAAAACATTTAAACACAAAGAGTCCACAACTCTCAGGGACCCATTCTGTGCTCTAGGCACAATGAGCTGTCAAGTTGGAACTGACTCATAGCAACCCTAATAGTGTGTTCTGCTTATATATAATAGGGCTTTTAAAGTGAGTGGCATATTTAAGGATTGATTTTACCAGCTTCCTCACACCCAATTAGCTGCCAGGACTGAGTGGGGATTTGAGCTCAGACCTGCTGGGTCCTGATCAGTTAGTTGCTCCACTCTACCTCCACATGGGGCATATCTCTAGTTCAGTGGTGGTGAATCTTTGGCACTCCAGATGTTTTGAACCATGACTCCCAGAATTCCAAACCTGTATTGCCAATGACAAAGGATTGTGGAAGTTGTGGTCTAAAACATATGGAGTGCCAAAGATTCACCACCACTGCTCGAGTTATACCTCAAGTGAAGTACTTTCTATTCTTGGCTTTGAAGGGAGAGTGACAGGAAAAATGGGATGATGCTCAGTGAAGTTAATCTGCCAAGCAGTTGCTTAATTTATACCTCACAATTTCTCCATTACACATAGTTATTTAACTATATATTGTAAGTTTGCTCTTAGGGCCTTTTCACACGACCCCTAAGATCCGCTGGCCACTTAAATTCGGACCAGAGATTTGTCGCTGTTCCTGCGTTCCCACCCCCTCCGCACTCCTGGCTGCTGGCTGCGTGAGGGGAGGGAGAAAAAAAGGAAGAAAAGAATGCCGCTCACCTCCGTTCTGCCATGCCGGCACTGCATTCAGATCTCTTGAAGGGGCGGGGGGCAAAAAAAGAACAAACAGAAGCAAGGAGAGCCCCGCAGTCACTACTGTTATATCCGCATCAGGAATTTCACCTCCAGAGAGCAGGTACCTGAAAAGTGCGCTGGGACGCGCTTAGGTGGGCGTGGTCGCACTTAATTATCTGTAAACTCTGGAGCTGGTGGGGAAACAATTTTAAGCTCCGGAGCTGGGAGCCATTTGCGGCGAAGTTTAGGGGTCGTGTATAAAGGGCCTTACTCTTACAGGTCTTGTGAAACTTTAAATACCTGGGGCTCTTCTTGATCATGTAAGATGTTGAACAAACAGTTCATTAAATAGCAGCTAAAACTAAGAGTTATTTCTATGATTCAACTGCTTGGCTTGTGACCCACGTTAATTCCTGGAAAATATATTGTATAAAAGCACGCTCTTTTGAATATCTTTAAGTAAAGTTAGGATTCAATAAAAAGTAAGGGAGAAAGTAGAAATGCTACAGTTAAAAACAAGTGAAATTAAAATAGATTACAAATGGTAATGACAGTAAGCCCAAAACTCCGTGTCCTGGGGGTAGCAAACTTTATGAAACTTCCATAAAATAAATATGAAACTCTGCATATAGAACAACACATTAAAACTTTGTTTGGAGGTGGAGTCAGTGTTAGTACAGTAACAGAATGTATCTGTAAATACATGTCTCCAGATCAAACTTTGGCTAAGAAACCCCCCCCACACACACAAATGTACATTTAGAAACCTTTTTATAAATCTTGCAGAGTGCTAATATAAATTCTCTCCCTTTAGTCTTATTAAAATATTGTATACAAAACATTACAAATGTTGTTAAGTAGCCTGGATTCTGTAAATTTTAAGGAGCTCGTATAACAAAGTAGAGCTGTAAGGAAAAAAAAAATAGCCATATACCTATTATAAAATTTGAGTTGATCATGAAAATTACTAAATCAGTCTGGAACTCAGCCCCTAAATGAATGCACTGTGCAGTCAGAAACAAAGGGGACAAAATCTCCAGCCTCCTCTCAGATGTGGAAATCTGAACGGCTAACAACTTTGGTTAGATCATAATCAATGATAAGTTCTCATACAAAAACTATACAGCAATTTCAATACACTTAAGGCAGTTGAACTGTACACAGTTCTCACAAAAAAAGCTGATCAAAACTGAACAAAGTTTAAAACTACTGAGTATTAACATTTGTAATCTGTACTTGGTTCTAATACACATCTAAATAAACCATTATATTTTACAGTTTATATTGTACACATAGTCAACACAGAACATAATGCACAAATATCTTCTGCTTTTCTATGACACTGTAGTGAGTTTGGCACTTCCAAATAAAGACACTTCAAATGGCACACTGCTGAATTACAGCAGCAAATAACCTGCAAGTATCCGGCCAACATCCTGGACATGGGTGGTGGAGGAGGAATCCATCTGCTGCCAAGCTTAACGAGGCAAAAACAACATTACAGACACAAAAAAATATGCAGAAAGGCTAAGCCCCCTCTTTGGACTTCCTTGTTCAGTTCTTGTAAGTCAGAGATGTTTGACGAATGATCACCTAGACCCTGGAATAAGAGAAAGAAAAACAATGACAGATAGGAAGCACAAATATTCAGAATGAAAGACAGAATGCCATGCACTTATTGGGTATTTAAATATTGGATGCAGCCATGAATGAAAGATCCAGGCTGCCATGATTCAACTTCCAGATAAAACTCACCTGGATGACTGAGAATCTTCACAGACATCCAGGTTTTTTTTAGGAAGTGCACACCTATGTTTTATTGACCCAAGTCTGTTTTTAAAATATTGATGAACTCATGCCAACATGGTAGGATTTCTCCACTGTTTTCAAGACAGTGTGCAATCATATTGACTACAAATTGCAGGACAGTTTGGTATGTCTCACAGGCAGGGAACTTTCCTTTACCTTGCCAAATCCTTCTGCTAAATTTTGTCCCACCAGTAAACAGCTCAAGACACCAGAGGGATCCCGGGGATCTCCCGTCAGTCCTAATCAGTCTTGATCAACAGTGAGGAATGACAGAAACCCTACGACAAAACTACCAGGAAGCTTAGATTCCTTCCAGCTTTGGCAGACCGGAACTGACTGCCAAGTATAGATAGTAAAAGATGGGAAACTAACCTTCCAGCCTTATCCCGACACCCAACTGTGGGTGGTGGTCTTAACACCATGCGACAAGCTTTGGTTAGGCAACACAGTGTCAAAATTAAAATCTATTGTGTCCCCATCCATGAGGTCATTACGAATTATGGACTCCATATCACAGTCCAATCGTTCGATTGACATGTCATCCAAGTCGCTCGGGAGCTTCTCCGGGTGGAAGGAGGCAAACCCGACTCTTCCGTAACCGTTGCAACTGTTCACAGTGGTGTAAGGGTTTAAGCCACTCATATGCCCCGGGTGGCTCAGAGGCACTTGGACTGAGGTTTTCGCTGTGGACGAGCAATTTAAACTTGAAGCGTGAGACACCGTGCTGAGGGTGAGCGACAAGGTTTGGCTGTTGACTCCTGATGTCTGCTGGGCAAGTCCTTGGCGGGCGTGAGCACTTGGGGCAATGATTTTGTTATGGGATTGCTGGCTGCCATACGGGGGGATGGCAGGGCTAGTGGCCATTAAGACATTCTGCCCCAGCACTCGGCCGCTAGGCTGGGAAACGTGAGCATCGACCGAGGCCAGGATGTCATTGTGGGGAGGGGAGTCCGACGTGAGCAGCTCCTTCAAAAGCCCCACGGGGCAGTTATATTGGCTCAGAGCCCCATATGTCGGTTTGCCCTCCTGAAGGGCTTGCATTGGCATCTGGGGCAAGGCATTCATGCCAGATTGGCCATAACTGTATTTCCGATAATCTGCATTGGGGGAACCTATACTCGGGCTCGACGAAGTGTACGAATAACCGGGAGACGGTTGCATCATGGTGGTAGGTGGAGACTGACTGGATCCCGCTAAGGAGGTGTTCGGGGACAAAAGGTTGAGATTATCCAAGAGGTTCTCCATGTTTTCTGAAGTGCTCATCTCAGAAAGGCTGGGAAGAGTTGACGCCATTTTGGCGGCCGCCGGAGGGTACACCATGGAGTGCACGTCCCCTTCTCCCAGGTCATCCTGTTCTGGCAGGATCGGAGAAAGCCTCCCACTGAGGGTGCTGGCGTTCGAGCTGGCTCGAGGCCTAAAAGCACTCCAATTGTTGTCAAAGTCGTCGTTGCTGTGAGAGTTGGGGCTCGCGGGCCACTTCGGGAACTGCGTGCCTGGACTGTCGCCGCTTCCGTCTTGACCCGCCTGAAGGGCTGCTTTCTTCTTGGCCGCTCTCCCCCTGCTCTTGGCAAACTTGCTGCTGTTGTCCATGGAGGCGGCCCTTCTCCGGGGGGATTTGCCACTTTTGCCACCTTCCGGATTAAGCATCCACCAAGAGCTTTTCCCCGTGCCTTCGTTCTGTACTCGGATGAACTTGCTGTGCAGTGAGAGGTTGTGACGGATGGAGTTCTGGAAATAAGAAAAGAAAAGAAGGATGATGTTAAGGAAAATATACCAACCACTCCCTCCCGGTCACTGAATTTTTAAGACACCATCCGTCCCATCAAATATCCAACAGCCACAGAGGGCATCTCATTTCCCAATGAAATGTTCTGCTCATCTCATGCTCTGGGTTCTGAAGCGAAAAGAGACAAAAAATTCCTCCGCCATTTTATTGCGGATGATGTCTTATAGCTCTAGAAATGGATTGCCATCTGTCATACCCGCTTCTGCATACTGGTGGGGTATATATGCCCAGCAGTGTATACCAGTTTATCTAAACCTGGCACAACTAGGTCATACTGCAAAATACTAGTATGTGAGCTCAGGGCTAAACTAAGTACAGTAGGACCCCCGTATCCACTGATTCATTAACCACTGATTCAGTTATCCACAGTTGGCAGAGGAAAAAAATAAATAAGTAATTCAGCAGCTGCAAAGCAAGCTACTGTCACAAACAGCATCCGTAAAGCAAGTTAGTGTTGTAAAACAGCAGCCATAAAGCAAGCTACTGTAACAAAACAGCAGTTTTGGGGGGAGTTTGGTGTTCGTTCTTATCCATGGTTTTCGTTATCCACAGGAAGGCCTGGAACCAATCCCCAACGGATACCGGGGTCCTACTGTAGCATGTATTTTAGCCACACGTTTCTTTGCTTGGTTAGAACGTTTGGGGCAAATCTACTTCTGACATTAAATGGGACAGTATAGGGAAGGAATTCTTCCCCAATTTCTTGCAATCTACAGCACTCGCCTGTTTAGTCCCACCTGGATCACTTCTGGAAATGGACTAGAGAGGAAAAACACAAAGCCAAGCAAGATAAGGAGCAGCACGTGGGAGAAACAACCCATTTCATTTCCTTCCCTGTATTTTTTTTCCTTGTGTGAAAAAATGAGCCCACTGAATCTACCCCTTTATCTGTGAAGGAGGCAAATATGTACTTAAATTACATATGCAATTATTGTGAATGCCCAGTTTGCTTCTGAATAATCAGGCCTCAAGTGCCACATGGTTTGGAAAATTAAGAGAAATGCAATATTCTCTGTCTTGCTCAGGAAAAAAAAGAGATTAAATTCTACCTGATGAAGAAAACAAGAAGCTGGTCTGCAAAACCAGCTGATCAAAAATAAATAAATAATGCTGCTTTAAAATATTGTTTTGTACACATTATATATGCTACCTTACTACAGCTATAAAGATTAGTGTTTATGATGGAAACAAGAGTTATCTCCCCCCCCACACACACGCCTGTCCACAGCTTTCAATCCATCCACACATGGAAGTGTTTAGCATTTTACAGAAGCTACAGACTTCTTTAGTCATCAGAAAGTTACAATCTAGTATTCTTATACTAAGGACATTCAAGGTCGCTCTTAGAGGAGCTAAGCCACCTCCATATTCTGCCAACACCAACAAAAGTTCCAAACAGGAAAAGGTTTGCAGCAGAGCGGCTGTTACATAAATTCCTGTTTTTCACACAGCCGTGTGGAGATTAAAGGGACTATGATTTACTACACTGGGGAGGAAAAAAAGTGTAGAAGAGGAGTAAATATTCCCCCCAAAAGTGGCATCCTTAATGATGTTGTGTCTACAGAGTTTTGCCAAATGGAGACATGACCTGATAATAGCATGATTTCAAGTTGTGGAAGCTGGCAAATAGCGCAATCAAATACATTTGTTTTGGAAGATGTCCTTGTAAGCTACCCCGTTCCAAGAAACTGCTTCTAGTGACACTGAAAATGCCTTTTTCTAAAAATGAGACTTACAGAGGTTTAGTTCTATTTGTGGACCCAGGCCAGATAACCCTCAACACCTTCCCTTCCCCAGTTAGACACACATCTTTTCCAAAATTAACAATTTTATTGGATAAGGCTGGGTCTGAAAAAGGCCACTGCTTGGGTTGGCTGAAGCAGAACAGCACTGGCACAGTGGTGGCCCAGCAGGAGAAGATCTCTTCATCAGACAACCTTCTTGCCATCGGATGTTGCCCATCCCCACACATTGCTGGGTAACTAAGGAAGTTGGCAGCCCCAAAGTGGGTATGTACCACTCCTCTGACCACAAATCCACGAGAGTGTGATAAGACCCCCTTGGCTCCAACTGTGGGATCTGTGTGGCAGCCCTCCAGAGCTTGGCACGCATCTATCGTTCCCTATCCGCCTCCATCCCCTCATGCAGAAGACTGGTTGCCTGGAATAGGACCGACTGTCTGTCTCCCTTGCCAAAGATCTGCTTCTAGGTATAAACCTGACCTTCACCCTTGCTGCCACCAATAAAAAGCAGTGGCAACACGGGCCAACTGCATAAGCTGAAACCCCTGCAACTCTCCCTCCCGCAGGAGCACAGAACAACCCCATCCATTACATAGAGAGTGGGAGTGTGAAGTCCTCTTGAAGATTGCCAGAGATGAGGGCTGGGGCTCCCCTTATGCCATAGTCTCATGGACCAGATTGGAAACGGCAACTACTTATCAGACTCATCAGCCCAGAAGCTCCTCTCCCCTCACCACTGATGGCTGTTCCAGGTTTGTTGGTCAGCAGCACGTTTCTCTGGTGCCACAGCACTCTCTGCAACCCCTCTCCCCCAGGGCCAAGGCACCAGGGAAGATGACCCTGAAAGCAGCAGAACCCTTCAGGGTGCAGGGATCACAGCCACAAACGAGGCTTCTGGTGAGTACATTTTTAATGGGGTGCCCCCAGCTTGGAGAGTTCTTTGCAGGGATTAACTTCAACTTCATCCATAATAAAATTCTGTTGCAGCTTCTAATTTTGGCTCTGAATCAAAACACACTTTCTAAGAACCAAATGACACATGACCATAGGCACCTAATTGCTATCAGTTCACATCCCTGGTACTGTTTTAGTTAAATTTGGTTAAATTTGAGGTTTAGCTGAATGTTGACATAGGGCGTTTATACACGACCCCTAAACTCCGGGGCAAATGGCTCCCAGCTCCGGAGCTTAAAAATGTTTACCCACCAGCTCCGGAGTTAACAGGAAATTAAGTGCGACCCCGCCCACTTTAGCGCGTCCCAGCGCAGCTTTCAGGTACCTGCTCTTTGGAGGTGAAAATTATTTGATCCGGTGTAACGATAGTGAGTGTGGGGCTCTCCTTGCTTCTGTTTGTTGTTTTTTGGCTCCCGCCCCTTTAAGAGCTACTTTTACAGACACGAGAGACAGAACAAGGTGAGCGGCATGCTTTTCTTTCTCTTTTTCTCCCTCCCCTCATGCAGCCAGCAACCAGGAAGTGCGGAGGGGGTGGGAACACAGGAAGAGCGACGAACTCCTAAGATCTCTGGTCCGAATTTAAGTGGCCAGCGGATCTTAGGGGTCGTGTAAAAAGGCCCATATTGTTACCCGTTTGCCAGCTTGGTCGGCTGCATGCAAAGTGGGGGCAAGAGCACCTTTTGTGTTCCTAACCCAGGCAGAGGAGATTTAAGCCAAAGTTATGCCCATGACGTCATTGTGCGTTGTCTCCTGCGAGAACCTCCCTTTCTAAACTCAAGGCCCTATATGCATGCATCTACGATGCCAATCCAGAACGGGTCCTTCCAGTTCTCCAAGGGCAGCTAGAAAGAATTTCCAATGAATCACGCTACAGACCTTCTCCATTTCTAGGGAGAAGGATACCAGGATGGAATTTCAAATACATTCCCCCCCCCCTCCCCTTTTCACTGTTCTGTCACAAACACCGTCATGAGGGAAGACCTCTCTTCTGCATCTGTTACTTTATGACAAAGAAGTCTGAGAAGGGCTACTTGGAATTAAGCACAACTGTTATAATCAGTTATCAGTTACTATTTGATCTTTTAAGAATACTACAAGAACAGATACAGGGCATGTGAAAAGTAGGAGCAATACATTGTTGTCCCAACAGCTGTGACAGCAGGAGTAGCACAAGCCACCTAACGGTATGAACACAGGATTGAAAGTGTCATCAAGTTTCAGGACATTAGACATGAGAAAGCAGGCGCAGATTCATTCACTTTCAATTTAGAACCGTTCTATTGTGAAACACTCATTTTAATTAAAGGCTGGATCCAGAAGTCAGCTGCGCTGCCCGTACTAGAAATACAATGAATCATTAATTGATCCGGAATTAGAATTCATCTACGCCAATCATTATAATCCATTTTGTTTTTAAACATCTGCAAAAGTTCATTCTAGGATTTAGCAATCTCTTCCATCCCACGATATAAGTAAAACATTTTTCAAATATCTATCTATCTATCTATCTATCTATCTATCTATCTATCTATCTATCTATCTATCTATCTATCTATCTATCTATCTATCTATCTATCTATCTAAATTGAAAAGTCATCAGGGGGGCCTTTCCAAGGCTCACCTTAGCAGAATATCCATGGCCTTAAGGTAATGGTGGTTTTGGAATGTGTGCCTTACGGGCAGTAAACAAAACCTCAGAGACCTATGTAAATATGCTCCCAGCCCCTCTGCTTCCCCCACCCCCAAAATAGCTATTAAAATCTCCACAAGCCCTCTAGGGAGCATGACAGGTATTCCGATATGCTGGGAGGGCACTCCTCAATATATACATTTAAATAATATATTTTTAAATATTTGGCCACTAGCAGCTCATGGTTGACTCAGCTTTCCATTCTTCCGAGGTCAGTAAAATGAGTACCCACCTTGCGGGGGTGGGGGAATGTGTAGCCTGCAGTACTGTAATTAAAACTGTAAACCGCCCAGAGACTACTTGAAGTTGTATGGGGCAGTATATAAGCAGAACACTTTTTGCTTTAGAGAATGTGAGGGACCCTTTATTTTTCCAAAACTTCCAAAAACATAAATTGTTTGGGGATGGGGACCACCCTTCAAGGCGGAGGAACTAACATGTGCAATTCTAACACCTTTGGAGGTTACCTACCAAACCTTTCAAAACAGCTGCCTCATTATATATTACTCTTTTCTCTTAGCATTACAATTAATTAGGACCAGCCAGAAATTGCAAAGGAATTAGAACAGCGTACATTTCATGTATGAATGTTTTCCTACTCTGTGACATGTTGCTATGTTAGCTCCCATGAAATTGCTTTTTCCTTTAAAAAGTAGGCAGCGTTTGAACAGGCACTTCAAATATAAAATTGGTTTTTAATGTCATATACATAGCAAAATTTAAAAAAATGTAAACTTGTTCAAAACCAGTCAGCAACTAAAAATAATCTTGTTTAACCCCTGCTCAAGCATATATACTAAGACCAGGTTCTCAAGTAAACTGCAGGCCAAAACAAAGGTAAACACAAAACGCCTAGCAGAACAGCAATGTTATCACTTAATAAAGAATATGAGAGATAATTTGCAACCAGGTTTCTCAGGAAAGGCCCCATTTATTCTGTACTGCAAACCATCTTGCCACCTGCAGATATGAGACATACTGGAACCCATCTGCCCCCCCCCCCCAATGAACTGCTAAATCACAGCTATAATCATAAGAATGCCTTGTGAGTACAACATAAGCTACCAGTGCATTGTTACAGATTTTTTTAAGTACTGTAAGTTGCCAGAATTGGAAGCAAAGTTAAAGGCAGGAAATGTTTAAATTCATGTCTTATCATGCCACCTGTTTATAAAAACTAGAGATGGCAAACCCCATCTTACAAGGAATTCTCCCTTTCTTTCACAAACAAAAGGAATTTCCCTTGTAAAATGATGCATGCTACGAATACACACGCATCGCGTCAAAACAAAGAACGGATGTGTTTCACTTGAAAAACACTGGCTGAGGTCGTGTTACTTAGCGTAAGGAAGCTTGTAACATTCAGACTGTTTCTTGCTGGTAAAGAAAGATTCTTCGCCACAATTCTCTGGGGGACCGAGTACATGCACAAAGCCTGCGCGCGCAACCCAAGCTCCTCTACAATCTCACTGGGATCTCCTTCTTTATTGGCTAGGAATTGATGGAATGTTACAACTTTGTTTTATATTAACCAACATGACTTGAGTCATTTTTAATTATCCATAAATTAACAGTTTTGAACCTATAAATAAAGACTATAGATCAAGTTCATATGACTATCCAGTGCTCCTTTAATCCACACACAATCCCCAAAGCTATGCATTTATATTATATTATATTATATTATATTATATTATATTAGAGCCTCATGGCACAGTGATTAAATTGGCTGTACTGTAGCTATAAGGGTACTCACAACTTGAGGTTCAATCCCAGGTAGCCGGCTCAAGGTTCACTCAGCCTTCCCTTCTTCCAAGGTTGGTAAAATGATTACCCAGCTTGCTGGGGGGTGGGGCAATGTGTCGTCTACATAATTAAATTGTAAACTGCCCAGAGAGTAATTTAAGCACTATGGGCTGGTATATAAGCAGAACAGTTTATTATATTATATTATATTATATTATATTATATTATATTATATTATATTATATTATATTATATTATATTATATTATATACACAGTCTTTTTTCCCCATTGAGATACATGCTAACAGACTCCAAGACTGAGTAGTAAAGCAGAACAGTGAAGTGCTTCTGAAAGATTCGGGATTTCTCAGGGCAAGGGCAGCATTGGACTACTTAGGTTACAGAAGGAGTTCAAACACTATGAAAGCTTTTCAGTTCTTCAGAACTCTTTAATAGGCAACATGGCAACAAAATTAGATGCTGGGAAGTGTATGAGGAACTCAAATACAGTACTGAGCTAGGAATATTGGCTACTCTCTGGAGCTGCAAGTCACAGAATGAATAATAGTTGCTTACTAAGAATCTCTCTCTCTCTAAAGGGTCTCATTCTTCCAACTGAACATGGCCAGTATTCAGTGCATCTCACAAAACTTATGGAAGTTTCTACGGGAATGACACAGAAGAGGGGGATACCCCCTTCCCTCATGCACCCCCCCTTTTCAAGCACTATAAAATGCAAAACAAAACAAAATGTGCTCTGAATGGCTGGAAAAAACATCAGAATATAGAGTTTTCAGCAATAGAGAAGAGATACTGGCTAGAAATCTCAATGCCATGGAGGGATTTGGGTGTTGCCACATTGAATTTGGATCACAGAGAGCAACCAGATCGGTGCGTCCCAGTGTGATTTTGGCTATGTCATTCTCGCCTTTCCAGTGGGGAAATCTCTGGCACCAAACAGGTTAGAGACACGAGGGTTGAGCATTACCTGGAAAATAACAAGGGGGAAAAACAGAACACGCACCCCAGCTACATTTTCGTAATAAGTCTACTGACACTGAACAGTACATTGGAAGTGCAAATATTCTAGGATCAAAGGAGCCCGTTTTTTCAAGAAGTTGGCATTTAATTGTCATGCCAGGCTATGTAAACACATTGAAAAGGTCACGTTTAAAAAGCCATATCCCTCCTAAGGTTGACAAATAAAACATCTTAAACAACATTAGTTGCGGCCATGTTCCTATTTAGTATTTCCTGCCACCTTAGAATCATAAAGCAAGAATGTAACAACTTTTCCCCCCCTGATGGGCAATGGGCCAAGAACCTCCATTGTTTTCAATGGAGGCACACTGGAACTGGCATAAGACACTGGAAATGACGCTAATCGTAGACCGGGCCAGGCATCCATTCACACTCTCCCCTCTCCTCCCCAACTTCTTGTCTCTCTCTTCCCCTCACAGGACAAATTTTCCTCAGAGAATGCCAGTACTGCAATACAAATACCAAAGAGAAAAACCATGCCGTACAATTATGAAAGAGAAAGACAAATGTCTGTTACATTTTTTTATCCTACCCATGCTCCAAAGCAGGTCACAACATTCTTTCAGGACCATAACAATTAAAATATAGATGAATGTGGCAGACTGTAACTTAAGTTTAAAGGGCATCCAAATGGTTTGTAGGAATCGATTGTGACAGCATATGCAAGGCAATAAAGTTATCTTCAACATGAATAGTTAACATTTGTGGCACTGGGTTATTCTGCTAAAAGGGTTTTTATTTCAGCTGCCAGCAAAATAGCAATGTACCGTACTAATATTTTCTATTCTGCTTACTATAAAAACACTAGTTTCTCTGCATAGTTCTACTTCTAATAAGTTCTTCTAGCATTCTAAACTTTTACTTGTTTACGATCTTGAAGGAAGCATTTGCTCCAACTAGAAACTGGCCAAACAGCTGAGGAAGCGGTGAGCGCATGCCAGCTGGTTAGTGGGGGATCCAGCTGGGGAGGCAGGGAATGGGAAAACCCAGCATCTGCAGTGCTGTCTGTAAGGACCAGCCCAAATCTAAAAAACCAAGGCTGAGGCCCATCTCTATTTGATTTCCAAAATGAACCAAATGCTACACACAACTAGAATAGACTGTTGAATTAATCGTATTTAAACATGTGTTGACTTAGTAGTAGTAGTCGTAGAAGTGGTGGTGGTGGTGGTGGTGGCGGTGGCGGTGGCGGTGATGATGTTCCATCAAGTCAATTCTGACTTACTGAAATCTCTTTCCGGTGTTGTTTTGATACACAGCACTTTGGAGGAGTTTATATTCCCTTTTTCTGGGGTTGCTCTTGGACTCTGCATCTCTCCCAAAGATATAAAAGCTGGTTCTTCTTTTACAAGGCATACTGGGAGAACAAACTCCCACCCTCTGGGTCCACTGCCAAATATGTAGCTCACTCAGCTATGAACTATCTGGCCAGCAGTAACTGGATTTAGGCCTTACTTTTTCAGATTTTATTTTAAAGAACCAGAGAGAAACCAAGCAACATGTTCTATACGTCCTTTCTTTCTCTTCTGAAGCTACTTTTTCTGAGGGAAGAAGCACACTGTGACGATGCGTCAAATAAGAAAGTGACTGAGAAAACTCTGAAGTCAACCAATTTGAATACTAGGGTATGCTATTTGCGAAGAAACCCACTTCTGCATTCAAAAATAGTAATAGGAACGTACCTAATAAATTCATAAAGTGAATAATGTATCATCTTCTCCATTTAAGTAAAGCTAAACTACTTCAAGATTGTATTCTTGAAGGCGTTCATGGCTGGGATCTTATGGTTGTTGTGGTAAGGTAAGGTAAGGTACCTTACCTTACCTTACCTTACCTTGTTGTGGGGTTTTTGGGCTGTTTGGCTAGAAGAGCACAGAGAGAATTGTAGCTCCCTGCCCTCCTGCCTTCTGAACTGCAGAGACCGGCAAGATGTTAGGAAAAAGAAAAACCTTCATAACACAGCCAGCCTGAAAAACCCACAACAGCTATACTTCAAGATTACTTATCCAAAATAAAACTCAGCTTCAATTTCTCATAACGGATAGGCAGTGAACCCAGATTCGTGCCAACATAAAAATATTTTATTGGCGATAGTTCCACCAATACAACTACGGCTTCAACTGTTATCAAGTCCAACAACCCCATTTATGCAACTCTGCATTGCCCCCCAACAACTTCAGAAATACTTTCCATGGATTTGGCCAAGTTCAAAGCAACAGGACCTGTAAGTAATGCTACAAACTAGCAATTTCTACTTTTTGTGTTAAATGACAACATTGGTTCCTATCTGAAGCATGATTAACAGATATAATTGAATTCTGCATCAAGCAAAAGCAGAATTTAACCATTAGCGTAAAGAAAGCTAATATGAGTGTCAAGAACAGCAGTGGTCCAAAAACAATAGAAAGTCAGTATGGCACAATAAGCAAAGAATTAGATTGAATCTTGGATCTCCCCAAGGAAATTTCAAGAAACTCTCACAGATGACCTTGAAAATTATTCTCTCAGCCTGGCCCACCTCACAAAACTGCTGGAAAGAGAACCATGTACATGACCTTGAGTTCATGACAAACAAGATGGCATATAAATGCATCTAATACATAATTATCAATGACTGAACTGGCAGTATCCAGTACTCATAGTTTGGAGATGTTCCATAATTTACAGAAAGAAGATTATTTTGGAGTAATGAACTGAAACCCAAGTTCAGCCACTGGTTCGTTGATTTTGCTTTCGCTGTCTTGCAAAATCAGGGCCTGGTATTGTTTAAGAGAGAATGGAATAATTATTAGGTTGGCCTTGTTAATCATTAAGTTAAAAGACAGGCTAAGAAGGCAAAGAGGTGGTCCTGCCATCTCACTATTGTTTCTGGAGCAGCATCGTTTGCTAGTAGGTAGTAGCTCTTGCTGCAAGTACATCATTATAAGGAGGAAATTCCCTAAACACTGAAAGATATCTGGTGGTCATAAGGTGAACTTTTAGCACCTTTTCTACCTCGTAAGCAGCTGCCTATATCCCCCAAGCACATCCAATCTCGCCTGATTTCGGAAGCTAAGCAGGGTTGGACCTGGCTAGTACTTGGATGGGTGACCACTGGGGAATACCAGGTGCTGTAGGCACCTGGAGTAGGAACTGGCAAGCCACTCCAGTATTCCTGCCAAGAAAACTCCATGGACATGGAGTCACAAAGAGTCGGTCACAACTGTAACGACACAACACACACACACACACACACACACGTAAATTAGATGGCTTGCTTTTCTCACTCGGAGCCAAATGCAGGCTTCATTAGCAAGTATGACACCCAGGCCTGAAGGCATAAAGCTTTGGTGAAATGAAGCATCTGCAACACTAAGGCAATTTCAGTTCCTAATGCCATTCCCTTTTTAATGTACAATTTGATCCTGTGACACACTCACAGAGAGAGAGAGAGAGAGAGAGAGAGAGAGAGAGAGAGAGAGAGAGAGAGAGAGAGAGAGAGAGAGCTGGTTCACCAGTTCCTTCTTCTGGGGAGACTCTCTGAGACCATGCAATTTGCCCAAGGCCATACAGCCTGGTTCTTCTTTTGGAAAGATTAATGGAGAGTCAAACTTCCAACCCCCCCCCCAAGCTCTGTAGCCAATTGTTTTAGCTTTGCGTTCTACTATTATAAAATATTAAGGGCAGGCAGAGTCTACTGTGTCAGATTAAAAAAAAAACATACAAGCTTTTTGATCCCTACGACTAGCTTGCACCTCATTTCCCAGCAAAGGGCAGCCTAATGACAGCAGTCTGGGCTAAGGGGAGACAAGGCAAAAATGTAGACAATAAGAGCTAAGAAGCAGGAGGCATACTTGATAGGAAAGTCTGCCACTTTCCCAAGAGACACCTGCCTCCTGATAGGAGAATTAGGACGTCTCACAGTACTTGAGTGTGTTTATTGTTCAAAGCCCCCAACAGTTAAAGAAAGTTGGCAATCTTCCACAGCAAACCACTCACTCCAGCCCTACCGCTATTATGGCAAAAAGTGAATTCTCTACCAAAAGCAATCTAGACAAAATAGGTTTAAATTAGGAAAGCAGGTGCCCCGAGAGCATTCAGCCTTTAAAAAGCCCATTAATAAGTATCCATCTGCTTCCTGCTGCATGTAAAAAAAAATAACGTTCACCTTGTTCAGTCAACCATAAATACTATTCTTACAGATGTAGTAAAACTAAAATAATTGGCTGATATTTTTGTGAACTCTAGCATTTTTCCACTACAAAATCTAACTTTACCCTGAGCTTCTTGGTTTACTATATGTGGCTTTTCACGTAGTCTTCACTGATCAATTGAATTATCATTTCAACTATTTTTGTCTAGTGCTTTTGTCCATTCTCTGGGCTTATATAGAAGTCTTAAAACCTGTTAAATTAATTAGCAGCCTAATTACAGTAATTTAAAACTAAGGGGAAAAAACCAAGCATAAATGATTTCAAACAATTCTCTTGACTCACAGCCACTTAGTCAAAAAGGTGGGGTAGTAGAGAAATTTGTGCTCTACCCAGGAGAGGAAAATCAGTGGAGAAGCTGCCGGAAGGAACCAAACTGGGCCAAGTGAGTGGCCAGAGCAGCAGTGGAAGTGATGGAGGGGAGCAGCAATGCCTGTGCTGCAGCCTTGACGAACCAGGACGAACCCATTTGTGCCCATCTCTATTTAGGATCGCTACATATGGTGTGAGGGAGGGGAGATCCTCATGGGTAGCAGGTAGCGATGTAATATTCAACATCAGTGGGAAAACACCCAGCCAATCTGTACATATCTAGAATGAGCAGATTCCTAGCAGATTTTGCATGATAGGGCAGGAGAGACAATGGTAGAAGGAAAGTTACAAACACTATCTGAATCTCTTGTAAAGTTTAGTTGAGGAAAAGTGATTTCACAATAAAAGCAGGGATGGATTCTCAGTTTAAAAGGTCACTTCAAATACAGATACCGGGCATTAAACACAGTGCCTAAGGCAATGTGTTGAAGAGGGAGGGAAAAATAGAAAGAAAAATAGAAAGAGGACCCAATATGCTAATCGGGCCATATCAAGAAGTCATTTTGAAAAAAAGGTCCGTTTAGGATGGTTTGTGTATATTTTATTTATTTATTTTATTTTTGAGTATTTCTACCTCGCCTTTCTCCTTGGAAAGGACCCAAGGGTACGGTCCAGTACCATTAAGACATATTCAAGTCTGAAAACAGGGAATTGAAGGACATCTTACAGCATGAAAAGGCAACATTAAAGCTAAAAGAGAACATGAGCAGTTAAAGAAAAGAGTATAAATTCCATGTAATCATGTATGACAGACCATTTAAAAGTTACAAGGGATGGAAACTATAACATTGAAAACATAGTGTCACTGCAATCACACAAGGAAAGATATAAACACACACAAAGTTATAAGCTGTCATAAACACAAAGTCTGTGTAGTCACGTATGGTAGATTCATATGAAAGTGTATGCTGATGGCCTATGATCAGAGTTTCTATAACACACAAACTATGTTACACGTTGATGTACACATTCAGGGTATGTTGCTAGCTATGCGCAAGACGCAATGGGAAAGCAATTTCAGCCATGTTTTCCAATGGCAGGTCATGAAGGCTCTCCACACACACTGAGCCATTTTCACCCAACCCATCCCCACAGGCCAGTTTTGCGAACAATTCCAAGTTCTTTCTTGAAACCCGTCTGTGGATGCTGAAGATGTGACTGAGACCTGCAGCCGTGCAAGCGTCTGGGTAAAAATCATACCCATCACAACTTGGAACAGTTTTATTGGCACGGTTCCATGGCACTGGATATGTGCCGAGAGAGTTTTCTGGCATATTATGATCAAAGGGCTCGCAGTTGCTTCAAGACTGGAACTCGGCTTTTGGACAAGTTATGACCTACCACTTGAGCGCTCAACCCTCACCTCTCCTCATCAAGTTGGGAGGGACCAGATGGAACCAGAAAGTCAAGAATACGGTTTGTGAAAAGGAAGGCATTCCAGATACTTTGGAAGAGGCAGTTGTGTCCCTGTTCCCTAAGAAAAGGTTCTTGGACCCACATAAATTTTAATAAAACATCTATGTTGCCAATACTCCCTTTTCCTAGACAAAGTACTTCAACAGATGGTGACACTGCAGGCTCATGAACTCTTATTTATTTTAAACATTTATACTCTTCCTTTCTTTTCAAGAAGACCCAAAGACGTTTACCATATTAAAAACAAACAGAATTAAAAGTTTTCAGAAATTGAAGACACGTACTATTAAAGCTAGTAGGCCAAAACGGGTTTTAAAATACATTAAAATCAACAAAAGCACAACAGTTCCATTTAAGAACCCCATTTTAGGCAGCAAATCAGTAAGGCTGTTACTTCATCTCCCTCTCATCGCTATTCGCAGTCCCGCTTGGGACCAGTACGAGGAAATCTTACCGCACGTCCATTGCGTGACAATGGGATTTCGTCCCGACCACGGCCCCTGAACTGAGATTAATGCATGATGAGCCATACCCCTCCCTGGGCTCGGGAATCTGCTTGTCTCGGTTCTCGTTCCGAGATGAGTGCCTGTGAGGTAAGGCTTGTCACGCAATGTGCCATTCTCCCTCTAGTGGCAGGAGTGCAAAGTGCCATTCACCAGTACATTACCTATGTAGTCAGCAATGCAGTGCAGAGAGATTAAAAGACAAATGCCTCGAACTTAGCTCCATAACGCATTGAAGGCAAAGTTGAGGAGATTCAAAAGATCAAAAAACGGAAGGTCGGAGCAAAACAAAAAACAAAAACAAGAACGAAGGCTGAAAAGTTCAGATGTTGTCACGGAACAAGGACACGCAGTAACAGTTGTCACGGTACCATCAATCACGCCCGTGGGTACACAGAAATAGGGACAGTACCAGGACAAGACCACGTGACCGCAAGCGATGTGATCACGAAACGAATGTCAACTCAGAACGAGGAAGGACGTGAAGTAACCGTCTAAGAGAAGGCCTGCCCAAACAGGGAGGTCTTTGCCTGCTACCAAAGGACACTGAAGATGGGGTCAGTGTAGCTTCCCATGGGAGGGAGTTTCCAAGTCTGGGAGCAGTGACAGAGAAGGCCCTCTTTCCCCTGCCCTCACCAAACTCCACCTTTGATGAAATGGATTATGATGATGCTCTAGTCTTATTTTCACACCCACAAACATAACGCATCTGCCCCCCCATCTACAATCTTTAGACTTTGCAAATTACAACAGCAAACTAGGGAATCTGCCCAAGCCTTATCCTTATTGGCTTGTTCACCCCCATTAAAGATCAGGGATGGAACACTTTTACCACGGCAGGTGGAAACAGTGTCTAGATTCCTATTTTAAAAAAACCCCATCATAATCTGTAATTTCCATCCTTTAACAGATGTGAAGTGCAATCCACGCTCTACATCTCTCATTGATAACTCTATCTTATGCAACCTTCCTCACAGCTACTTCCATCCAAATTCCTGGTGGGGGGGAAATGTAACATTTAGGGGAAACACTTATCAACCTTTAAGGGCAGTGTTACAGTAACTGCATAAACTCACGGGACAAAGGACCTCAAACCCCAGACTCTCCCATATATTATTAAGTTTGTCCTCTTCCCTCCCCCCTCTATTGTTCCAGGCCTTCAGGCTCTAAAGCCACAAAGAGGCCTTCTTTGCCTCTCATTCTCCATGGCTAGTTAAGGTCACTGCAGGAATGCTTGCCCCAGTCTCTTCCTTTCACTCTGTTCAACGAACACTGCTCTGTCCAAACCTTATACCCATCCCCACCCCGATCTTCTTCTCGCATGGCTTAAAAAAGCACAGCCTTTCCTTATTCTTGTCCTACAACGTACATTTGCTTCAGCTCGGAAAAGCAGAAACCATGCAGGCATGAGAAATGCACCCTTGCTAAGAGGACTGTGTGCAGAACATAAACTTACAAAAGAAAAACATTTAGGAGCATTTCTCCCCTGTTCTGTTGCTGTAGTTTATAACCCAAGTATCAATATGTTTGCAACTCCAACAACGTCTACCTATAACATCTAATTTATACAACTGATGGTTGACATAATAAGTCAATAGATCTCCGAGAAGACAATTCAAAATGTTCACAGATGTTCAGTAAATAAAAGAGACTTGTTTCATTATAATGTATGGCTTCCCAAACAGAAATCAATCAGTTACCCTGCATTAATTAACATGGAAGCAGGCTTGATGATTTAGAGCCTGAATTTGGTAGCAATAATGAAGTATCAGATGCATTTTTAGATAAATTAGCCTATGAACTTCTTGGAGACGTTCCTTAAGTAGAGGAAGGGCTGGGCAGATATGGAGAAAATTAGGTATATCCTTTCAGGCATGAATGTCAACATATCAGATAAAGTAGCAATTTTCCTGAAATTGATTATCCAAACAAGAGAAGAGGGACACTACCCAAATCTAGTCAACTGGGTCCTATTTTACCACTGGTCTTACACTTGTTAGAGAGATATTTTGTGTCTGTGTGTGCGCGTGCGTGTGTGTAGTGTGTGATGATCATTCTATATATAATGCCAATAAAGACACAATGATGATAAGACTAGGAAAATTTTGGATTTCAAAAGCCACATTAAAGGAATCAAAGTGATTTCTTCAAGTTGAAAATAAGGCGATATTTACTAAAGGTTCAACTTTCCAAGAAAATTTTTTAAGATTTAGGTGGAAAATATGGGGACCTACAAATGGGACCTACAACCAAGTAGTATAACATGGAATGCTCCTATTCGGTGTTCTGTCAGCATCCGTACCACCCCCATGATCCCTCATCCCATTGTTGGTCAGCATTCCGTACATAACATGCTCTGGTCTGTTTTGGAAGGCCTTGTTTGCAGCTGTTATGTGCCTTCAACTTGGAACCCACTTATAGCGACCCAGTGGCATGGTGGCTCAGCAGGCTAGAGTGCTGACAGGTCGGCTGCAAAGTCAGCACTGCGGCAGTTCGAATCCCGGGTGCCAGGCAGAGGAGTGAGCCCCCGCTGTTAACCCCAGCTCCTGCCAACTTAGCAGGTCAAAAAGCATGTAAATGCAAGTAAATAGGTACCGCCGTAAAAAGCGGGAAGGTAAACAGTGTTCTGTGTGTGCAGAAATGCATTCAGCCATGCCGGCCACATGAACACGGACTTGCACAACACTGTCTCTTTGGAATGGAAATGGAGATGAGCACTCCCCTTAGAGTCAAACATGACTAGCACACAAGTGCAGGGGGAACCTTTCCCCTTTTCCCTTTTATATAGAGACCCTAACAGAACTTCCAAACTACTGTGCTGTATGGTACATGAAATATTTAAGGAAAAGTTTTACCACTTCCACATCCCCAAGTCAGTTTCCACAACCAAGTTGGGATTCAAATTCAGCTTTCTGAATCCTAATCACATACACCCTATCCGCTACTCCACAGTGAGTACAGTATCTCAGCTCCTGCTTAAATCTATTCAAAAGGATTTTTGTATTTCTCAAAACCTTGGGGGAGTACATAAACTTCCTGAGGGATGTCAGACTACTGACACATGGCACTTCAACTCTGGTAGTATCCCTCTGGCTACCAAAGGGACAGTTTTTGAGAACACTGATGAGAATTAGAACATGGGAAGATATGATATACAGTATTGAGCATAACGTTTTCCCCTTATACATGAAGAACTGCACGTAAAGGACACCGGTTTTGAAGCTATGGGTTTACTGGGTTATTTTCAGGGAATTGTAGATCATATGCAGGCATTAGAACAGGCTCAGTTTAGTGAGGAGCTGCAGATGGGGACATAAGAGCCCCAGGCTGAAACCTCTGTTTGGCCATGGATACGCATGCGAGGCAGAGGGGGGCATTGGTAAAACCTCTCCTTAAATATCACGCTTGCCTCAGAGATCCTACTAGGTTGGTCATAAGTCATAATTGACTTGTACATGCATACCAATTGTAGAATCCCACTTTTAAGGGGCAAGAATCAAGTTGCTGCGAATATCGCATCCCCCTGTATAGCAAATGGGTACTTTTCTGTAGGATGTCTTGTGCAATTTGCTTGCATTACATAGAGTTCTTATCTTCACTCGGAAGGGATTGTGTCATGATTGAAATAGACTTTGAGCCTTGTTTTATTTATTTATTTACAGTAAGACCCCCGTATCCACTGATTCCTTAACCACTGATTCGGTTATCCATGGTTGGCAGAGGAATAAATAAATAAATAATTCAGCAGCCGCAAAGCAAGCTACTGTTACAAACAGCAGCTGCAAAGCAAGCTACTGTCGTAAAACAGCAGCTGTAAAGCAAACTACTGTCACAGACAGCAGCCAGAAAGTAAGCTACTGCCACAAAACAGCAGTTGGGGGGTTGGCGTTCTCTGCTATCCATGGTTTTCGTTATCCATGAAAAGGCCTGGAACCGATCCCCAGTTAATACCGGGGTCCTACTGTAGTTATTTATTATTGGATTTATATTCCGTGCCATCTAGCCCAAAGGCTACTCTGGTGGGTTTACAATAATAGAAATACATTATAAACAAGACAATAAGCAAAAATAGAGAACAAAAAAAGAATACAAATTAAATATAGCGTAAAATTAATTCTATAACATTCTATAAAAAATAAAAGTGAACTAGCAAAGTATATAAAATAATCTGTCACAAAACAAACACAACAAGAGAGGGAAGAATTTTTTCAGATCCACCAAGAATCAAGAATCAGGGAAAGCTGCTCTAAACTGCCATGTTCTCAACTGGCACTTAAAGATTTTGAGTGAGGGAGCCATACATATCTCAAGAGGCTTTGTTTCAGAGCTGAGGGTTCACCACCAAGAAGGTCTGATTTCTAGATGCTGCTGCCCAGCTTGAGAAGATTGGGTGGTCTGGGCAGTTCTATTTGTGAGAAGTCACTCTGTCAGATAACAGGGTCCCAAACCATTTAGAGCTTTGTATGTTAGCATTAGAACCTTTAAGTCAATACAGAAGCATATTGGCAGCCAGTGCAGAGCAGCCAGAACAGGGGTAATGTGATGGTATCTTTTTGTCTGTGTTAGTAATCTAGGCACTGCATGGTGCGCTAGCTGCAACTTCCACACCAACCTCAAAGGCAGTTCCATGCAGAGTGTGCTGCAGTAGTCTAATCTTGAGATCATCAGTGTATGGACCAATGTTGTAAGAGCTCCAATGTCAAGGAAGGCCCACAGCCGGGCATTCCAGCACAGATGAAAGTGTGCAGATCAGACCACCAACACCATCTGGGTTTCCATGGTGAATGCCAGGTCTAGTTGGGCACCCAAGCTGTGGACCTCATCCTTCACAGAGAGAGTCACTCCCCCAAAGGAGAGGGGGCTTCCCAAACTGCAGGCGCTGGAGGCTCCCATCCAAAGGACTTCTGTCTTGCCCGGGATCAACCTTAGTCTATTTGCCCCCCCCCCATCCATACCAGTACAGCATCTAGGCAGCACTCTAGGGATGGAACAGCATCCTCTTCGGATGACAAAAAGGTGATATAGCGCTGGGTATCATTTGCATATTGGTGACACAAAGCTCCGTACCGCCTGATGACCCTCCCCAGGGGCATCATATCGAAATTAAAGAGCATGGGAGAGACTATCAATGGCTATAACACCCCACAATTAGAGAACTACAGGGTGGAAGTCATTCCATCCATCTGTAGTCTCTGGGGATGGTCCTCCAAGAAGGATCAGAACCATGCCAGTGCAAGGCCAACCATCCCCAGCTCAGAGAGCCTCCCCAGGAGGATACTCTGGACAATGGTATCAAAGGCTGCTGAGTGGTTGAGGCAGACAAGCAGAGATGTTTTGCTCCCATCAACAGGTCATCATGCAGAGAGGCCAATGAAGTTTCTATACCATGATGCTGCCTGAATCCCGACTGAAATGGATTGAGAGCGTTGGTATCAATGTTCATTTTCTTCTGAATGGGCCTGATGAGTGTCTCCATGACGTTGAGAGACCCATTTATTATTTGAGTAGTGACTGGCCTGGCTGTTTTTATTAGCCAGTCCAGGGAAGGATCAAGGGAGGAGGCGGTGGCTCGACAACAATCAAGGGCCCTGTCCGTTTCAGCAAGCATAACAGGTTGCAAGGAGGTGAAAGTTGGCAGGCAAGGCAATGCACTGAATATCTCAGATCTAGAGGTCTAGGTCCCGGCGGATGCTCTCCACTTTCATTTTAAAACATGCCACAAATTGGTCACAGCTGATCCTAGATGGAGGCCTGTCATGGTGACCAACCTTCGATCGATTGATTGTTTTGACAAATCTAATACACAGTGAGGAGTAGTGGATTGCGTAATGGGATGGATTAGATTTCCTGTTTGGCTATGGAAACTCACAGGGAGGTAGAACTAGCAAGTAAAGGCAAAGGTAAAGGTTCCCCCTGCACATGCATGCTAGTCGTGTCTGACTCTAGGCGTGGTATTCCTCTCAGTTTTCAAGCCAAAGAGCCAGTGTTGTGCAAGTCCATGGCCATGTGGCCAGCATGGCTGCAAGGAAACACTGTTTACCTTCCAGCTTTTTACGGTGGTACCTATTTATCTACTTGCTATTACATGCTTTTGAACTGCTAGGTTGGCAGAAGCTGGGGATAACAGCGGGAGCTCACTCCACTACGTCCTGTGACATAGGATTCGAACCGCTGAGGTGCAGACTTTGTAGCCGACCATTTCAGCGCTGTAGTCTGCTGAGTCATCAGCGAGTGGCTCTAGTCCACTGAGCCACCAGAACTAGCAAGACCACTCCTTAAATATCTCACTTACTTTGAGAGCCGTATTAAGGTCACTGTAAGTCAATTCTGGCCTGACAGCACGTAGTATCAACTGTTATACATAAATTTAATAGTCCAAATTTGAATCTGCAGCAGCAGAATTACAGTGGAGGTTTTTTGGGGTATACCCAGTACTGAAAATATAGCGTTTACAGAATAATTTGATCAAAAATGCTTCCTCCAGAAAGCCTTTCTGCAGCTTGCTATTTAAGTGTCCAACGCCTGCAAAGTGGAAGTTGGCAGCTACTGTCAGACAGTTCTATCTTAACACTTCATGAGAAAGAAAACAAAGCTCAGCCTCAGCTTTGTTTGGCTACAACTTTGAGTTAATTTTAGAAGGCACTCAGTAATTACTCAACTAAAATTTGGCTGAGACACTGGAATCATCCATTAAACCCCTGGAGAATTTTGTGAAGGATACCGTAATGAGCAACAGGATTACCTCCCCTTGAAGGAATGAGGAGACATCCTGCTCCGTTTCCTCAGACACAGACGGAAAAGTCTGAACTTTGATTAGTTGGGAAGCAAAGCCTGAAATAATTTGTGCTGAATTTCTCTGCCGGTAGGGACACCTAACACCCAATGCATAAATTAGAATTAATAGAATGTCAGGAATCAAGCACAATTTTGATTTAAACCCCTACCAGAGCTACTCTTTACTAGTCTCATTGTCATGTTTTTCAGATGTGGCTGATCATGTGCCTATATACACACACATTGTGTTCCTGATGCTCCCTGTACAGTAGGACCCCTGTATCCACTGATTCATTATCCAATGATTCAGTTATCCACGGTTGGCAGAGGAAAAAATTAAATAATACAGCAGCCACAAAGAAAGCTGTAAAGCAAGCTGTTGTCACAAAGCAAGCTGTAAAGCAAGCTGTTGTCACAGCAGCTGTAAAGCAAGCTATTGTCACAAATAGCATCTATAAAGCAACAGTAGCCATAAACAGGGGCCATAAAGCAAGCTATTGTCAGGAAACAGCAGTTTGGGGGTGGGCAGGCAGGCATTCTCTCTTATCCACGGTTTTCATTATCCACAGGAAGGCCTGGAACCAATCCCCAGCAGATACCGGGGTCGTAATGTAAATTGTTATAGCAACAGTAAGATCTTGTGCTACAACAAGAATATTTCACTGCATGATTTCAACAACATCTTGCTCCCCAATTCATCTCTACATCTATCCTTCTGTAACACATTGCCTAATCAAGAGGTCTGCAGAACAGCAACTCTTGCCACTGGTTTTGTGCAAATTTGACTGGGCCTAACAAATGTTTTATCCAATCATTAATTTTTGGATTCCGCCACACCACACCAGCCCCCACCTCCGCCTACATGCTAGTGTGACTTACTATGCTTTACCTCCAACGACTGTGATGCAAGGATATTCAGAACAGCCTTCCAGAAATCAGAAGCATCCTGTTTGTAGCTCATTATTATAAGTAGGTAACCCCAGGACTTGGCACCCACACTTCTCTTCTGGTGTCCATTATTATTTTGATTTAAATGGCCCAAGGGTCAGAGGGTTCACACTAAGTCAGAGCTGAAATAATAAATGGCTTATTTTCCATCCTGGTAGAGGAAATACATCACAACCCATTGTGGTGCATTCACAGATGCTGTTTTTACAGGAAAGTGTAAAAATAACTGAATCAGTTTGCTTTGCTACTCATATTCAAACAAAGCTCCTTACTATACAATTAATGCAGCAAAGAAAAGGCATGTTTTCAACACCTTCAATGGACTAAGAAGGAGATAGCATCTTACAAGGGGAAATCGACACACTAATTATTTTAGAAGTAGAAGAAAGTTTGGCAGAAAATAATAATCGTTTGCCAAAGCAGAACAAAACAGTTACTAAGTACAGGCCTTTTAAGTCCAGGAGAAAGTTCAGACAGTTTGCTTTGAAATTGCAGTCTTGTAATACAGTGGAGGTACTGCTCGTCCACAAATCAGCAAGAAGTGCTGTATAATTTTAGCGGCAACCTCGTATCTCCTTCCGTATCAGTAAGCCACATTAAATTCAACAGAACTTAGTTTTAAGTAGATACATATAGGAAAACCGTGCACATGGTAGATACCGGTTACACACTACACTTCGTATTGGGCTGCGTTATCCAGCAATCGCATTCCCTCCTGGCCAATATCCTTCTGGAATGTTTTAAAGCAAGATAAGTACCCCAGTCGTGTTAACTAAGAGTATTTTCATTATAGGATCTGTCAGTTTTACTTCCTCCTCCATACGAGTGCACATTAGCAATTAACAGTCCTTTAATTAGTCAGTTTTATTTCCCGTGGCAGAAACGTACCTAGTGGTTTCCTTTTGGTTTTTCCTTGATATTAAAACCACACTATTTCAGCTGTACAGGAAAGGGAGGAAATACAAGAAATCCAATAATTAACTCCTTCCTCTTTTTTCACCACATAGCAACAAAAAGTCTTTCCCTGATTTGTTTCCCCATCTTCTCTTATTTTATTTATTTTAGTACTGATGCTACAGGACTGTCTTATGTACCTTAGGAGTGTAAGTGGGGTATGTTGCTGTTTTTAAACTTGAGGTTTTTGCTCCCAGAGGGATGGGTTCCATCGGAAGGAGAGTAGTATGGAGCTTCAATGTTTAACAAGGCAGGGGAGGTATGATAGGAGGTGCCAGCTTTCGCACTGCGTACAACATTGCAGCCTAAACCCAGGGTGTTAATCTGCTCTAAGCTGTCCCTAAACCAATTAGTTGGTATAGCCTTGGTTTCAAGGCCCCTGGTTGAAAATACTGCTCTAAATGTCAAGGAGGTAAATAAGGTTAAAAAAAAAAAAAGAGCCATCATAGATTTGAGCCTGGATGTCCATGATGACCTGGCTTGCATTACCGACCTCGTTGAACTGGGGGGGGGGTTGTCCACCAATATTCTCTGCAACAGCAGGCAAGATCTGAGCGTTGGAGAGACGACGTTGCAGCGGCCTATGAAGATTTCCTCCCACTCCTCGTGTGTCATATTCCCTAATTTTGGGGGTTTGTGTGTTTATATCTGAATGTAGGAAACCCAGACAAAATAGAGATTCTGTAAGTGTATCGCCCACCTCACTGCTCAGCAGTCTTCCTTCCGGTGCTAGCTGAGCTAGGGGGACTTCACTGTCCATGAAAGCAACTTTATTAGGAATGGTTCAGGACTTCATGTTGTGAGTCTGTCCCAAATGGTATAATATCTGGTAAGGTTTGCACTCACTGGAATTCAGAGCATCCTCAGAGGTGTAGGTCCTTTTTAAAAAGCCCACCCGAGGAGATTGAGGGGCACAAATGGTTTTCTGGTGGCTCCTGAGGAATTTCCTGTCACCTCAGCACTTCTAGAGAGTGAAAGAAGTAAATCACCACCAGGGATAGATGAGATACTGATAGAACTGTTTCAAACTGAATCTGTTAAAATCCAAGCAAGATTATGATAGCAAATATGGAAAACAAAACAACGGCCCACAGACTGGCAATGTTCAATATTTATACGAATACCCAGGAAAGGAGTGGCAGGTGGCTTCTGAGACCCAAGAGTTCCTGGGTGAGTCCAATTATCTAGGCACACTTCAATCTGGCTTCAGTCCTGGTTACAGGTGGGCATGAACCATGCTTTGGTGTGGTTCATTAGATCAGCCCCACAGGAGTTACAACAGCATCCCAGATTCTCTGTGTCACCTCCTCCCCTATGCACATACTCAGAGGAGGGAGTGGGGAAGAGACGTGTGGGGCGTTGCCTTTAACTGGGTGCCTATGTGAGGAGTGGGGCAGGGAACCCGGGGCATCAGCGCAACAGCTGTGGCTCTGATCTACCAAACTGCACTGAAGTGCAGAAACACAAATGGGACTGAGACCGCCCTGGTCGCATTGCAGGATGGCCTTTTGAGGGGGCTGACAGGGGTTGCTCTACCTTGTTGGTCCTTCTCAATCTGTCAGCAGCCTTTGATACTGTCAACCACGGTAACCTCCTGGGCAGGCTCTCTAAGGTTGGGATGGGGGGGAAGCTTTTGGCTGGCTCTGCTCCTTCCTCAAGGGCCAAGCGTAGCAAGTAAGCCGGGAGGGGGCTCTCTTCTCCCTGGACACACTCTTCTGGTGTGCCTCAGGGGTCGGCAATCTTCCCCCATGCTCTTTAACCTCTATATGAGGCTGCTGGCTGGGGTGATCCGGAGTTAAGGGGCTTGCTGTCATCAGTACGCTAATGACATGCAGCTCTACCTCTCCTTTTCTTCCTCTGCGATGGAGGCCGTCCAGACCCTTGATTGCTGCCTGGCTGAGGTTCTGGAGTGGGCCAGGACTAACAGGCTCAAACACAACCCTGAGAAGACCAAGGTTCTATTCTTCAGGGAAGGGGGGCGGGGGCAGATGGGTACAGTGGCCCTTTTCCCAGTCTTGGTGGGACTGTCCTTTAACTGGCTGAACAAGTGAGGAATCTGGGCATTGTCCTGGATCCGGCATTGTCCTTGGTGTCCCAGGTAGCAACCGTGCCCAGAATGGCCTTTTACCAACTTAGGCGTATTGCCCAGATTTGGCCATACCTTGATGGGGACTCTCTACGGACTGTTGTGCAAGTGCTGGTCATGTTGAGGATAGATTATTGTAATGCCCTTTACATGGGGCTTCCCTTGACCCTTGTTCAGCGACTGCAGAGGGTACAGAATGCGGCGGCCAGATTAGTGGTTGCTGGGGGCAGATATGACCACATCACCCCAATTCTGGCTCACCTGCATTGGTTACCCGTTGTCTCCCAAATAAGGTTCAAGGTATTGGTTTTGGTTTACAAAACCCTCCATCGCTTGGGACGTGAATATCTGACAGAGCGGATCTCCCAAAAGTCACTGCTGGCCCAGCCCACTAGAGCTTCATTGGCACTCTTGTTCCGGGTGGCCCCCCCTAGGGAGGCCCGTAAGGTTGCTATCCTCAATCGTCTTCTTGGTGGCTGGGCCGGTTACGTGGAACAAACTGCTTAGCGAGAGTCACCAAGCTCAATCCCTAACAGCCTTTTAAAAAGCATTAAAAATTGGCTGTTTAAAGAAGCATTCGGCAAGTGCAAATCTTTTTAATGTTTGTCCTGTTCTCCTTTATATTTCTGGTGTTCTTGTTATCCCCTACTTGTGTACCTCTTGCCATTTTTTTTGTTTGATTGGTTGACTGGTTTTGATAAGTTATTTGTTTGACCTGTTATCTGTATTTCTTTTTTGAATTTATTTTAATTATTGCTTATGTATTGATCTCTATGTAAACCACCCAGAGTTCCTTCAGGAAAATAGGTGTAGTATAGAAGTATAAAAATAAATTGGTGCCCATTTCCAGTCCTGATTACATGGCAGAGGCTGTTTTGGTGACTGTGGTGGATTACCTATCTATCTATCTATCTATCTATCTATCTATCTATCTATCTATCTATCTATCTATCTATCTATCTATCTATCTATCTATCTATCTATCTATTTATTTATTTATTTATTAAACTATTTTGACCCCACCTTTCTCCTTAAAAACGACCCAGGGACAGCTTATACCATGAAAAGGCAGAATTTAAATCTAAAAATAGTAAGTAAACAAAAGCAAAGCAAAGCAAAGTGTTCTGCTTATATACCGCCCCATACCACTACAAGTAGTCTCTGGACGGTTTACAATTTTTAATTACAGTGTGCAGGCTACACATTGCCCCCCCAGCAAGTTGGGTACAAGCAAAAAAGATCAAACAAATGCCGCATTAAAATATAGTAAACAAAAGGAAGATGTAAAGAAACATTCAAAGCAATAAGACATAACCATCTATTTAACACCCCACGCAGGTATCCAGTAATTAAGGGAAATCTTGCCTGAAGAGAAAGGTCTTTCCTATGTCGGGAACTGGTGCTTTCCGCAGGAACTCTTGGTGGCTTTCAATACTATCACCCATGGTGTCCTTCTGGGCCAGCTCTCTCTCCAGGTAAGGATATGAAGATTCATAAAGCAAATCAGGTGCTGCTGCTGATGGGGATTCCTGTTCGATGCCCTGTTTGTTGGTCTGTGGCCTCCCTTCAGGTTCTATTTTTGTCCCCCATGTTATTCAAACCAAAACATGAAACTGCTGGGAGAGGTTGTCCAGTTTTAGAGGCTTGGTGCCATCCATACGTGGATGATTCCCAAACCTCTCTCTCCTTTTCCATCAAATTCCAAGGAAGTACTAAATCAGTTTCTTAGGTCGGCAATGGAACAGATTATTGTAAATAAACTAAAGCATGATCCGGACGATACAAAGGCGCTCCTGGTCAACCAAAAGGCAGATCAGAGGAAAGGGTTTTATCCTCCCCTCAACAGAGTCACACATAAGCCTAAAAGCCCAGGTTCACAGCTTGAGTATGATCCTGGACATGCCCCTGAGCCTGGATGCCTCTGTCTGGGTAGCAGCCAGCAGTTCTTTGGCACAGTTAAAACTACAGATGGGCATAACCGCTGGTTCGGCAGTTCGACCAACAGGTATGCCCCAGTCCCAGTCCCAAGCCCTTCCCCCTCCAGTGGGCGCCCAGTCGAAGGCAGCGCTTGGGGAGGCGGGGCAGGAACGCTGGGGTGCTGCCCCTGATTGGATGCCTGCCAGAGGGGGTGGAGCTTGGAATGTCTGTTGGGGCAACTGCTGAACCAGCAGTTCATGCCCATCTCTAGTTAAAACTACTGCACCAGCTGTGCCTGCTCCTGAAAGATGTCTCACCTGGCCATGGTGACACATGCCTCCTTAGTTACATCCTGTTCAGTTATTGTAATGCTCTCTGTGCAGGCCTGCCTTTGGAAAGTGTTTGGAAGCTTTAGCAGGCCTCAAATGCTGCTGACAAATTATTCAATGGAGCTGACTAGAGGAATCATATATAACTCTCCTTCCTGTTACAAGAGTCCATGGGCTGCTGGTTGACATTTCTGGACCCAACTGAGCTCGCTCACTTTTACTCATCTGTTGTCCATTCAGGCAGAGATCCTGTTAAAGCAAACCATAGTAGCACCAGATGGACTGTGAGTAGCCGGTCTCCGGCTAGCTGAGCATCAGCTGGCTTTCTGTCACTGTGTGATCTCTGCTTGCGAATACCAATAGTGCAAGAGGAAGCAAGAACGCCCAAGTTACAGCACCAGGAGATCATGGCCCAATGCTTTCCAGCATCACAACCCTTTCCTTTTTTATTTTCTTATTAGATAACATCTTTTTTAAAAGAATGACAGAGAATTAATACAACCCCCATAAATGTAGGCTCCTTTAATACTCTTCTTTGATCTTCAGGAGGGAACAGCGCATATTTCAACATACTGCACATTTATTTGAAAAGACAGGCCTTCTTTAATTCAGTAGATAATAAAAAAGACAAATGTTCCACATTATTCATGTGTAGCTTAATGCTTCTGGCATAAACAATTAGGTGTCCATTTTTTTAAAAAAAAGACCACCAAAGACATGAAAAGAGCTAGTTCTTCAGCAATAAATGAAATAAAAGGTCACAACCACCCCTAGATCCTGGTTTTCAGTAACAACAGTGGATAAAGGAAAAAAGTTAGATATGGTAGACAAAAGACATTTCACCACAAGGGAAGGTTTCTGGGTTTTAAAATGTGAAAGCTTCACACGAGAAAGCTGAAAAGCACCCACGATTTCTTTTAAAGAAGATCAAGGAGTACCGTATTTCATGAGACAAAAAAGATGCAGTAAAATATCAGAAAAATAAAGTAAAATTGTTTAGCGATATATTTATTTTATTTTTTATTTTATTTTATTTTAGGATTTATATACCGCCAAGCTTAATTCAAAGTACAACTCTAGGCAGTGTACAAGGAAATTTAAAACAACAAAATAAAATATTTTACATTTATTAAGTACACATAATAAACATAGAGTAAACAAATCATAATTGTTATAACATCGCAACATGTTAGTATTTCTTCTTCCTTAAATTCCAGCGAAACATACATTTATAGTATTCAGCTCTTATGAAATTCTGGTTGTTTCCACAGAGTATGTTTTAGTTGGGTTTTATAGCGGCATGAGCAATATAAATCCATTTTTAAAAGTGTGGTTACTGAATCAGAGTAAGGAGTTGCCTAATTTTTAATGGTGGAAGTGCAATAATAATAATACATACTCATTATGTATCCCTGAGTAATATAACGGACATCTTCAAATGGCACAATAAGGTGTGGCTTGTGTTAATCATTGTTTGTTACATAAGCTATAAATTTCATAGCAGATGATCAAACAAATGATGGTATCCCTCCCATTTTAGGTTGGCTCCTCTCACGTGTATTTTGTCAGTTCCTGCCAATGGGTGGGCAGCTAGGAAAACAAACCAAGAATAAACCATAGTTCTGAGTTGAGGCTCCGTAACAAGCTGTGCTTTAAACAAGCATAAACCAATGATAAAACCATAACTTCAGACTGGGATTTGTGGTCTATTGAGAAAACTAGGCCTTTTCAACAGAAGTGGGTTGGTGTATCACAACAAACCACACTACTGTGATCAATATATGCTTTACAGCTTGGAAGCATATCCACAGTATGTGTTGTGTTGCGTCATTGCAGTCGTGACTGACGCTTAGTGACCCCATGTCCATGGAGTTTTCTTGGCAAGAATACTGGAGTGGTTTGCCAGTTCCTACTCCAGGCACCACAACCCTTTCCTTTTTTATTTTCTTATTAGATAACATCTTTTTAAAAAGAATGACAGAGAATTAATACAACCCCCATGAATGTAGGCTCCTCTTTGATCTTCAGGAGGGAGCAGCACATATTTCAACATACTGCACATTTATTTGAAAAGACAGGCCTTCTTTAATTCAGCACCTGGTATTCCCTGGTGGCCTCCCAACCTGGGCCGACCCTGCTTAGCTTCTGAAATCAGTAGAGATCGGATGTGCTTAGGGCATCTAGGCAGCGATCCACAGTATACTCTGTTGTAAAAAAAAATAGCTTGTTGCAATCCTTTGTATAACAGATGCCAATATTATAAAATGCCACCATGCCTGTGTGTGTCTGAGAGAGAGAGAGAGAGAGAGAGAGAGAGAGAGAGAGAGAGAGAGAGAGAGAGAGAGAGAGAGAGAGAGAGAGAGCTATGAAGGATTGTTAAATCTAGAACACATAAGTTAACATGGTAAGGAACATGGGTACAGTGTTTTGAGAAATCTTTCTCTTTGGCTATCACATATCCCTCCCCTCCCCCCCCATCACTATGCTCTGAACATACAACACACACACTCTTTCACTCCCATTTACTCATTACAAGAAAGACTAGAAATCTTCAACAGGTATCTGGATAGACTGAGCTTTGGAATGGATGAGAACTAGCAATCTGATCCAACAAAATGGAGTTACCAAGGGCGGAAAAGCTGGTTACTCTGGATAGAGGCGCTAAACCAGTCATGGATGATTACACTCTCTTTAAAAGGTCGAGTTCATTGCTGGAGGATCCTTCTGAACTCAGCACTATCAGCAGAAGCACCTAGTGGCAGTGGCAATTAAGAGGGTCCTTTTCCAGTTTTGGCCAGATTGCTGTCTATGACCCTGTCCAATTACCACATATCTTGCAGCAATTAGTCATATCCTAATTATGTCTAATCTGAACTATTAAAATCTCCAGGGGGGGCTGTCTTGAAGCTGGTTCAGAAACTTCAACAATCATTCTTAAATCTCTGAATGTCTTTTTTATTAAGATGGTTTTTAATTACTCAACTGTATTTTAATCAGTTTTATTGTTTAATTGTTTTCAGTGTATATTTTACTGTGTTTTCAATTCTATTTTTTCAATATGGCAAGTCACCTTGGGTCCCTTTATCAGAAGAAATAGAGCCTATAAATAAGACAAACAAATGGCAAGTGCTTAGGTTATCATTTAAAGCCCATAACGGTTTAGAGCCTTGCTACATGTCTGAGTGCCTCTCCCTCAAAACGTCTACTTGTCTCACCCATATCTCATACACTAAGGTGTTGCAAGTGGCAACCCTGAGGAAGACTCAAAAATCTGCCACTCAGAACAGTGGATGCCCCATCACTTTGGAGCCCACTGCATTCCAGCAGTCTCCCTGCCTGAGCTGACGGAGGTGGTCTCGGACCTGGTGTTGAGGACGCCCAGATTGTTGGTGCTGGGGGACCTCAACTTCCACGCTGAGGCTGCCTTGGCTGGGACAGCTAAGGACTTCATGGCTGCTGTGACAACCATGGGGCTGTCTCAACATGTAATCGCCATACTCTGGACCTGGTCTTCTCAATGGAACTGGAGGATGGTGGTTCAGATGTGGAGGGGTTGGCTTTGACCCCATTGTCATGGTCAGACCACTTCCCGGTCAAGTTTAGGCTGTTAGTTACTTCGACCCTCTACAAGGGTGGGGGATCCATTAAGATTATCTGCCCTCAGAGACTAATGGATCCGGATGCTTTTCTGAAAGCTCTGGGGGATTATCTGATATGGTCGGCCCCTATGGAATAGGGAGATGACCCGGGCAGTTGACATGATCGCGCCTAAGCACCCTCTCCCTATATGCAGAGCCCGAATGGCTGTGGGCGATGAAACGAGAGGGGAGACAGCTGGAGCTCAGGTGGAGAAAAGATTGCTGTGAATCTGCTCAAACACAGCTTAAAGCCCACTATCGAACCTATTCTGTGGCAGTATGGTTGGCGAAAAGGCAATATTTCACCAACTGTATTGGTTCCTCAGAGTACCATCCAGCAGAGCTGTTTTGAGTGGTCTGGGATCTTCTTCAATCGGGAGATACAGTGGAGGTCCTGGACCACTCATTGGCTCACTGTGACGAGTTTTCTGTCCACTTTGAGGGAAAAGTTACTCGGATTTGCAGTGAATTGGATTCCACTATTTGTGCAGAATCAAGGGATGTGTCCAGTGCACCGTACTTAGGTCCAGTATTATTGGATGAGTTTCAATTGTTGAGACCCGAGGATGTGGACAGGGTGCTTGGATCTGTCCATATTACCACCATGCTGCTTGACCCTTGCCCTTCTTGGCTAATTGAAAGATCTGCCGGAGGGTTTGCAACTGGGTCGAGGAGACTGTGAATGCCTCTTTAAGAGAGGGAGTGGTCCCTGCCATCTTGAAAGAGGTGGCATTTAGGCCACTCCTTAGAAAACCTAATCTAGACCCAGGGCTGATGGGGTAGCCTTTGAAGATGGTCCAGATGTCCTTATTTGGACAAGGTGTTGGAGTGGGTGGTGGCTGGGCAACTCCAGGCACTGCCGGTTAAAACGGATTTTTGTGGATCCATTTTAATGGTGTTTCAGGCCAGGCTCTGGTACTGAGACTGCCTTGGTTGCCCTGTATGATGATCCTTGCCAGGAGAGAGATGGGGGGTGGGGGAGGAGTGCAACCCTACTGATACTCCTGGACCTCTCATTGGCTTTCACACCACTGACCATGGTGTCCTTCTGGACCAGCTAGCCAGGTTGGGAGTTGGAGGCACCACTTTGCAGTGGTTCCACTCCTTCTGGCTGACCATGTCCAGAAGGTGATGCTGGGGGACAGCTGCTCATCCCCATGGGGTTCTGCAGGGCTCAATACTGTCCTCCATGCTGCTGAACATCCACATGGAACCGCTGGGAGAGGTCATCAGGAGGTTTGGGCTGAAGAGTAAGCAATATGCTGATGATACTCAGCTCTACCTCTCATTTTCCACCAATCCAGGTGAGGGTGCTCCACTAGATAGACTAGAGGGCCATCTCCCTGCTCTGGATGGGGCTGCACTACCCCAAAGGGACAGGGTCTGCAGCTTGGGGATGCTCTTTGACTCCTGTCTAACTCTGGAAGCTCAGGTGGAGCCTCATGACATTTATGCATGCACTGGTAATGTCCTGTATTGATTATTCCAATGTGCTTTATGTGGGGGCAGCTTTTGAAAATGGTACAGTGATTTTAACGGGTTCAGAATCGCATGGCACAGCTGGTGAGTGGTGGGGCCACCAGGGACCATATCACGCTGATTCTGTATATCCTTCATTGCTGCCCGAACTAAATAAAGCCCTAAATGGCTTAGGACCTAGATACCTGAAGGACTGCCTCCTTCCATATAAACCCGCCCAGCACTTAAGATGTAGCCAGGGGGCCCTCCTGAAAGAGTCATCCCTCAAGGAGGTGAAAGGGATGATGGCTTATAGGTATAGGTTTTTTTCGGCAGCTGCCCCCAGGCTATGGAACACCCTCCCAAGTGAGACCCGCCTGGCGCCAACGCTGATGACATTTTGATGCCAGGTAAAAACTTTCCTGTTTTTTAACTGACATAACATAGATTGAGGGTCCTCGTGGCAATTTTAGTGTTTTGTATTTAAATATTTTATTGTTTTTAATTGTCCATTGGCATTTTAATGTTTTAATTGTTTTAACTGTTCATTTTAATTGTAAGCCACCCAGATACCTTTGGGTAGTGGGCGGCATATAAATTGTATAAAATAAATAAATCAATAAATAAATTTCTCTTGTTCTCCTTCTGATTGTCAGGATCTGCCAATACTCAAACCAAAAGCCTCCCAGGTGAGAAATGGGTAGCTCATAACTGCAGAGAGAAAGGAGAGGAAGAATGGTACCTTCCCAGGCTTTATTATGGTAAAATAATAAATGTAATTAAAAACTGTAAACCGCCCAGAGACTGTTTGAAGTGGCTCTTTAATTTGCTTTTTTATTATTCCTCCCATGAAGGTCTGTTCCATTGTTTTTTCCAATGGAATCCTCAGCATGGATCCCAGACTTACAATTTATTATCCTCTAGTATACACTGTTTATATGGCCCTGCTTTCCACATCTCTCATCAGCCCTCCAGTGGAACCTCCGGCAATAGTCCAACCCAACACATGCTCTTCTGTACTCCATGTCCTTGGCTGCCAGTAGTCTAATGATTAAAAAACATTTTTAAGATTAATTTTCCATCACCTCTCTTTTCAATTTCACATTTAACCAGTTAAATTTAAGCAGCAACCTGCAGTCTTTTATCCTACCAGCACAAATTAAAGTGTAGTGGGGAAATATCCCAAATGACTTGTTCTACATTCCTGCAATTCGGTGGAAATAGAAAGAACATCCAGATTTTATACAGAACCTAATATACTTATAGACTATCGACCACTGCTATTCACTAAGGCTAAGGCACTTCTGTAATGTGGACTCATAATGAAGTTCCATTATAGAAAGATCATTTCTAATGCTGAATGAAATCCCCTTTTTGCAAGGTCAGAGAAAGGGACCTCACCATACCTTCAATTACTCATTTCCTCTCCTTTTTATATTCTTCTTAAATGATGGCATGGCCCTATCAAAGTTATTTCATCCTTTTTTTTTAAAAATGAAACAAAATCAGTAATCCAAGTTGCCTCATTCCACAGGAAGGGGAATTGACACCTGAGCAATTTGTAGATACTATTTGAAAGTCAACTCAAAGGCTATTCACAAGGAGTCCTCCTCAGTCCCAATGAATAGGAGGCAGCACAAAATCAAAATGTAAAAGCAGACTGTGAACTTACAAAGAAGTGTTCATTTAAAGGTGCAAGAATAGTAAGAAGGCTTCACAAGAAACTTTTGTCTGTTCACTAGTCAGGAACGTAAAAAGTATATGGGATTACAGTATTCCCAAAACAGTGAAATATGCAACTGGCCAGTGACAACACCTGGTGTGAATCAATGAAAGAAAAGAATTCTACAAAAAGAAAGGTTGATGTACTGAAATTCATGTGTATGTGTCTCTCCTCCTTTCTGCTCTACCCTTGTCATAATCTTGTGAGGATAGGTCAGGATAAGATAGGGTGATTGTCCCATGGTTACCCAATGAGTTTCATGACTGAATGAAGAATTGAACATGCTAGGTTTTGACATGCTAAACCACATAGTTTCTTGATAGTAACTTGACTCTGTTTGGTCTGCAATTATTTTACAGTTTAGATTTGCTCATCTGTTCGGTCTCGTGCACTTGTAATTAGCAGTATGCCCCAGGGCCATCCTTCAGGTTGTGTACAGAGATCTGATTTGGGTCCATTCCATCCTCCCTAGAGTTTTGTAGATTTGAAAAATTGCCTATTTGCAAATTAGCATTTCTGTTTGACACCCTCTTCCACCATCTCGTATCTTTGAAATTGTTCAGCAAATGTAGTTACAAAACTTTAAAAGAGAAAAAAGTATACACACACCATCATCTCTTGACACAAAATGCAAACTTTATACAGTACAGTACAGGCATAGTAATTATATCTGCTTAGTAGGATTGCCTTCAGATGGTGAGTGAGAGCCTTTATACACGACCCCTAAGCTCCGCAGGAAATGGCTGCAAGGTCCGGACCTTACAAGTGTTTTCCCACCAGCTCCGGACTTTGCAGACAATTAAGTGCGACCCCGCCCACCTAAGCGCGACCCAGCTGCACTTTCTTGTACCTGCTTGAGGTGGGTGAAAATCCCCAGGTCCGGATTTAAATCTGGTCAGTGCGGGGCTCTCCTGGCTTCTGCTTGTGTTTTTTTTTTTTTGCCTCCTGCCCCTTTAAGAGAAGAGGTGGGAGGAAAAAAAGCAAGCAGAAGAGAAACGGAAGAGAAACGAAAGAGAAACGGAGCTCCGGGAAGCTCCTCCAGGTGAGCTGCATTTTCCCCCCTCTTTCTCTGGTGGGGAGGAAGGAAGGGCAACGAACCCCTAAGATCTTTGGTCCGAATTTAAGGGACCAGCGGATCTTAGGGGTCGTGTGAAAAGGCCCTTAAAGAGGAAAATGTTGCCTCCCTTATATAATACACTTGTACATTTGCCACTCTTCAAAGGGTCACATTGCTCTCTCCCCACCCGCTCTTGCACAGCTCACTGAAGAAAGACTGAGATGCCTGATTTGGTCTATTTAACTTCGAGAAGCACCCAGCACTGCTGTGGGTACAGTGCTCAGCAAGAGAGGAGTGGGGTGCCCTATCACTCTCCATTAAAGAGCCAGCAGAATCCTAGAACCCAGGGGAGAAATAAGTCACACACCACAGCCCTGGAAATGCAGTACAATAGGATCCCCGTATCCATGGGGAATTGGTTCTGGGCCGCTCCGCGGATAATGAACTCCGTGGATAAGATCAAACACTCTTATCCAAGGGTGATGTGAGCGACAGTAGTGGCAGAGATGATGGGGTGCCAGGGGCGAAAGCAGTCCTTCTGCTTGCCAACTGCGGACAACCAAATCCATGGGTGGCAAATCAGTGGATAAGGGGGTGCTACTGTGTATTTGTCTAATCCCACAGCAACAGTACTGTGGGACTATTCTGATTGATATTAAGCTGTAGAGCAAGCATGTAAAGTAGGAGGGCACTAAGTAGTAGAACGCTGATTTTTTTTTTGAAAAAAATGAAACCTTCTTGAATATACTGTTAACAAGTGCTAGCTTAAAACTTCTGCAGTATGAATATAAATCCATAAGAATTCATCAAAATTGTTGCATCTGTGTCACACAACTAGTTCAACAGCTCAGCAAGAACAAACAGTGGTCATAGGGAGGGAGGGAGGTAAACAGATAGACGGGCCGATAGACAGACAGACAATCTTGTACCTAACAAGATAATCATTTCCAACTGGAACTGACTTGATTATTGTCTGGAGGTTAATTCAGTTCATTTCCCCTATGAACTATTGTTATTTATTTATTTATCAATTTTTTTACAGGATTATATGTAGGAAACACATGAGATTCTCTTATTTCAGCACCACTCCCCAAGCAGGCAGTGACTTAACACAAAGCAATTCTGTTAATTGTTTTAACACAAATGAACATATAGCAGCAAATGGCTAGAATTACAAAAATATTTAGGACCACTAAATAGAAGTCACAATTCAAGACTTTTTTTGTCATTCAACCTGCCAAATTCACAGAAAGAGAACTGGAGGGGATGGGGAAGGGGGACTTCTGATGAATAATTCTGGAAAGAAAGTAACATAAGGTTTTAATGTCATATTATCCGGGTTTTAAAAAAAACCTAGGCAGTCCCCATTCAGGGCCCCCTCATTCCTGTTGATGACTTCAATTCTGCCCCATTATGACACAGAATGAAAGAAATTATTAGCAGTGCAACTCTTCAAGCTATGCAGCAACAGACTGGCGTTAAAATCGCATTCATGTCCTCATTCTAATTAGCACCTGCAGGGATGATTTCCATATAAAAAGCTGATCCTTAAATACAACCAGGCTCAATATCATACTTTCTACAACATAACACACATGAAGAACTATCCCTGTATCTTGTGTTATTTTTAAGTTTCATTTATTTTTGCATTTTCAGACATTCAACATAGTTCATACTCATTAAAGGTTTTTTTAATCTCTGTATTATCCAAATCAAAATCAAATGAAATGAAATTTATTGTAAAATGGTATCACACAGTGATACTAAAAGCTTGCAATGTTCCTTTTTTCAATAGTGTTCTATAAAGGTATGGCCTGTAACCTATTTTTTGCAATTGTGTTTTGTGATGGCCACATGGCTCAAACCTCCTTTTTGCTTTAAGAGGAAGAAAAAAGCACAGACATGCAACTTACTGGTACTTTACAAAGGGTAAAGTCATTCTGCTATTATCCATACTTTTTCTGAAATCAGAAATAAACATTTTCTTTTCAAATACAAGAACAGATAATGGTACAAACTGACTGCCCGTAGGGAAATTCTCAAGGCAAAATGGAAGCTCTTCAAATGCCTTTTCATAACTGGGAAGGAGATGAAAATGCATTAAAATGTTTGGGCCTCCTGTTTCTGCATTAGTGGGGCTGCCACAGGTGACCAGGAATTCCACATGGACAAGCAAGGAGACTGGTGGAGGAAGGTAGCCTAATGCCCCAAGGGTGACACAACGCTACATCCCTTCTGCGCTACTTCACAGTAGAACTAGCCAGAAGAATATATTTTCAGGACTTGTTTTACAAGGCAAAGTGCAGAAAGAATCAGATCCGCTGGTCCCTTATATTTTCAGGACTTGTTTTGTCAAGGCAACACCGTTCCCGTGCGTGGAAGCTTGCTCCGAGCCCCGGTTTTACTTCTGTCGGAGGCGACCCCCAGGTACGCTAATCAAATATTTTTCTGAAGTACAAGCAGCTGGGTTTACAAAGTTCATACTGCCCCTTTTTTCTGACAAAAAGTTCATACTGCCCTTTTTTCCACAAAACCTTCCCCCCTGCAAAAGAGCTTATTTTATTTTATTTTATTAAAATATTTTACACCACCTTCTTAAAAGGACCCAAGGTGACTTGCGTCATTTAAAAGACAACATTTAAATGCTAAAAATAGTAAGTATATAAATGTTTTAAAATAATTAAGTATTGTATCCAAAATGGCAATTTAAATTGATGCTAATTATTTTTGATGCAACAAAGCACAACAATCTGATTTTCAAAACCCCTCTCAGACTGTCAGTCACTACAGACTAACTGAAGAGAAAGATGGGGCCCAGCATGGCTTCTCGTCTAAGGGAGTTCCAGAGTCAGGGAGCAGCCACAGAAAAGATTCTCTCTTGTGCCCTAACCCAAGTGGACATTTGAGGGTGGTGGGATCAAGAGAAAAGCTTCTCCTGATGATCCTAATGCCCAGACAGGATCATGTGGGGGAGATGTGGTCTTTTAGATAGTTTGTACACAAGGCACTTAGGGCTTTATAGGTTAAAACTACCACTCTGAATTATGCGTTCACAAACATGAATTTTAGACTTTCTGAATATGTCAGGTATTCTGCTGCCCTTCCCAAAATGACAGTATTATTCAATCACTGTCTCATGCCCTGCATTTCATTTGTACATAGGTTAATTACGGAATCAGCAATTCACTATTCTTAAGTCAAACAGTATCTCAAATTAACTAAGGTTGCATCTTTCAAGATCCAAAACTCATACAACAAAACCAAGTCCCCCGCTTACTATTATTACTATACGTCAGTTCCAGCAGGACACCCCAATGAGATGGAGGCAATCGCTAGTAATAAACTTAAGTGAGCCTTAATTGGAAATAGATGTAGCCACCCTTGACTCAGCTAGGCTCTTCTGGCCATAAGGACAATAACACATGCACTTTGTCTTCTGATTTGATGTGGCATCTCCACCACGCTTTGGACAGGGCGGTAAAGGTACAAAACATTCCCATGCATGTTAGCGGAGCCACAGGCAGGGAAATGCATCTGCATTTAGTTGACGTCCAGCTCTGAGTCTGTGGGAAAACTTGAGAGGGGCAGTGGAGGTGGCTATTTAACGGGGTATATTATCACGTGTCATTTAATCAATTCCAACTTTTGGCTCTTTTGAAACCATATGTGTGGTGGTTTTGTCAATGTCATCCCCCAATGAGTTTCCATGGCTGACTGGGGATTTGGATCCAGATCACCTGAGTCTCAACTGCTGCCTAGCTGCCCTAAGCACATCCGATCTCGCCTGATTTCGGAAGCTAAGGAGGGTCAGCCCTGGTTAGTACTTGGATGGGAGACCACCAGGGAATACCAGGTGCTGTAGGCGCCTGGAGCTGGAACTGGCAAACCATTCCAGTATTCCTGCCAAGAAAACTCCATGAACATGGAGTCACGAAGAGCCGGTCATGACTGTAATAACACAACACAACACAAACAAAACACAACACACAACA